>CM050446.2:94990116-95556748 GCA_027563935.2 Costus lasius
CCATAGGGACCAATGACCAAGTACTGACTTTACTTAAGATTGTTAGCTAGACAAATCGGTAAAAGGGTTATATTTAATCTAAACTAAGATGTATGAATAGCAAAATACAATATGGATGTAATCAAATTTATGGAAATTCAGGATTTTGGCTTCACCACTCTATGTTTCATGACTTATTAAAATTAAAGAAATCTTAAGAAAGATTTACTATGTTGAAGGAGATTTATCCATATGTACAGATTACCCCCTCTCAGCAGTACAATCCGGTGTCTATCCGAATTAATCCCCTACTCTCATTGTTATAACCTTGATTTTAGTAATTTTAAATTTTAAAATTTTATAAATATCAGAATTAGTATTTTTGGAATTTTAGGGATTTTTCTGGAATTTTTCTGAATTTTTTTAAATGTTAAAAATAAAAGAAAAATAAAATAAGTTTTATTTTCGAAAACGCGGAACGCATTCGCGGGGGCTCAAACCCGCGTCGCCCGGCGTTTTCGCGAGCGTCCAAACTGCTGGGCTAAGTCTTCGTTTCTGATATTAAACCATGCTTCTTTTAGTTAACTCGTATTTGATTTGAATTTATTTCAAAACCAAAAAATGCGTCTGCAGGGATTCGAACCCGCGTCTCATGTTCGTTTTCGACTCCGTCTAACCACCTAGACCTTTTGATAGTTTAATATAATAACGGATTTTGTTTACTTGATTTACGTTTAATTTTAAATTGTGGACCGAGTCGACTCGTCGTCTTCTCCGCGAAGGTCGGCGAATGAGTCGGCGGCGGTGTTTTTGCTATTCTAGGACGCTTCGTGCCTCTATATTAGAGGGCTTCGCCTCTCGTGAAGGCGAATCGAAACCTTGAGCATCTTCAAGCCTCGAAGCGCCGCCACGAGGGAGAAAATAGTGCTCGAAACCATCACCGGAGTTCGAGCGGCGCTGCCTTGTGATCCAGCCTTCCAGTGCCTTTATCCGACACGATCTCTATGTTCTGGGCTACGATACAGTGTCGTAGCAAGGTATCCTTCCTTTCCTGAAGTTTCTGCGAAGTTCTGATTGGTTTTGGTTAAGTTTTGTGTATCGACGGCGGCGGCGCCACCGTCGATACTTTCGTCTGTTTCGAGAGCTTCGACGGGGCGTCGAAATCTCGCCGCAGCTCGTCGAGGGGCTTCGTTTTTGTTGTTAAAATTCTTCTGTACAAATTTGGAGTCGATCCGATGTTCGACGCGTTCTCACGAGCTCGCCGACGCAAGCAGCGGACGGAAGTCCAGTGGCCTTGTGCGGCGGCGGTCGGGCGGCGCGGGCGACGAACGGTTCATTTTGATTTTAGGGTTTTGTCCGGTTTATTTGGAAATAAACCCGGACCAGCTGAGTTGGAACTGAATTGAAGCAGTTCAACAGTATTGGCGGTTCAATTTCAAATTCGGTTCAGTTCTTGAATTCTGACCGGTTCGACCCTGATTCGGTTGAATCTGGGCCGGTTCAGATAGCCGTTGGAAAGCTTATGAAATTTCCTATCTAATGGTAGTCTGTATAGCTTTATATGAGTTTTATATTTTGTGTAATTTAAGTTAGAAGTCTCGGTTTAACTTGGTTCAGGGTGAATTTGATCGGTTCAGTGCAATTATGTTTGGTTCAGTAGGCTTTAGGTCTGGTTCATATGATCTGAGACTGGTTCTCTAGGTTTAAGGTTATGTTCTACCTGTTGGTAGTTTTGGTTTTCAAATTAGAATGTTTATTGATAGAGTTCATGTACAAATTTATGTTACAGAGTGGTTGATCCAATAATCGGCTTGCATTGTTTGATATACAACTTACTGGCTTTTCAAAAGAATTCAGGATAACAGCGATTGAGGTAGGAATCTTACCCTACTCCTTTCTTACAGTGTCAATAATAGGATTTTCTACTTAATCCTTTGACTTGATATTTGATGCATATGATAGAATTAATTGACACTGATATCTGATTACTTCGTATGCTTGGTTTGTTTCTGAAATTCCTATTGAACTCAATTATCTTGATTATTTGGTCATATTCTGTTTCTATATGAATGGTTAACAAACCTGTTTTGAGATATCTAATATATTGGCTTATGAGCCTAGTTGAACAATTGTGTATCTGAGATATTGACGCATAAGTATGTGGAACCGTTGTAAATCTGTGATGATAAAGTCGTGATATATATTGACCTCTGACCTGGATGATTTATTCTCCAGTGGCATGTTTATCTGAGTTATAGTTCCGACGCGCATCAGACTATCTGAGATGCCGGTATGACACCGCCAGTTGTCTTGAGGACAATACTACGGATGTCAGTGTTGGACGCAGCACTCCGGGCTGTTTAGGATAGTCGTTCCATTGCATGAGCAACAGTGGAAACACTCTGAAAATGAGTGCGGCTCTTAAGTGAGATCTGTTGGCCAGCTTGATGATTTGCACGACATTCTTATATTATTTGTATATCGTTGTTTCAGTTATTGTATTATGATATAGGGGGGGCAAACACAGGGTAAAGGTGCATGCAAACAACGCTTTTGTAAAATAGTTTTTTTTGTATTTTTGTAATAAAAACCGAAATTACTACTAACGGAGTTGGAAAATATTTTTGATATTTTATAAATAGAGGAAATCGAAAACTAAGTTACTTAAACTACGAATTGAAATACACTTAATCTATGAATTGAAAATGCTAGTAGGAATACTCACAGTGCGATCCTTGAGAATAGAAGGATCGTGACATCCCGGTCTTCAACGGTCCTACTATGATGGAAGGAGTTGCATCATTACAAGCAAACACAGACAAACGAGATCCGCACATACCACAGATTCATATTACAAAACCAAGGACTAAGGGGGAGGTTAAGCCTCACAAATTCCCTTAACACTTTAACTAAAGGTGAGTGGGGAGGGAAGAGGGGAAGTGATTTGCGCCAAGAGGATCTTTCAAGCCTTGCGTTTCCCTATGACAAGAACTTTGATTAGTGTAGAAACAAGTTCTAGAAATCAAGAAAGGGAGAGGGGAAAGAACTTAGCCGATTTGAAGTCTTGTTGATGTTGTTCTTCATGCTAGCCGAAAGTGAAGGAACCCTTAAGGCCTTTGTTGCTTGCCGAGATCAAAGGTTGATGAGGCTTCCTTGGAGTCTCGCCAAGGTGTGCAAGTTCCTTCAAGGGGTTGGAGGCGTTGAGGACTTGAGAAGAAGGGGGAGAAGGGAAAGGGCTCGGCCCTTTAGAGTAGAGGGGGAGATAGAAATTCCTTAGGCGACACAAGCACCAATGCTAACACAAGGTTTTCATCTAGGCAACTACTCGACAATGAAGGGAGGGTTACAATTTATAGGCTCAACAAGCCATGGGCAAGGGTGACAATTCACCCTAGGCGCGATCACAAAGTTATGGAAGAAATTAATGCTCAATTAAAACATTTCCTTTGTCAATTTTGAATTTCGAATTCTTTCTTTGATGGAGCTTCCTTATGGCCGAATCCTCTTGAGCTCCTTCCTTGTTTGCTTGGATAAAATGGCGTCCATTTTGAATTTTGAAAAGCCTTCCTTCAAGAGCTTGGGCGGCTAGAGATTTCCAAAGTTGGTTCCACAAATTGGGGATCTAGATGGTGATCCCTTGATTTGTGGATCTTGATTGATCCTTGATGGCTAGGCGCATTGAAGGCTCCTCCATTGGTAAGTTGTGGGCTGGTTCTTCAATTTTGAATTCTTCCTCTTATTAGGTGGCGCCTTGGGTTGATTTGGAAGGTGGAGTTGCATTCAATATAAGCTCCTTCAACTTGAAGTCTCTAGTCAAGTGTTGAAGTGCTTCCTTCCATAATTGGAGCTTCACTTGAGTGGCTTAGCTTGAGCTTCCTAGCTTCCCTTGAGCTGGGCTTTAACCTGCCCAATTATTGACACAAAAACCAGTAGACTATTCTAGGAGATAATGCATGACCTAATAAGGAAACTATAGGGTACCCTAGGGCTTATTCAAAGCAAATCGGAAAAGTGCAAATAAGGAAAGAGGGTGACCTAGGAGGGAAGGCCATATCTGATGGGCTTCCTCCTAACCCTTCCAGACCTTCTAGGGGCAGGGTTGGTCTCTCCATCATTTCTCCCCGGGTGGGAAGAATTCTCCTATGGAGAATTATCCTTGTACCCTTGAAGTAACTCCGGAGCGGCCTGTGCCAACTCACTTTCGGGAAGCCAAGCCTCCTCACCCGATGTAAACTTAACACGATAAAATACTTGTACCTCGTCCGGGGTGAGTCGGGTCTGATCCTCAAGTATGCACTATGGCTTGAGCCTGTCAGTCAACTCCTCGATGACCACCGGCTCCTCATAGCGTGTGAGATCCTCCACGTTGACAGTGGTGGGGATCCCCAAGTCCGGTGGAAGATCCAAGACGTAGGCGTTATCGTTGATCCTTTCCACAATGGTGAAGGGCCCGAGTCCCTTTGCGTCCAACTTGCGGCCAGATCCATGGATGCGCTCCTCCCTGACCCGCAGTATAACCTGTTCACCTACAGAAAATTTCCTTTCTCGGCGTTTCTTGTTAGCACCCTTGCGATAGGAATTAACAGCATCAAGCATTTGGCAATGTATTTCGTGATGTAAATGGGACATGTGAGTAGCAAAATCTTTAGCAGACATAGAAATATGAGAGTGCCTAGGTAAAGGAAATAAATCAACAGGTTTTCTGGGCTGGTACCCTAAATTGGCTTGAAAAGGGGACAATCCCGTGGTTTTGTTGACAACACTATTGTAGGAGAACTCGGCAATGGGTAATAGCTTATCCCATGTGCCTGGGTGCTCTCCTACCAAACTCCTCAAAATGCTCCCAAGTGATCGATTGACCACTTCGGTCTGCCCATCCGTCTGAGGATGATAGGCCATGGAGAATTTGAGCTTGGTTCCCAACATAGCCCACAGGGTTTTCCAGAAATGTCCCACAAACCTGGAATCCCTATCAGAAACTATAGTCAGAGGGGTACCTCTATGTTTAACAACCTCTTTAAAGAATAACCTAGCTACATGTGATGCATCTGTAGTTTTGTAGCAAGGTATAAAGTGTGCCATCTTGGTGAACCTATCCACTACAACAAAAATAGAGTCATGTCTAGAGGGAGTCCTTGGTAAACCTAAGATGAAATCCATGCTAAGATCCTGCCAGGGTGCCTGGGGAATGGGTAGGGGTGTGTACAGACCAAAGTTATGTTTCTGGGTTTTTCTTGTCTAACAGGTCCTACAATGTTTGACAATCTCAGCTACATCCCTATAGAAGTTCGGCCAGAAGAACCGTTCCTCCACTAAGGCTTGAGTCTTGTCCCGGCCATGGTGCCCGGCAGACCCTCCTCCATGGATCTCCCAAACAAGGAAGTCTCGGATTGAGGTCTTGGGGACGCACAGCTTTGGCCCAAGAAACAAAAACTCATCCCTTAGGGTATAGAGGGGATGACTCAAGGGGTCTATGCTAAGCTCAGAATATATGCTTGAAAAATCAGGACATTCTAAATATTCATGCTTCATGCGATCAAATCCAACTACTTCAACAGATAATTTTTGCACAAGTAAAGTTACTCTACTTAAAGCATCAACAACTTTATTTTCAATTCCAGACTTATGTTTCAAAACAAAAGTATACTGTTGAAGATATTCTACCCATTTAGCATGTCTAGCATTTAATTTCTTCTAAGCACTTAAAAAAGATAAAGCCTGGTGGTCACTATTCAAAATAAATTCATTATGTATTAGATAGTGTCTCCAGTGCCTTAAAGATTGAACTACAGCATAGAATTCCTTATCATAGGTGGTATACCTTTGCTTAGCCTCATTTAATTTCTCACTAAAGTAGGCTATGGGGTGACCTTCCTGACTAAGGGTACCTCCTATTCCTACTCCTGAGGCATCACAGTCCACTATGAAAACTTTAGAAAAGTCAGGTAATCTTAGGACTGGGGCAGTGGTCATTCTAGCTTTAAGCTCCTCAAAAGCTCTACTAGCAGACTTAGGCCAACTAAACTCACCTAGTTTCATACAATTGGTTATAGGGGCTACTATGGTGCTAAAGTTTCTAATGAATCTCCTATAGAAGGCAGCTAGACCATGGAAGCTCCTAATCTCAGTCAAAGTTTTGGGTTCAGGCCAGTCTAAGATGGCTTGGATCTTGCTAGGGTCAGCTTGAAGTCCTTGGTCAGATACTATGAATCCTAAGAAGACAACCCTAGGGGAGAGGAAAGAACACTTTTTCAGGTTAAGATATAACTTTTCTTCCTGAAGTAAATCTAGGGTTTTCCTAAGGTGTTCCATGTGTTCTTCTTGGGTCTTGCTATAAATTAGGATGTCATCGAAGTAAACTACTAAGAATCTTCCTATATAAGGCTTCAAGACTTGGTTCATCAATCTCATAAAGGTTGAGGGGGCATTAGAGAGACCAAAGGGCATGACTAGCCATTCATACAAACCATCCTTAGTCTTAAAAGCTGTCTTCCACTCATCCCCAAGTCTTATCCTAACTTGGTGGTATCCACTTCTAAGGTCTAGTTTGCTAAACCACTTAGAACCTACCAGCATGTCAAGCATGTCGTCTAATCTTGGGATGGGAAATCTATATTTGATGGTTATCCTGTTCATTGCCCTACAGTCTATACACATGCGCCAGCTTCCATCCTTCTTTGGGGTAAGAAGGGCGAGTACTGCGCATGGGCTAAGGCTTTCCCTAATGAAACCCTTGTCTAAGAGTTCATCTACTTGTCTCTTGAGCTCTTGATGCTCAGTAGGGTTCATCCTATAGTGGGGCAAGTGTGGGAGAGTAGAACCCGGGACAAGGTCTATGGCATGTTGGATTTCTCTAAGGGGAGGTAATCCATTGGGGAGTTCATCTCTAGTGAGCTCAGAGTACCCTGAGAGTAGGGTCTCAACTTCTAGGGGTATGGGTGACTCCTCATCTAAGTTGGTCTCCTTAATGACTAGGGAGTACACTTGCTTGGACTCTAAGCAGTCTTGGGTAAAGGCATGGGACCTTATGAGTTGGATGGTAGGTTTGGGTTCCTTAGGTTCTTCTATCCTACCCTTATTGGTGGAAGCCTTAAGTTCCTTAGGCATAGAAGGCTTCAGTTTGATCTTTTGCCCATCATGGCTAAAGACATAGGTGTTAGTCCGACCATAGTGGAAAACATCCATGTCAAATAACCACGGGCGACAGAGTAAGACTTGGGCGACGTCCATGGTTATGACATCACACCAAATCTTGCCTTGGTAGATGGCAAACTGAAGGGGCACTAAGCACCTATGGGTGACTGGGACACTAGACTGATTGACCCAGGATATACTATAGGGACTAGGGTGCGGTTCTGCCTTAAGGTTGAATTTCACTAAGGCTGTGTGAGAGACCGCGTTTAGACTACTTCCCCCATCTATCACTACTTTGCACATGTTACCATTGCATTTCGTGTAGGTGTGGAAAATACTGGTCCTACGCCAGTCCTCAGTTGGGGTAGGTTTGATCAGGGTGCACCTAACCACTCCTAAGGTGTCTTGGGTTTGCTCTTCACCACTATCATATATTAACTCTTCACAAATCATACATCCAGAATCAGGCTTATGGATTTCTTCATGATTTGCCTCATAAGTTTCCTCGTGTTTCTCTTCACCTAAGTATAGGACTCTTTTTGGGCAGTCTTTCATATAGTGTCCTACTTGGTGGCAAGCATGGCAAGTGACTCTAGGTTCTTGGACAGTCCTAGGTCTAGAGGGTGTTGATGTTGGGGCTTTGGGTTGGGAGCTTGAGGGTTTTGATGTCGGTGTCTTAGGATAAGTTTTAGGGGAACTAAATTCTCTCCTAAAAGCTCTCTTTAAGTTCTCTTCTACCTCTAAGGCTCTTTGGTAGGCAATCTCTCTAGACTCTATTTGGAAATAGGTCATTCCTCTCTTGATCTCAGGTCTAAGTCCATTCTTGTACCTGCTAAGGGAGACATGGGATTCTTCGTGGATGCCACTCCTCAAAAGGAGCTCATCAAACCTAGTGGTGTAGTCGGTGACAGATTGGCTACCTTGGACTAGGCTCATGGCTTCATCAATTATTTTGAGTTGGAAGTAGGGAGGGACATATTTTTCCCTAAGTTTGTCTCGCATCTCTTCCCATCTCTCAATAGGAGGGCGCCTCAACAATTCTTGGTTCCTCTCTACACTTGTCCAGTATAACCTAGCAGTACCTTCTAAGAGACAACGGGTGAACCTAACCTTAGATCGACTAGGCATCATGCTCCAGTCAAAATATCGTTCGCGTTTGTCAACCCAATCTAAGAACTCTCTAGGGTCAAGGGAACCACTAAAGGTTGGGGGTGTGAGTTTGATGTTGCGTTGCACATCATCCTCCCTAGGTCTGTGGTAGGGTTGAGCACGTGGTTCATCCCATTCAGGTTCTTGGTCTTCCCTAGGAAGATCTCTATTGTTTTGAGTGGGTGGTTCTAGGATGGGTCCATTTGAGGTGTGACTAGGAGTTCTAGAGCCTCTATGATTTTCTAAATCATGAATCCTAGTGTCCATCTGGTCAAACTTCTCCATTATCATTTGATATATCCTATCAAGCTTGTCAGGTTCAGTTTCAGGGTGGTTACTGTAGTTTGCACCAGATCTAGTAGTCATTGTGGTAGTAGTTTTGAAAAGAGTAGTTTTGAAAATAAGGCTACTAAGAGTAATATGATAAGTATAGTAGCAGATTATGAAAACCACTTCTTTAAAACACCTAGGTCCAAGAAAAGTCTTAGAAGTTGAAAATTAGTTTTGAGGCTAAAAATCTATTCTAAGATAGGCTCTGATACCAACTGATGTAGGGGGGGGGGGGGGGCAAACACAGGGTAAAGGTGCATGCAAACAACGCTTTTGTAAAATACTTTTTTTTGTATTTTTGTAATAAAAACCGAAATTACTACTAACGGAGTTGGAAAATATTTTTGATATTTTATAAATAGAGGAAATCGAAAACTAAGTTACTTAAACTACGAATTGAAATACACTTAATCTATGAATTGAAAATGCTAGTAGGAATACTCACAGTGCGATCCTTGAGAATAGAAAGATCGTGAGATCCCGGTCTTCAACGGTCCTACTCTGATGGAAGGAGTTGCATCATTACAAGCAAACACAGACAAACGAGATCCGCACATACCACGGATTCATATTACAAAACCAAGGACTAAGGGGGAGGTTAAGCCTCACAAATTCCCTTAACACTTTAACTAAAGGTGAGTGGGGAGGGAAGAGGGGAAGTGATTTGCGCCAAGAGGATCTTTCAAGCCTTGCGTTTCCCTATGACAAGAACTTTGATTAGTGTAGAAACAAGTTCTAGAAATCAAGAAAGGGAGAGGGGAAAGAACTTAGCCGATTTGAAGTCTTGTTGATGTTGTTCTTCATGCTAGCCGAAAGTGAAGGAACCCTTAAGGCCTTTGTTGCTTGCCGAGATCAAAGGTTGATGAGGCTTCCTTGGAGTCTCGCCAAGGTGTGCAAGTTCCTTCAAGGGGTTGGAGGCATTGAGGACTTGAGAAGAAGGGGGAGAAGGGAAAGGGCTCGGCCCTTTAGAGTAGAGGGGGAGATAGAAATTCCTTAGGCGACACAAGCACCAATGCTAACACAAGGTTTTCATCTAGGAAACTACTCGACAATGAAGGGAGGGTTACAATTTATAGGCTCAACAAGCCATGGGCAAGGGTGACAATTCACCCTAGGCGCGATCATAAAGTTATGGAAGAAATTAATGCTCAATTAAAACATTTCCTTTGTCAATTTTGAATTTCGAATTCTTTCTTTGATGGAGCTTCCTTGTGGCCGAATCCTCTTGAGCTCCTTCCTTATTTGCTTGGATGAAATGGCGTCCATTTTGAATTTTGAAAAGCCTTCCTTCAAGAGCTTGGGCGGCTAGAGATTTCCAAAGTTGGTTCCACAAATTGGGGATCTAGATGGTGATCCCTTGATTTGTGGATCTTGATTGATCCTTGATGGCTAGGCGCATTGAAGGCTCCTCCATTGGTAAGTTGTGGGCTGGTTCTTCAATTTCGAATTCTTCCTCTTATTAGGTGGTGCCTTGGGTTGATTTGGAAGGTGGAGTTGCATTCAATATAAGCTCCTTCAACTTGAAGTCTCTAGTCAAGTGTTGAAGTGCTTCCTTCCATAATTGGAGCTTCACTTGAGTGGCTTAGCTTGAGCTTCCTAGCTTCCCTTGAGATGGGCTTTAACCTGCCCAATTATTGACGCAAAAACCAGTAGACTATTCTAGGAGATAATGCATGACCTAATAAGGAAACTATAGGGTGCCCTAGCGCTTATTCAAAGCAAATCGGAAAAGTGCAAATAAGGAAAGAGGGTGACCTAGGAGGGAAGGCCATATCTGATGGGCTTCCTCCTAACCCTTCCAGACCTTCTAGGGGCAGGGTTTTCTAGGGGCAGGGTTGGTCTCTCCATCATATTATCCTGTTATTTGATTCCCTCACCATATTTGTTGATTCCTACTTAGCAATTCTACTAACTCCCTTTGTTTCTCTTCTAGGTACAGAGTTAGCTTCTAGGAGGGATAGAATAGATAGCAGATACCAGCCGAGTTGAGATAGTTGTCTTTTGTATTTTTATTTTAGTTGATTTATGCACATCTTGGATAGTATGTTTTAGAGATTGTGTTACAAAACTGTAGATGTTAAATTTGGATTGTTTATTGAATAAAGGATATGTGATTATTGTAGTTCTCTGGTTTTTATTAATATTGTTACTCCCTGGGGAACCCTGAGCTAGAAATAGCCGGCTTCCCGTCGGGGCGTGACAATTTTAATGGTATCAGAGCTATAGGTTTAGTAGGATAGCCAGATTTCTGTGGGCCCATAACCCACAGGTCAGAGGTATAGGTTCAGTAGGAAAGCCTAAGGATATAGGAACCTCAGGACTAGGATTGGGTTAAGGATAGAATAAATGAATCAGTCAAATAAATACTCTTTATATGATATATATTCTTTTGGTGTATTTTGATTCTTTTGGGCTACTTTGAATTTGGAGGACCAAATTTTTTTTTAAGGGGTGAATAATGTTATAACCTTGATTTTAGTAATTTTAAATTTTAAAATTTTAGAAATATCAGAATTTGTATTTTTTGAATTTTAGGGATTTTCTGGAATTTTTCTAAATTTTTTTAAATGTTAAAAATAAAAGAAAAATAAAATAAGTTTTATTTTCAAAAACGCGAAACGCATTCGCGAGGGCTCAAACCTGCGCCACACGGCATTTTCGCGAGCGCCCAAACTGCTGGGCTAAGTCTTCATTTATGATATTATACCATGCTTCTTTTAGTTAACTCGTATTTGATTTGAATTTATTTCAAAACCGAAAAACACGTCCGCGGGGATTCGAACCCGCGTCTCGCGTTCGTTTTTGACTCCGTCTAACCACCGAGACCGTTTGATAATTTAATATAATATCGGATTTTTGTTTACTTGATTTATGTTAAATTTTAAATTGTGGACCGAGTCGACTCGTCGTCTTCTCCGCGAAGGTCGGCGAACGAGTCGGCGGCGGCGTTTTTGCTATTCTGGGACGCTTCGTGCCTCTATATTAGAGGGCTTCGCCTCTTGTTAAGGCGAATCGAAACCTTGAGCATCTTCAAACGTTGAAGTGCCGCCAGGACGGAGAAAATAGCGCTCGAAACCATCGCCGAAGTTCGAGCAGCGCCGCCTTGTGATCCAGCCTTCCCGCACCTTTATCCGACACGATCTCTGTGTTCTGGGCTACGATACAGCGTCGTAGCAAGGTATCCTTCCTTTCCTGAAGTTTCCGCGAAGTTCTGATCGGTTTTGGTTAAGTTTTGTGTATCGACGGCGGCGGCGCCACCGTCGATACTTTCGTCTGTTTCGAGAGCTTCGACCGGGCGTCAAAATCTCACCGCAGCTCGTCAAGGGGCTTCGTTTTCGTTGTTAAAAGTCTTCTTACAAATTTGGAGTCGATCCGATGTTCGACGCGTTCTCGCGAGCTCGCCGGCGCAAGCAGCAGATGCAAGTCCGGCGGCCTTGCGCGGCGGCGGTCGGGCGGCGCGGGTGACGAACGGTTCATTTTGATTTTAGGGTTTCATCCGGTTTATTTGGAAATAAACCCGGACCAGCTGAGTTGGAATTGAATTGAACTGGTTCAACAGTATTGGCGGTTCAATTTCAAATTCGGTTCAGTTCTTGAATTCTAACCGGTTCGACCCTGATTCGGTTGAATCCGGGCCGGATCAGATAGCCGTTGGAAAGCTTATGAAATTTCCTATCTAATGGTAGTCTGTATAGCTTTATATGAGTTTTATATTTTGTGTAATTTAAGTTAGAAGTCTTGGTTTAACTTGGTTCAGGGTGAATTTGATCGGTTCAGTGCAATTGTGTTCGGTTCAGTAGGCTTTAGGTCTGGTTCATATGATCTGAGACTGGTTCTCTAGGTTTAGGGTTATATTCTACCTGTTGGTAGTTTTGGTTTTCAAATTAGAATGTTTATTGATAGAGTTCATGTACAAATTCATGTTATAGAGTGGTTGATCCAATAATTGGCTTGCATTGTTTGATATACAACTTACTGGCTTTTCAAAAGAATTCAGGATAACAGCGATTGAGGTAGGAATCTTACCCTACTCTTTCTTACAGTGTCAATAAGAGAATTTGCTACTTAATCCTTTGACTTGATATTTGATGCATATGATAGAATTAATTGACACTGATATCTGATTGCTTCGTCTACTTGGTTTGTTTCTGAAATTCCTATTGAACTCAATTATCTTGATTATTTGGTCATATTCTGTTTCTATATGAATGGTTAACAAACATGTTTTGAGATATCTGATATATTAGCTTATGAGCCTGGTTGAACAATTGTGTATCTGAGATATTGACGCATAAGTATGTGGAACCGTTGTAAATCTGTGATGATAAAGTCGTGATATATATTGACCTTTGACCTGGATGATTTATTCTCCAGTGGCCTGTTTATCTGAGTTATAGTTTCGACACACATTGGACTATCTGAGATGCCGGTACGGCACCGCCAGTTGTCTTGAGGACAATACTACGGATGTTAGTATTGGACGCAACACTCCGGGCTGTTTAGGACAGTCGTTCCATTGCATGAGCAACAGTGGAAACACTCTGAAAATGAGTGCGGCTCTTAAGTGAGATCTGTTGGCCAGCTTGATGATTTGCACGACATTCTTATATTATTTGTATATCGTTGTTTCAGTTATTGTATTATCCTGTTATTTGATTCCCTCACCATATTTGTTGATTCCTACTTAGCAATTCTGCTAACTCCCTTTGTTTCTCTTCTAGGTACAGAGTTAGCTTCTGGGAGGGATAGAATAGATAGCAGATACCAGCCGAGTTGAGATAGTTGTCTTTTGTATTTTTATTTCAGTTGATTTATGTACATCTTGGATAGTACATTTTAGAGATTGTGTTACAAAACTGTAGATGTTAAATTTGGATTGTTTATTAAATAAAGGATATGTGATTATTGTAGTTCTTTGGTTCCTATCAATATTGTTACTCCCTGGGGAACCCTGCGCTAGAAATAGCCGGCTTCCCGCCGGGGCGTGACACTCATGGTTATTAACTCGAATAGACCCAATGGGTTCTAGATAAATCTATAAAATCCCTCAAGTCTATTCAAACTAGTTTATTCAAACTACTCTCATGATCGAATTAGCTTGTTCAAAAATTGTAGATCCAACATTGCAATTCATCTCTCAGTACTTCTTGCAACATCTAAGACATACAAATTATGGCTAGTAATTAACATGTAATTAACACAATAATAGTTGAATCTAACACAAGCAAATTACTTTAATAGATGATAGTAAACAATCGAGTCATGAAAACATAGAGGGTTATACTCTCAATCCTGAATAAAAGGTTTATTTTGACATGATCAACATGTTCACGTTATAGAAATTCATGTTTATGATTACAAATTGACAAATAAATTCAAAATCAACAAAGGAAGACAAGGATTAAGGCTTCCTAATGTTGATTGACGCCAACAATCTGGAAAATCGAAGCTTTTCCGGTGAAGAACTGCCGTTCGCCACCTGTCGCTCTAGTTCTCGCCTCTTCGTCAATTTTGCCTTAAAAATCTACCAAAAGGTCTTAATAATCAGTCTAAAGCCTCCTTATATAGTTCTCCACCCTTAGAATAAGTTTTCCCCAATTTCTAGTGTGAAAAGAAATCGAATCGAGCGAAAAACCGAATCAAATGCGAGTTGGGCAAAAGAAAATACGGCCATGAAAATAAATACGGCCCTGCCGTATTTTTTTGTGTCTTATGGAATTAACGCCCGATAGATATACGGCCATGGAAATAAATATGGTGCTCTGTGGATTTTTCTCATTAAAATACGACCGTAATTTTTGTCACGGTGCTGCTGTATTTCTTTCTGTAGATTTTCTTCATCAAAATACGTCCGTAATTTCTGTCACGGTACTGTCGTATTTCTTTCTGTAGTTTTTTTGGAATTTTTGTGCTGATGAAAATACGGTTGTGATAAATATCACAGGTAGTACCTCATTTCTTTTTCAGTTCTTCCAAAAATACGGCCGTGATAAAAAATATGGTAGTGCCGTATTTTGGCAGTGCCATATTTTTCAAAGAAGCTCTGATTTGTGTGAAATTTTATGGGCAGCTTCGTCTTGATTTGTAGAATTCATTTGTGCACTTGGATTCACCAAAATCTATCAAAATTCGATTGTTTTTACCTGAAATATGACAAAAGTGAAGAAAGGTGAAGATTCCGAATACACAAAAGGATTTAAGTTGAAATAAGTGAAAATATGATAAAAATAGGAGAAATTATGTATAAAAAGTATATAAAAACACTATGTAAATACGAGACATCATTCGTCCAGTGGTGAACGTGAAGGTTATACCTAGTATCAATCATGAACTATGTCGCAGCAGAAATACAAGGTATGGAGATCGCATGACTTAAAACTATGATCAACCTTGTGAACTTGAAAGACAAGTAAGAGTGTTACCATTGCCATGATGTGAGTGGCGGCTTGGAAGATGAAAGGGGCAAGTGCCTCTTCTCCAAAGGTATCACACACAAGATGAAGTCGGCTTCTTCTTTATGCTCCTTGTGCTAGCAAAGAGACTAAAGAGTCTTTTTCGTGTCTTGGAGAGGAGATGTGCACCCTTGGCTAGTTGAACTTCTTCCTTGCATGAAGATGATGAAGATGCGAGAGGAGGAAGAGAGTAGAAGGGGTTTCGAAAACTGTGAGGGAGCGCCCAAGAAGGAAATGTTCGGTTACCATATTTGGTAAGAACCAAACATGTAACTCCCTCTTAACTCCCATGCGTTCACTCATTGAACCAATCGAAACTTCCCTCTTTTATTGAACCATGCGTTCACACTAAGTGAACCGGTTCAATCCCAATTTGGTTCAAGCACCAAATCGAACCAGCCCTGGTTATGATCTCATTGAACCAAATGGCTCAAGATCTAACCACACATCTCATTGAACCTCTTGATCTTTACGATCAAGCATCAATTCTCCCGATCGAAGCTTACCGATCATATGCCCTAATCAATCAAACATGATTAGACTAGATCTCACTTCCAATCAGAGTTTAAATTGCTTTAAACTGAACTAGGATAATTCCAGTCCACACGATCTGACATAAGTAAGCCATATCATCAAATTGTGCGACCCCAAGGGTTTCCTTCAATGTCAGTAACGATAACTTACGTTATCACGATCAGAGAGGGGTATCTAGCAACACATCACTGTCTCCCGATATGAAGGAAAGAGTCTTCCAAGACTACTCCCAAAATACAGCACAAGTGTGAATCTAATTCACTTGGCATACATGTTTCCCTTTGCCACTGGATGTTCCCGTTGGACAAGCATATCAAGCCTGTGATTCCAACATGATGAAAATGGTTAGATCAGATGAACATAGTCATCTGGGTATGGCCATACACATTCTCAACCATTTCATCCAGGGGGCCCTTTAGAACATCACACTCCAACTAGGAGAGACAATCCTATATCTATCACAAGTGCCCTGACATGACTCATGCCCACTGTCCAAGATAATCCTTAATCATTATCTTTCAAATGATATTGAACTACCTCAAGATAATGCCAATTATCACTTAGAAACACAAGTGATCTCAAGTCAGAGGGAATATACCACTTGCTTGCATATAAGGATTATTCATATTGTGACAAACAATTGAATATCCTAAGTAGGGTCAGTCCAGTACATCCAATGCACCCATGTGTCTAAATCTTATTCCATGCTCGAAGCACCCTATAAGATTAGAACACATATTAGTCTCCATCATATCTAGGCTGTCTCATGTTCACCGAGATATCTCGACTAAGGACAACACTGAATGTCAGCTAAGCTGAACATCATTGAGACATTACTCAGAAGTATACATACAACAGCAGATAATGTAACAATCTGAATAACAACAATTGCCTTATACATGATATTGTAAATAATCCAAGGCCTCAAACATTAGCCTTAAGGGCATACCCTAACAATCTCCCACTTGCACTTAAACTAATGGTTGAGAAATCTCAAACCCATATTATTACAGTGCTTCTCATGCTTCTGCTGCGCCAGAGGCTTTGTAAGCGGGTCAGCTAGATTGTCATCTGTATGAACCTTGCAGATCTTGATGTCTCCTCGATCAATGATCTCACGGATCAGATGAAACCTTCTCTGTATGTGCTTGGACTTCTGGTGTGACCGTGGTTCCTTTGCTTGTGCAATTGCTCCAGTGTTATCACAGAAGATAACCAATGGATCTGCACTCGAAGGAACAACACCAAGTTCCTGAACGAACTTACGAATCCATACTGCCTCCTTTGATGCTTCTGAGGCTGCAACATACTCGGCTTCTGTTGTGGAATCAGCAACAATTGATTGTTTGAAACTCTTCCACACCACTGCTCCTCCATTCAAGCTAAAAACATAGCCTGATGGCGATCGGAAATCGTCTTGGTCAGATTGGAATGATGCGTCAGTATATCCTTCAATACTGAGTTCTTCCTGACCTCCATAAATCTATTGGGGTATGCCCTTAAGGCTAATGTTTGAGGCCTAAGGATTGTATCAGTATCATGTAATAAACTCTTATGTTTATAAAGGCATGGTTATTATTCAGTTTGTTATATTATCTGCTGCAATAGATATACTTCTGAATAATGTCTCAATGCTGTTCAGCTAGGCTGACATGCTATATGTCCTTAGTCGATGTATCTTGGTGAACATGAGACAGCCTTGATATGGTTAAGACTAGTATGTGTTCTAATCTTATAGGATGCTTCGAGCATGGAATAAGATGTAGACTCATGGGTACATTGGATGTACTGGACAGACCCTACTAGGATATTCAATTGCTTGTCACAATGTGAATATTCCTTGATTGTATCAAGTGGCACATTTCCTCTGACTTGAGATCACTTGTGTTTCTAAATGATGATTGTCATTGTTTTGAGATAGTTCAATATCATTTGAAATACAATGATTATAGACTATCTTGGATGGTGAGCTTGAGTCAGGTTAGGGCACTAGTGATAGACATAGGATTGCCGTCTCCTTGTTTAAGGAGTGTGATGTTCTAAAGGGGCCCCCTGGATGAGATGATGAGAAAGTGTATGGCCATACCCAGATGACTTTGTTCATCTGATCTAATCATGCTCATCATATTGGAGCTACAAGCTTGACACGCTTGTCCAATAAGAACATCCAGTGGCAAAGGAAATATGTATGCTTAGTGAAGTTGATTCACACTTGTGCTGTTTTTGGGTGTAGTCTTGGAAGACTCTTTCCTTTATATCGAGAGACAGTGATGTGTTGCTAGATACCCCTCACTGATCGTGATGACGTGAGTTATCGTTACTGACATTTAAAGGAAACCCTCAGGGTCGCACAATTTGATGAAATGGCTTACTTAAGTCAGATCGTGTGGACTGAATTGTTCAGGTTCAGTTTAAAGGGATTTAATCTCTGATTGTAAGTGAGATCTGGTCTGATCATGTTTGATTGATTAGGGCTTAAGATCGGTAAGCTTCGATTGAGAGAATGGATGCTGGATCGGTCAGATCAAGAGCATCAAGAGATTGACGGTCAGATCAAGAGCCTTTGGGTTTAATTGAGATCTAGACCATATTGCTTGGTTTATTTGGTCTTGGGCCAAACCGAAATGAACCAGCTCATTACATGAGCGCATGGTTCAATTGAAGAGGAATTTGCGTTGAGGGAAAAATTCATGGTCGCATGAATTGTTGGCTTTCTATTTTTAGAAAGCATGTCACAACGTGACCACCTCTCTCTCACGTCGCCTCTTCACGCCTTTGTCGCCCTCTCTTGCCTTGGACGATCCTTGCTAGCACAAGGGACGACAAGAAGCAAGCCGTCGCTCATCTTGTGTGTGACGATTTGGAGGAGACCTTCGTTGTTCTCTTGCTTCCAAGGCGCCATCTAGAAATGGCCATGGTATGAATCGCATCTTCTCTATTCATGCTTCAAAAGTTGATCATATAATGCATGCTCATCGATTCTATGAAACCCTTGAATCCGCTGCCCATTTTTGTTTGCGCCACTTTAGGGTTTCGCCCCCTATGTGGGAACCTTCAATTGGTATCAGAGCAAGGTTACATGCATATTTATATGATTGCTTTGATTTTGTGTTCCATGAATGCTTAGATCTATATCATGCGTAAATTTATCATGTTAACTTGTATCATGCCGAAACCTATTTTATGTTTCATTTGCGCATGTATGTTGGCATGTAGGCGCATCTTTGTTTTATCAAAACTATATGACATGCGCGACTCACTATAGATCTAAGGCCTTACTGTAAACCCTTAGATGGGTTATTAGGGTTGAAGTCATCCCCTAGGTTAGATCCAATAGTCTGATCAGACCATCTGACAGCCTTGATGGGTTGACCAGATAGCACCTGTGCGCGAGCATCTGGTGGCTACAGGTCGACTGCAGACAGGCGTGTAGCGATGTCTGATTGAGATGAATAGTGAACACACATGAGTTAAGCCCGGGGTCACACCCGCTTGCCAGATCTCATGAGGGTTGTTCAGCCCTGGCGCATGCATGGTTGACCTTTTGGTCGACTCAAGTCAGTTAGGACTTGGTGCATGCAAGGGCAGTGGATCTGACTAGGTTGGATGAGTGGATCCCTAGTAATGGACCGTTGTAAGGTTGTAGGGCAAATAAGGAAAAATAAAATTAATCTCAATGGGGTTTTTTTTCAAAATTTTATTTTTCATGATTGGATCACATGCTGATTGGATGCCATATGTATGTTTATTTAATCTTATGTGGGCTGCCCGTTTAATGTGTGCTGTGCTGGGGCCTGCGTGCCTGGAATTTTATTGTAAATTAATTCTTATTTTTGTGATCTGCGAATCACAGTTTAATTAATTTATAAAATGTAATTGACCTGCGAGTCAATCTTGTCTAGATAGATTAATTTGTAAGTTAATCAAACAAGAGCACAGAGCACACTTGGCAGAGGCGCATGCAGCAGTGGCTTGACCAGGTGGGAGGTCTAGGGTTCGACTCTGGGACCAGGCGCATTTTCCCTGGTGGGCGCACCTCAGCTACAAATGGCGCTTGGGCCCTGGTTTGGGCCAGATGAGCAGCTAAAGTCCCATGAAGAAAAGCAAGTGAAGACTTAAGTATCTTAAGGTCTTACTTAGGCTATGGGCTTTTACCACATAAGATCCATGCTTTCTTTTATTGTTTAAATAAGTAGAACAGCATGATTTATTTATCTTCTGCTATCACCATAGGAATTGCATGATAGTGAAGAAGATAAAAGACCGTTAAAATCCAACGCTAAAATATCAAGCTCGTTAGCCTTCTGACGCGAAACCTCACTGTTCTGATTATCGTTGGAGCCGTGTTGTACCCACTTAGTGGGCACGTCCATCTATCTTCAGACGGTGCGGGATTACACCTGCGTGTTACAGAGAAGGGATTTATCACTTCTCGTTGCTCAGCATAGCACGTGGTGGTCCAGGGAGTAGGTCGGGTAAGCTTGACCATGTAGCCTACATATGTGGCGCATATGGTAGCACATGGAGGCAGCCATCTGTGGGGTCAGAGATTGTGTTGTACCAACTCAGTTGGCACAGTCTGCTGGATTGCCCAGATGAAGGGGAATCGCACGGGTTGGCGATTGGCTAGGGCAGCCTACCAGAGATTAGTGCTTGTACTCTCTGTGCATCTTATCTCGCCTGAGCGGGACGCGGAGACCAAGTATGAAATCTGGATCCCATCTCACTAAAAGAGTTCTACTCTTTCGGGCTGTTTTGCTGGATTTTTCAGCCAGATAAAATAGTGAGAAAAAGAATCTTTCTTAAGTCCTGATTGATTCTTAACATTGATACTGACCTTGTTGTTCTTGCATTGTTGTAGATACCTGCAGCAACGAACACCATGAGCTTCAATGTGCGATCCCTACTGGAAAGGGAGAAGTTTGCTGGGCCGAACTTCTCAGACTGGTACGGACACCTTAAGATCGTTCTTAAGGCAGAGAGGAAACTGTATGTCCTCGAGACGGCGATACCGCCTCAGCCCGCCCCGAACGCCGCAAGGGCGGTTCGGGAAGCCTATGAAAAGCACGTCAATGATAGCATTGATGTCGCTTTCCTGATGCTAGCGTCTATGACGCCACCGCTGCAGCGTCAGCATGAGGATATGTCTGCTATAGACATGATAGCAAACCTCAAGATGCTGTATGCTGCACAGGCGAGGACAGAACGCTATAATCTGACAAAGCTTTTCTTTCAGAGCAAACTGGCTGAAGGGAGCCCAGTGGGAGCTCATGTGCTCAAGATGATTGGGCACAAGGAAGCTCTAGAGAAACTGGGGTATACCATCAATCAGGAGCTTGCTGTAGACATTATTCTGCAGTCTCTCCCGCCTTCATTCGACGGGTTCATCATTAACTTTAATATGAACAAAATCGATTGTACTCCGGCAGAGCTGCTGAATATGCTCTTGACTACTGAGGAAACTCTGAAGGGAAAGCCTTCAACCTCTGTCTTAATGGTTCCTTCTAGGAACAAGAAGAAGGGGAAGAAGGGCAAGACCCCTGTCAAGAATTACAGCAAGGCTCTGAAGCAAAAGGTAAAGCGGTCCAAGGAATACAGATGTTTCCACTGTGGCCAGCTGGGTCACTGGAAAAAGGACTGTAAAGCGCTCCAAGGAGATAAGAGGGGAAGCTTCGCTTCTGGCTCAGGTATTTTTGTGACTGAGGTCATGTTTTCTTCTTCTATATCATGGGTGTTGGACACTGCATGTGGAGTTCACATTTGTTCAAATGTACAGGAACTCAAGAGAAGAAGGCAGGTGGGACAGCATGAGGTGGACCTACGCGTTGGAAACGGGGCACGGGTTGCTGCTGTTGCTGTAGGAGACTATTTCATTTCTTTACCATCTGGACTTGTATTGGAACTAGACAATTGTTACTTTGTTCCCAGTATTACTAAAAATATTATCTCTATTCCTGCTCTTGTCAGGAAGGGATTTTCCTTTGAATGCAATATTTCAAAGTGTGTTTTATCTTTAGATAATATTGTTTATGCAACTGGTTCAATTAACAATGGGTTATTCATGTTGGACATGGAATGTTCTATACAAAATATTGATATTAAGAAAGCCAAGTATGCTGATGACAGCACCTTGCTATGGCATAGTCGTTTAGGCCATATTAACAAGAAACGCATTAAGCGGTTGCATGATCATGGACTGCTGGGATCATTCTCCTACAAGGAGATTGATACATGCAAGGCTTGTTTAATGGGTAAAATGACGAAGTCACCTTTTCCTCACAAAGGTCAAAGGGCTTCAGGTTTACTTGACCTTATACACAGTGATGTGTGTGGGCCATTTAGTAAACATGCCAGAGGTGGCTATCAGTACTTCATTACCTTTACTGATGATTTCAGTAGATACGGGTATGTCTATTTAATGAGACATAAAAGTGAATCTTTTGACAAGTTCAAAGAGTTCAAGAATGAAGTACAGAATCAGCTAGGCCGAAATATCAAGGCACTTCGTTCTGATCGAGGTGGAGAATACCTAAGTCATGCGTTTACTGACTATCTGAAGGAGTGTGGGATTATCTCACAGCTCACTCCGCCAGGAACACCCCAATGGAATGGTGTGTCCGAGAGGAGAAATAGAACGTTACTTGATATGGTTCGTTCTATGATGAGTCAGGCTACTCTTCCATACTCCTTTTGGGGATTTGCACTGGAAACAGCTGTAAAGGTACTAAACCGAGTGCCATCCAAGGCCGTTTCAAAGACGCCATATGAGTTATGGTATGGGAAACAGCCAAGCTTGACATTTATCAGGATCTGGGGCTGCGAGGCTTATGTCAAAAAGCTCGCCTTTGGGAAACTAGAGAGCAGATCTGACAAATGTATCTTTGTCGGTTACCCTAAGGAAACTAAGGGTTATTATTTCTTCGATCCCAAAGAGAACAAGGTGTTTGTTGCTCGGACGGCCATATTTCTTGAGAAGGAGTTTCTTCTACAAGAGGCCAGTGGGAGAGAAATAAAGTTGGATGAGAATCCAGAAGAAGGACAAAGTGCTCAAGCACAGTTGGATGAGCCTGAGCCGGTAGAACAGGTTATTGAACAACCTGAGGCTCAGATATCACGGGAACCGCGAAGATCGGGAAGGATCCGTCGACAGCCTGAGCGCTATGACGGAGTCTACATCATTGATCATGATGAACCCCTCACTTATGCGGATGCGGTCAGTGGACCGGAGTCAGCGAGATGGCTTGATGCTATGCGAGCCGAGATGGACTCCATGTCAGATAACCAAGTCTGGGATTTGGTTGATCCGCCTCCGGGAGTTATCCCTATAGGCTGTAAATGGATCTTCAAGAAGAAGATTGACATGGATGGTAACGTGGTTACCTATAAAGGCAGGCTAGTTGCGAAAGGTTTCAAACAAATCTACGGGATAGATTATGATGAAACTTTCTCACCAGTAGCTATGTTTAAGTCTATTCAGATTCTTTTCGCGATAGCAGCATATTATGATTATGAGATCTGGCAAATGGATGTGAAAACAGCTTTCCTGAATGGAAATCTGGATGAGGATGTGTATATGATACAACCAGAAGGTTTCACTAATCCATCAGATCGTCATAAGATATGCAAGTTAAAGAAGTCTATTTATGGACTTAAACAAGCATCAAGAAGCTGGAATATTCGTTTTGATGAATCAGTCACTGAGTTTGGTTTCATCAAGAACGAAGATGACCCGTGTGTATATAAGAGGTTTAGTGGGAGCGTGATTACTTTCCTAGTCCTCTACGTCGATGATATCTTGATCATTGGAAATGACATTCCTGAAATGCATGCGGTTAAGGCATGGTTAAGGAAATGTTTCCAGATGAAAGATCTAGGAGAAGCAGCCTATGTGTTAGGTGTGAAGATCTACAGGGATAGATCTAAGAGGCTTCTCGGGCTGTGCCAGAGTACTTACATCGATAAAGTCCTGGAGAGATTTCATTTAGAGAATTCTAAAAGAGGATATCTTCCAGTCAGACATGGTCTGAATCTTTCAAAGAGTCAATGTCCACAAACACAGACTGAGAAAGATGAAATGGACAATACGCCTTATGCTTCGGCTATTGGGTCCATAATGTATGCGATGTTGTGTACTCGCCCAGACGTCGCTTACGGGTTAAGCGTGACCAGTCGGTTCCAAAGTAATCCTGGTCAGGCACACGGGATTGCGGTCAAGAACATCTTAAAATATCTGCGGAGAACCAAAGATATGTTCTTGATATATGGTGGTCAGGAAGAACTCAGTATTGAAGGATATACTGACGCTTCGTTCCAGTCTGACCAGTATGATTTCCGATCGCAATCAGGCTATGTTTTTAGCTTGAATGGAGGAGCAGTGGTGTGGAAGAGTTTCAAACAGTCAACTGTTGCTGATTCCACAACAGAAGCCGAGTATGTTGCAGCCTCGGAAGCATCTAAGGAGGCAGTGTGGATTCGTAAGTTCGTGAGAGAACTTGGTGTTGTTCCTTCGAGTGCAGATCCTTTGGTTATCTTCTGTGATAACACTGGAGCAATCGCACAGGCAAAGGAACCACGGTCACACCAGAAGTCCAAGCACATACAGAGACGGTTTCATTTGATCAGGGAGATCATTGATCGTGGCGAGATCAAAGTCTGCAAGGTACATACAGATGACAATCTGGCAGACCCGCTTACTAAGCCTCTGGCGCAGCAGAAGCATGAGAAGCACTGTAATAATATGGGTTTGAGATTTCTCAACCATTAGATTAAGTGCAAGTGGGAGATTGTTGGGGTATGCCCTTAAGGCTAATGTTTGAGGCCTAAGGATTGTATCAGTATCATGTAATAAACTCTTATGTTTATAAAGGCATGGTTATTATTCAGTTTGTTATATTATCTGCTGCAATAGATATACTTCTGAATAATGTCTCAATGCTGTTCAGCTAGGCTGACATGCTATATGTCCTTAGTCGATGTATCTTGGTGAACATGAGACAGCCTTGATATGGTTAAGACTAGTATGTGTTCTAATCTTATAGGATGCTTCGAGCATGGAATAAGATGTAGACTCATGGGTACATTGGATGTACTGGACAGACCCTACTAGGATATTCAATTGCTTGTCACAATGTGAATATTCCTTGATTGTATCAAGTGGCACATTTCCTCTGACTTGAGATCACTTGTGTTTCTAAATGATGATTGTCATTGTTTTGAGATAGTTCAATATCATTTGAAATATAATGATTATAGACTATCTTGGATGGTGAGCTTGAGTCAGGTTAGGGCACTAGTGATAGACATAGGATTGCCGTCTCCTTGTTTAAGGAGTGTGATGTTCTAAAGGGGCCCCCTGGATGAGATGATGAGAAAGTGTATGGCCATACCCAGATGACTTTGTTCATCTGATCTAATCATGCTCATCATATTGGAGCTACAAGCTTGACACGCTTGTCCAATAAGAACATCCAGTGGCAAAGGAAATATGTATGCTTAGTGAAGTTGATTCACACTTGTGCTGTTTTTGGGTGTAGTCTTGGAAGACTCTTTCCTTTATATCGAGAGACAGTGATGTGTTGCTAGATACCCCTCACTGATCGTGATGACGTGAGTTATCGTTACCGACATTTAAAGGAAACCCTCAGGGTCGCACAATTTGATGAAATGGCTTACTTAAGTCAGATCGTGTGGACTGAATTGTTCAGGTTCAGTTTAAAGGGATTTAATCTCTGATTGTAAGTGAGATCTGGTCTGATCATGTTTGATTGATTAGGGCTTAAGATCGGTAAGCTTCGATTGAGAGAATGGATGCTGGATCGGTCAGATCAAGAGCATCAAGAGATTGACGGTCAGATCAAGAGCCTTTGGGTTTAATTGAGATCTAGACCATATTGCTTGGTTTATTTGGTCTTGGGCCAAACCGAAATGAACCAGCTCATTACATGAGCGCATGGTTCAATTGAAGAGGAATTTGCGTTGAGGGAAAAATTCATGGTCGCATGAATTGTTGGCTTTCTATTTTTAGAAAGCATGTCACAACGTGACCACCTCTCTCTCACGTCGCCTCTTCACGCCTTTGTCGCCCTCTCTTGCCTTGGACGATCCTTGCTAGCACAAGGGACGACAAGAAGCAAGCCGTCGCTCATCTTGTGTGTGACGATTTGGAGGAGACCTTCGTTGTTCTCTTGCTTCCAAGGCGCCATCTAGAAATGGCCATGGTATGAATCGCATCTTCTCTATTCATGCTTCAAAAGTTGATCATATAATGCATGCTCATCGATTCTATGAAACCCTTGAATCCGCTGCCCATTTTTGTTTGCGCCACTTTAGGGTTTCGCCCCCTATGTGGGAACCTTCAAAATCAAGAACATATCTTTGGTTCTCCGAAGATATTTCAAAATGTTCTTGACTGCAATCCAGTGTGCCTTCCCTGGATTACCTTGGAACCGACTGGTCACGCTTAACCCGTAAGCGACGTCTGGCCGAGTACACAACATCGCATACATGATGGACCCAATAGCCGAAGCATAAGGCGTATTGTCCATTTCATCTTTCTCAGACTGTGTTTGAGGGCACTGGCTCTTTGAAAGATTCAGACCATGTCTGACTGGAAGATATCCTCTTTTAGAATTTTCTAAATGGAATCTCTCCAGGACCTTATCGATGTAAGTACTTTGGCACAGCCCGAGAAGCCTATTAGATCTATCTCTATAGATCTCTACACCTAATATATAGGCTGCTTCTCCCAAATCCTTCATCTGGAAACATTTTCTTAACCATGCCTTGACCGCATGCAGTTCAGGAATATCGTTTCCAATGATTAAAATATCATCGACGTAGAGGACTAGGAAAGTAATTACGCTCCCACTAAACCTTTTATATATATACGGGTCATCTTCATTTTTGATGAAACCAAATTCAGAAACTGATTCATCAAAACGAATATTCCAGCTTCTCGATGCTTGTTTTAGTCCATAGATGGACCTCTTTAATTTGCATATTTTATGGCGTTCTGATGGATTGATGAAACCTTCAGGCTGTGTCATATACACATCCTCTTCGAGTTTTCCATTAAGGAAAGCGGTTTTCACATCCATTTGCCAGATCTCATAATCATAATATGCTGCCGAGAATAATTCGAATGGACTTGAACATGGCTACAGGAGAGAAAGTTTCATCATAAACTATCCCGTAGATTTGTTTGAAACCTTTCGCAACTAGCCTGCCCTTAAAGGTAACCACGTTACCATCTATGTCTTTCTTCTTTTTGAAGATCCACTTACAGCCTATAGGGATTACTCCCGGAGGCGGATCAACCAAATCCCAGACTTGGTTATCTGACATGGAGTCCATTTCAGCTCGCATAGCTTCAAGCCATCTTGCTGACTCCGGTCCACTGACCGCATCCGCATAAGTGAGGGGTTCATCATTAATGATGTAGACTCCGTCATAGCGCTCAGGCTGACGACGAATCCTTCCCGATCTACGCGGTTCCCGTGACATCTGAGCCTCAGGTTGAACATTAACCTGATCTATTTGCTCAGGCTCATCCAACTGAGCTTGACTACTTTGTCCCTCCTCTGAAATTTCATCCAGCTTTATTTCTCTCCCACTGGCCTCTTGCAGAAGAAATTCCTTCTCAAGAAAAATAGCCGTTCGAGCAACAAATACTTTATTCTCTTTGGGATCGTAGAAATAATAACCCTTAGTTTCTTTAGGGTATCCGACAAATATACATTTATCTGATCTGCTCTCCAGTTTCCCAGAGGTGAGCTTTTTGACATAAGCCTCGCAACCCCAGATTTTGATAAATGTCAAGCTCGGCTGTTTTCCATACCATAACTCATATGGTGTCTTTGAAATAGCCTTGGATGGCACTCGGTTTAGCACCTTTGCAGCTGTTTCTAGTGCAAATCCCCAAAAGGAGTAAGGTAGAGTAGCCTGACTCATCATAGAGTGAACCATATCCAATAAGGTTCTATTCCTTCTCTCGGACACACCATTCCATTGCGGTGTTCCTGGCGGAGTGAGCTGTGAGATGATCCCACACTCCTTTAGATAGTCAGTGAACTCACGACTCAAGTATTCTCCACCTCGATCTGATCGAAGTGCCTTGATATTTCGGCCTAACTGATTTTGTACTTCATTTTTGAATTCTTTGAACCTGTCAAAAGATTCACTTTTATGTCTCATCAAATAGACATAACCATACCTACTGAAATCATCAGTAAAAGTAATGAAGTATGTATAGCCACCTCTAGCATGTTTACTAAATGGCCCACACACATCACTGTGAATAAGGTCTAGTAAACCTGAAGCTCTTTCACCTTTATTAGAAAAAGGAGTCTTCGTCATCTTACCCATTAAACAAGCTTTGCATGTATCAAGCTCCTCATAGGAGAATGATCCCAGCAGTCCATGGTCATGCAACCGCTTAATGCGCTTCTTGTTAATATGGCCTAGACGACTATGCCATAACAAGGTGCTGTGATCAGCATACTTGGCTTTCTTATTATCAATTTGTTGTACAGAACATTCCATGTCCAACATGTATAACCCATTGTTAATTGACCCAGTTACATAAACAATATTATCATATGAAATACGGCACTATGAAGATTTGCATTCAAAAGAAAAACCTTTCCTGACAAGAGCAGGAATAGAGATAATATTCTTCGTTATGCTTGGTACAAAATAACAATTGTCAAGTTCTAATACAAATCCAGATGGTAAAGAGATGTTATATTCTCCTACAGCAACAGCAGCAACCCGTGCCCCGTTTCCAACTCGTAGGTCCACCTCATGCTGTCCCACCTGTCTTCTTCTCTTGAGTTCCTGCACATTTGAACAAATGTGAACTCCACATGCAGTGTCCAACACCCATGAAATAGAAGAAGCAACCATGACTTCAGTCACGTAAATACCTGAGCCAGAAGTGAAAGACTTGCTTCCCTTCTTCTCTCCTCGGAGCGCTCTACAGTCCTTCTTCCAGTGACCTAGCTGGCCACAATGGAAGCATCTGTTGTCCTTTGATCGCTTCACCTTTTGTTTCAAAGCCTTGTTGTAGCTCTTGATAGGGGTTTTGCCTTTCTTCCCTTTCTTCTTGTTCCCTGAAGGAACCATCAAGACAGAGGATGAAGGCTTTCCCTTCTCAAGAGTCTGCTCTGTGGTGCAGACCATGTTCAGTAATTCTGCCGGAGTATAGTCGATTTTGTTCATATTAAAATTAATGATGAACGCATCGAAAGAAGCCGGGAGAGACTGCAAGATGATGTCTACAACAAGTTCTTGATTGATGGTATGTCCCAGTTTTTCTAGAGCTTCTTTGTACCCAATCATCTTGAGTACATGAGCTCCCACTAGACTCCCTTCAGTCAATTTGCTATGAAAGAAAAGTTTCGTCAAGTTATAGCGTTCTGTCCTTGCCTGTGCAGCATACAGCATTTTGAGATTTGCTATAATATCAATAGCAGACAAATCCTCATGCTGACGCTGGAGCTCAGGCGTCATTGACGCAAGCATAAGGCAAGCGACATCAGTGCTATCACTGACGTGCTTCTCATAAGCATCTCGTACCGCCCTTGCAGCGTTCGCAGCGGGTTGAGCCGGTATTGCCGACTCAAGGACGTACAGCTTCCTCTCGGCTTTGAGGACAATCTTCAGCTGTCTGTACCAGTCTGAGAAGTTTGGCCCAGCAAACTTCTCTTTTTCCAATATGGATCGCAAATTGAGCCCTGTGGTGTTCGTTGCTGCAGGAATCTACAACATAGCAAGAACAACAAGGTCAGTATCCATGTTAGAATCATTCCAGGACTTAAGAGTGATTCTTTTCTCACTATTTTATCTGACTGAAAATCCAATAAACAGCCTGAAAGAGTGAAACTCTTTTAGTAAGATGGGATCCAGATTTCATACTTGATCTCCGCGTCCCGCTTAGGCGAGATAAGATACACAGAGAGTCCAAGCATTAATCACTGGTAGGCATTCCATGTCAATCGCCAACCCATGCGATTCCCCTTCATCTAGGCAATCCAGAAGATTGTGCCAACTGAGTTGGTACAACACAGTTTCTGATTCCTCAGATGGCTGCCTCCATATAGCTATCAAATACTCAATATGTAGCCTATATGATCAAGCTGACCTGACCTACTTCCTAGACCACCACGTGCTATGCTGAGCAACGAGAAGCGATAAATCCCTTCTCTGTAGCATGTAGGTGTAATCGCGCACTGTCTGAAGATAGCTGGGCGTGCCCACTGAGTGGGTACAACACGGCCTCAACGATAGTCAGAACAGTGAGGTTTCGCGTCAGAAGGCAATCGAGCTTGATATTGACGTTGGATTTTAACGGTCTTTTATCTTCTTACTATCATGCAAATTCTATAGTGATAGCAGAAGAATAAAACATGCATGTGCTAATATTAATTAAAACAGTAAATGAAAGCACAATTATCTTATGTGGTAAACGCCCATAAAAACTTAAGTAAAACCCTAGTTTGACAAAAGTCTTCACTTGAGCTCTTTATGGGACTCTTGTACTTCATCCGACCCAGCCCCGGGCCAAAACACTATCTGCAGCCCAAATGCGCCCACTAGATAGAATGGGCCAGTTCTAGAGTCGAACTCTAGACCTCCCACCTGGTGAAGCCAAATGCTGCGTGCGCTTCTGCCATGTGTGCTGTGTGCTCAAGTCTGATCAAATTACATTTAAAACTATCTAGACATGATTTGACACTCAGGTCAATTATACATTTTCATAAATCAAAATGTGATTCGCAGATCACACCAAAAATATTTAATTCCAGGCACGCAGGCCCCAGCACAGCATACAAAATAGGGCAACCCACATAAGATTAAATAAACACTCAAAAATCCATTGATTCATGGCAACATGTAAGAAATGTACAACATGTGATCCAAAACAGAAATAAAATTTTATAAAACCCCATGGCATCAATTTTATTTCCTTATGTGCCCTACTACCTTACAACGGTCCATTAACAGGTATCCACTCGTCAGAACAAGTCGGACCCACTGCCCTTGCATGCACCCAGTCATAACTGACTTGCGTCGACCTCATGGTCAACTATGCATGCCTTAAGGGCTGAACGTCCCGCATGATTTCTGGCAAGCGGGTGTGACCCCGGGCCATAATCATGATCGTTCACTAGGGGCCTCAAACAGACATCGCTACACGCCCTTCTGCAGTCGGCCTATAGCCACCTACACAACTTTCGCACAGGTGCTATCCGGCCGCTCATCCAGGCTGTCAGATAGTCTGATTAGGATGTTGGGTCTAGATCTGACTAACGACTTCAACACTGTTAACTCGTCTAAGTATTTAAAGTAGGTGCACAGATAAATCTAGTGAGGGTCGCGCATGAAGATAATTTTGACTGAAAACATCTATAAAATGCGCAAACCAACATCACATGCGCAAGCTTGAATGTAAAATACATCTAACAAACGGTGTGAACAACATGGCATGTATTTTCGCATGAGAGTAGAAGCATGCGCATCATGTAGATCATTGCCAAAAACATAAAACAAACATGGATCACAAGATGGCAATCTCATGTTCAAGGCTGTGAATATCCTAAGTAGGGTCAGTCCAGTACATCCAATGCGCCCATGTGTCTAAATCTTATTCCATGCTCGAAGCACCCTATAAGATTAGAACACATATTAGTCTCCATAATATCAAGGCTGTCTCATGTTCACCGAGATATCTCGACTAAGGACAACACTGAATGTCAGCTAAGCTGAACATCATTGAGACATTACTCAGAAGTATACATACAACAGCAGATAATGTAACAATCTGAATAACAACAATTGCCTTATACATGATATTGTAAATAATCCAAGGCCTCAAACATTAGCCTTAAGGGCATACCCTAACAGAACGAACGTCAAACCTACTTTAGTTGGGTGATGCCCTCATCACAGCGAGCCCATGACTAGAATTTCAGGACGAACAGTGGCCGAACGGATGAGAATGACATCGATCAATGGATGGGCGGAAATTGGGGAGGGGAAAGTAAGCTGGGAGTCACGGGAAATCTTATGATTCTAGTGTTCCAGCCGGCGGATGGGGTGATCCTACTAGTTATGGGTACGGTTTGAAGGGGAGGAATGGTGGTTGGAGTTTGAGGACGATCCATCGATTGGATCGTCATCGACGTCGATTTGAAGCGAGAGCCCGAAGCTGGACTCGGTAGGGAACATAGGGTGGTTTGCGACAGCGGCGGAAGCTTGTTAAACTTGGTAGAAGTGGAAGATGGGTGGCGTCCAGCTGGAGAAGAGGGAGAGAAGGTAATGGCGACACATGCACCAGAGGAAGAGAAGAGACATCCAATAGAATCAAATCAAAACTATTTCCATTAATCTTCAAAAATTGGCTACAAATTACATCGAAGATGGGAGATTTAAACGTGGAAGTTGGGGCTGCTACTAGCCGTTGGCTGCAACGTCCAAGGAGGTTGCTTCAACATTCATTTCCTCTTCAGGCAAGCTGCAATATGTCTTCTTTGCTCTCAAAATCAGTTTACTGCATTTGTCAAAACTTCTACTTTGAGCTGAGCACTTGGACAAGCTGAATTCAACATGTTCCCCTTTCTTCTTTGGTGGCTTGAAGGCTCCATTGGGCGGCTTCTGTAGGCTGGTCACTTGCATGACCCAAAGTCTCCTTCATTGATTGATTTGTTGTTGAGCTCGAGCTGCACTTTGGACCTTTGTTTGCTGCATTCGGTTCTCCTCTAGATGCTGGGATAGCTTGTGGATATCTCCTCAAGTCTTTGTCTTCATTGTTTGATTACTTGTTTACCTATACAAAAATGAAAATACAAGTATGCTCTAGTTCTAGGATGAATGCATGACTAAATATTGTGGGTGGATGCATGCATGCTGACAATATAAAATTAACCTACCAAACTTTTAACTACATGAATGCATGCGGATTTTAAAAGAAAATCTAATCTACCATGATGCATGAAATGCAAGGGGATGGAATGTTGGGTGCCCTAGCTAGGGTACTGATGCCTTGCATTTTAGTAGTAATTTTTATTATTATTTCATGTTAAATCTAGGCTTATTTTGATATTTTTATACTCTTTTAAGGCTTATTTGCTTAAAAGCTTTGGAATCTTCACTTTTTCTTGCTTTTGTGGAATTTCAAGTAAAATCGCCCTATTTTAACGTTCTTTAGAAGATTCTAAGGCTATGGAACGATTTCTTATATGAAAATGAAGCTGCTCATCAAATTTAGGCTCAATCGGAGATGGCCTGAAAAATACGGCCAGGTGAACCCCACGGGATTCACCAACATTTTCGCTAGACCTGCAGAATTCTTCCAGAAAGAATCACAGCCAGGGGTTCACCTGACTTCCTTCTACCCAGACTACACAGAATGAATCACGGCCAGGTGAACCCGGCGGGATTCACCTGTGATTCTGACCCAGGCGACAACGAGTCCGAGTTCCACTCAGATTTTTAACGATTTCTGACTCGTTTGAAGTCCGAATTTGGCAAGTAAGGACTCGATGGAAAGCTATTTTGGAGGAGGACGCGTGGAATATAAAAGCCCCAATTTTCATAACCTAAAAAGAGAGGAAATTACATGACAAATGGTGAAGGTGGAAAAACACGACGAAACGAGGAGTTCAAGGTGATTTTCGGAGATTTGATTATCAGAGTGCTTCGATTCTTTAGGATTTGTTTCGGTTTACCTTCTTCTATCGCTTAGAAACTCTTATTTGTGATTTTCCTATGTTAAGAGAGAGATTTTTGAGCGTTTCAATGAGGATTATAGCTTAAACCCTATTTCGGGGCTTGGTTGAAGCCCGTTGACGATTCTTGATCGCAAAACATGTTTTAATTCTATTATTTGGATTTCATTATGAGCATATTTTACTTTGATGTTCATATCTCTTGATTTTACCTTGGCTGAGTATTATCATGTGTTAGCTATTACGATTCATGCCGAGAGGAGGATCGTAAAGGTGGAATTTCTTAGTAAAACTTACGAAACCTCGACACGATAGTGCTTAGTCTTCACTCGAGGGTTTTATAATCTTCCACGGAACTCATTGGGTTTGTCTAAAACGATCCACTGCAAGAGTAGGAGATTGTCTTAATTGAACACCGGGGTATACACTCGAGAGAGGGCACCTTGTACCCTAGGGATAGATTCCTTGTACGAAATCATTAATCCAAATAACTGATATCTTTAAGCGTGATTAAGATCGTCATCATGGTGGAAACTATAGCCCTGATATCTCTCTCATATTTACTCTCTATCGACGTAGTTGCGATTGCTTGTTTTCGATTTTAATTCTCAAAACCCTATTTTGATTTGCCTAGCTATTAAAACTTGGATTTTCTGGTACTCAACCTTGTTCCCTGTGGGATTTGACATCTTTTATATTACTTCGACATAACCGTGCACTTGCGGGACGTGTCAAGTTTTTTGGCGCCGTTGCCGGGGAATAACGGTTGATATTAGTATATTTCTAAGAATTGGTAGACTAGGCCTTAGCTAGTTTTATTACTTTATTGCACTGTTATTTTCTCTTTCATTCTTGCTGCCCGTTGTCTTAGAACTTTAAAATCTTGACTGACCATTTTATGCGAAGAAGTTCTAGGGCAGGTACATTCTTTGACATTGATCCAGGGATCGAGCGCATCTTTAGGACAAGAAGAAAGCTGAATCAACTTCAGAAGAAAGAAAACATGAACCATCTAGGAGGAGAAAATCTGATGGAGCACATTCATATTGATGTGAACAACGACCGAGTACCACAACTAATAGGGAATAACTACAACAACAGGACATTGAAAGATTATTCTGCTCCCTAGGCTAATGGTTTTTCAATCAGGAATTGCTAGGCTTGCTGTTGAGGCCAATAACTTTGAAATAAAACCTGCTTTTCTTTCTATGGTGCAACAAAACCAATTTGGCGGTTCTCCTCTTGAGGACCCCAATATGCATCTCTCTATTTTCTGGAATATTGTGATATGCTGAAAATTAATGGTGTTTCTGCTAATGCTATCAGACTGTGATTATTTTCCTTTTCTTTGAGGGACAGAGCGAGAGCTTGGCTACACACACTACCTTCTACTTCAATAAGAACATGGATAGAGCTTTCTCAAGCCTTTCTCTCTAAGTATTTTCCTCCATCCAAAATGATTCAGTTACGGAATCAGATAACAAGTTTCATGCAGAAAGATGGAGAATCCTTATATGAAGCTTGGGAGAGGTTTAAAGAGCTTCAAAGAATGTGTCCACATCACGGAATTGAGACTTGGGTCTTAATCCAAACGTTCTATAGTGGTTTGGATTACAACACAAGACTTACAGTGGACGCTGCAGCAGGAGATGCCTTGATGAATAGGAGAGTTGAAGATGCAATGAACCTCCTCGAGGACATGGCGATCAACCATCACCAAAGGACATCTGAAAGAGATACTTCCACCAAGAAGTCGAGTAAGTATGACCTAGAATCTCTGACTACTCTTACGGCTAAGGTGGATAATCTGACTAGAAATATTGATTCTTGGTTTGTTAATTCAATGAATGTTAACGTTATTTCTTGTGAGGTCTGTGGAGTTGCAGGTCATGTAGGGGCAGATTATCAGGCAGGAGACGGACAGATGGCTGCAGTTCACTCTGAGCAATTGAATGCTATTGGAAATTTCAATCCCAACAACAATCCATACTCCAGCACATTCAATCCAGGATGACGCAACCACCCAAATTTCTCATATCGAACAACTCAGCCAATGTAACCTGGACAAGTACCTTCACAGCAAACCCGGCCCTCACAAGGAAATTTCAGGCAGCCCCAACAGAGTAATTTCAGACCACCAGGATTTCAGGCTAGAAACTACAATGCGCCACCAGCATAGCCAAGGCTGAACAATGATTCACAGTTGAGCAAACAACTTGAAGGATTGACAGACATGATGAAGCTTATGATGACAAGGATAGACTCCCTGGAGACACACAACAAGATGCTGGAGAGTAAGCTAGCCCAGTAAGCTAGCTCATTGACGGAGTCATAGACACTAATGGGAAGGGCCACCTCCCTCTGGAAGACGCTTGGGAAGACTCCCCAGGACTTGAGGAAGACACCAATTTTCCGCTCAAAAGCGCCTCTACCACCCTGAACATGGCCAGGCCGTGACGGCCGACACGGCCGTGACACGAACGAGCAGACACGAACGAGCGCCAGCACAGCTCGCGACACGCCCGTGCCGCCGACCGTGGCTGCCTCTGTGGGTTTTGGATTTGATGAACACGACCGTGATGAAGAACACGGCTAGGCTGTGACTGCCTCTGTAGGTTTTGGACTTCAAATCATGGCCCGTGATCCTGCTCACGGCACTGCCATGAAACTTGCTCGACCCCATCACGGCGAGGCCATGACAGAAGACACGGCCGTGATGAGCTCGCAGGTAACCAGCATGCCCATGCCCGCCACTGTGCCGACTACAGATACTGAACACGACCGTGGCGACAAACACGGCCATGCCGTGTTCAGTCCCAGGAAGACACAAGCAGTGGTTTTCCACCCCGTTCGACATTCGCAGCGGTCCACGCACCCCCTGGACCATTTTGTGGGAGTAATGAGCTCCTCGACAGCAACGACAGGCCCCATCCGCTCTGTCAACGTGGCGTCTCCTGCATACATGACATCTCTTCACCCGTTGCAATTAACTCAGGGACTGCCTCGAGACCTGACCGCCGACCGCGACCAGCCCACCGACCGCTACAACAACCGAGTTCTCAACTCGGCACAAGACACCGCCAACAACATCCAGAACCAGCCCACCATCAGCAAATTCTGCTGCTTCGTGGTAGCTTGTTCGGAGATGGTGTAGCGCCACTCGGGCCCGGACCGCAGCCACGTGGACGACTCTTCCACTCAACGCCTCGCGTCCCACCAGGAATCTGTCATAGAATAGTTAGTAGCTGCAGCTTTAAGGTAGTTAGAGGGCATCTTAACCCTCCTTTAGTTAGTTTTGGGGTGGTTGGCTTCTCTAACCGCCTCACATGTTTCTCATGTGACCCTCCTCCCCTCTTGATCTATAAAAGAGGGGCTGAGGGTTGTGCTTTAGTAGCTTTTGTTGTAGTTTGTGCCTACCCGTTGGAAGGCCTTAGGTCCAGCAAAACTCTGAGGAGCTCGCCTAGAGTTCCCTCGCCTCCCCTTTGTACGCTGATTTTCTACTTTCAATCAAAACACCGGCGAACCCCGCTAGGGCGCCGGGTCCTTTGCAACTTGCACCCCGCTGCGTTTGTGTCTTGGCAAGCTAGAGCGACCGGTTACTGTAGCATCGTGAATATCCCGTGCGCGTGTGCTTGCAACTAAAAATTTGGCTATGCGATCGAGGTGAGTATTTTCCATTAGAAGTCCGATCCGTGGTTTCGTTTCGCTCCGAGTGTTGCCCAAGTCATATCTTACGTTGTTTCCATCGGGTTTCTCCGTGGGTTTTCATCGATTTATGCATCATGGTTCCCCCACCGTAGAGTACTGATTTATGCATCCGCGAGCAGAGCCTCTTCCAGCTCGCCGCCCTGTTTATACGTCGCCTGCGCCTGCCCCTCCTCCTCGCTTCGAGGCACCGCCACGTCCTCACCATGCTGGCCCTCGTCGACCGCCCCGGGATGTTCCCTGGGAGGCACCCCCGCCTCGCTTGACGTGGGAAGACAAGGGTAAGGCACCCCTTGCCGCCGTCCCCCCGGGTCCTTGTCGCCATTGCAACCAGACCGGTCACTTCAACCGAGACTGTCCCCGCCGCTCTTTGCATATCACGCCTGAGCGGCATGACCCACGGCCCCCTGCTCCTTGCGGCCCAAGAGGTCGGCCCGTAGTGTTACACCGATGACGAGTCTAGCCCACGCCACACTATGGCGGTCGTCCGCTGTACCCTTGTCCACAACCCCCCTCCGTCCGAGGATTGGAAGCGCACGAGCATCTTTTACACTTACATTAAGTGTAACGGCCACTCGTGCAAGATTGTGATTGATGGCGGTAGCAGCCTTAACGTCGTCTCTCGGATGGCGGTCACCCGCTTCGGCCTCCCCCTTGAGCCGCACCCTCGCCCTTACTCGGTCGCGTGGGTCGACAATTCTAGCCTACCTATCACCCATCGGTGCCAGGTCCCCATTTACTTTTGGGACTACTCAGAGAAAGTGTGGTGCGATGTCGCTTCCATGGACGTCGCCCACGTCCTCTTGGGTTGGCCTTGGGGGACGCAAGGGGGACGCAAGATCTGCTTGACCCCGGCTCCGCCTATGGAGTTGTGAGCCTCCACGTCCAAGGGTGTCATCACGCCCTTGCCTCCCGCCTCGCCTGCGCCTAAGGCAGTCGCTTTGGTGCGTCCTGCCTCCCTTGTCCACGAGGCCCAGGAGACCAACATGGTCTATGCCCTCATGGTTCGTGAGGTCTCCATTGCTCCTCCACCGCCGGCCCCTTTGTTAGGGAATGCCGGGTGTAATTTAAAATTTTTGCAGTCCCAGGACGCAGCGGAAGAAGCATTACACCCGAAACACATTCCTTTCCCAAGGATCCATGCGAGTGAGTATACACAAGGATGTGATAGAGATGTACCTCTTTTGCTTGTCTAGATGTCGAAGCCATGTTGAAGGCGCCCAAGTGTTCGCCCTCTACAAGTATCCACGCGTCGACTCCTTGATCGTTGCTCCCTTCCACGCTCGGTGCTAGCCTTGGGAAGAGAATCGAGCCTTAGAGTTCCTTCACTCCTCTTGCGCCACCTCCAAGGTTCATGCGCCAAGTGCAAGGAAGATACCGCCAACTCCTTATCCTCTTCACTCCAAGAGAAGAGGGAGAAGAAGAGTTTCGGCTTTGAGGAAGATTAGGGGTTAATTGCGCCACCAAGTCCTTCGCCAAGAGGAGAGGAAGGAGAAGACTTGCAGTCACTTGTTGGAAGAAGGGTTGCGCCACTCTGATGTTGTCGCCCCTTGCCCTTGCTTTCGCCCCTCTATGTTTGTTCACGTCTCCAAGACTTCATCATCTAGAGAGGGCGACAATGGGTCCTATAAATAGAACTAGAGGCGGTTTGGGCAAGGGCTAGGATCATGCCAAGTGTATGGCTAGGATAAGGTGTCTTGAGGTAAGGAAAGTCTCCAAGACTTTTCCATAAACCTCATTCAACCTATCCATAAAAGTCTAAGCACTATATCAGCCCAAGACATGCCTCAAATGCATTCTTACCATCAAAAGCTAAGTGGCTAGGCGCAACATGAAGAAGAGTTTCGGCTAGGGTAAGGGTTTTGGGAGAAACTAGGGTTTGAGGTAAGGTAAGTCTCCAAGACATTACCATATATCTCTTCCCTATGTCCATATGCGCCTAGGAACTTCCCATAAAAGTTCTCAAGCCATATCAGCCCCAAGACTTACCTTAGAGGCAAGTATTCCATCCAAGGAAGAAGGGCTAGGCGCCCTTTACTTCCATAATGAAGCAAAGGCGCCTCCCTCACCCCATTATGCCCCTAGGCGCCAATGGGATGAGATTTCTCCCCATTATACCCTTTTAAGCCAATTCCTCTTCATGACAACTAATTATTGGGCCTCATTGGATAATGAGCTAGCCCAAACTTCATGGCATGGGTTGATTAAGCCATTGGATCTAATCCAATGCAACCCTAATCCAAATGTGACCAATCTAGGTCAATTTCGGGTCAACCTGCCAAAATAAAGTTTGGCTCCAATAACTTTCTTCCATCTCATCAGGCCCATTGGTGCTGATGAAATCTTCCAAATGGATCCTGAAAGTGTCGAAACCTAAGTCACATGCTCTTCTAAAATTTTTCGCATGGGCGGAAACTTGGTTTCATGAAGATCGCATGGCTTATTATATAATCAACTATGAAACAAGAGGGGATGTTACCATGGCCATTGCTTGAATGGCGACTTGGAAGAAGATAGAGGGCGAGCGGCTCTCCTCCAAAGAAGTTGCACACAAGACGTTGAAGGCTTACTCCCTTGTGCTCTTTGTGCTAGCAAAGATCCAAGGAGTCCCCTGATCGTGCAAGAGAAGATATGTTTCTCTACTCGCTGGCTGAATTTTCTCCTTGGCGTGAAGAAGCTTCACCACGAGAGGAGCAAGAGGAGAAGATGGGGTGAGCGGCGTTACATCGTGGAGGCGTTTTTCCAATTTGGAAAACCGACTTCCAAATATAGTAAGTGCTCAATGTCTCATGCGTTCACTCCAAGTGAACCATCGAAACCTTCCTTCTCCCTTTGAACCAAGCGTTCACATAGTGAACCGGTTCTATTTCATTCGGTTCAATTGTATTTGGTTCAAAGACCAAATCAAACCAAGCCATGGTCTAGATCTCATATGAACCAGATGGCTCAAGATCTAACCACACATCTCTTGATGCTCTTGATCTCATCGATCAAGCATCAATTCTCCCGATCGAAGCTTACCAATCTCAAGCCCTAATCAATCAAACATGATCAGACCAGATCTCACTTCCAATCAGAGTTTAAACTCTTTTAAACTGAACTAGAACAATTCAGTCCACACGATCTGACATAAGTAAGCCATATCATCAAATTGTGCGACCCTAAGGGTTTCCTTCAACGTCGGTAACGATAACTTACGTTATCACGATCAGAGAGGGGTATCTAGCAACACTTCACTGTCTCCCGATATGAAGGAAAGAGTCTTCCAAGACTACACCCAAACCATAGCACAAGTGTGAATCCAATTCACTTGACATACATGTTTCCTTTGCCACTGGATGTTCTCGTTGGACAAGCGTGTCAAGCCTGTAACTCCAACATGATGAGAGTGGTTAGATCAGATGAACATAGTCATCTGGGTATGGCCATACACTTTCTCAACCATCTCATCCAGGGGGCCCCAATAGAACATCACACTCCAACAAGGAGAGGCAATCCTATATCTATCACTAATGCCCTAACATGACTCATGCCCATTATCCAAGATAATCTATAACCATTATATTTCAAATGATATTGAACTACCTCAAGACAATGCCAATCATCATTTAGAACCACAAGTGATCTCAAGTCAGAGGAAATATGCCACTTGCTTGCATATAAGGATTATTCACATTGTGACAAACAATTGAACATCCTAAGTAGGGTCTGTCCAGTACATTCAATGCATCTATGAGTCTACATCTTATTCCATGCTCGAAGCACCCTATAAGATTAGAAACATATTAGTCTCAATCATATCAAGGCTGTCTCATGTTCACCAAGATATCTCGACTAAGGACAATGTTAATGTCAGCCAAGCTGAACACCATTGAGACATTATTCAGAAGTATACATAACAGCAGCAGATAATGTAACAACCTGAATAACAACCATTGCCTTTATAAACATAGTTTATACATGATACTGAAACAATCCCAAAGGCCTCAAACATTAGCCTTAAGGGCATACCCCAACAGATCCAAGTTATCCAATAACTTGATCCTAAGGCTTCTGAATAAAGCAACGTCAAGAGTCTATTGCGTGTGACCCCGTAGGATCCATATGACGATGGCAATGATGTAAACATCATAAATAGTGAGGGGTATCTAGCAACACATTACTACTACCCATGTCATAGGACTTAAGTCATTATGGCAACAACTCCTAACAAGCAATGAGGATTCCTATTGCATTACAGATCCCTTTGCCTAAGCTGATATCCTGCCATTGGATTAGTCTCAAGTTTATTATCCAATGCATTGGTCATGACTCAACAAGTGTGGCCACACTCTCCTGTCATGCACCAATAAGGTGGGGCGCCCCGAGGTGGATATCATGCTTCCAATAAGGAAGGGGCAAATCCTACTATTGGTCATTCATGCCTCTACATGACTTATGACATGCCAAATGACAGTCGTTTTGATCTCCCAGTTACGGAGAGACGTAAGACTGTATTAAAGCATACCCATCATCAAATCTAGACATGAATACCTCAAGTCTAAGGATCAATGCAAACCTCTTGCATGTGAGATTGACTTGTTGACTAGACAAGTCAATCCTCACGGTGGATCACTCCGGTGCATCCAATGCACCTGTATGTCTGCGTTACTGTGCCCCGCATATAACCAACCCATACACCAGTCTCACATGTACCAAAGCTGTCCCATATCTGCTAAGGTACCTTGTCTGGGGATAGCTTATGAGAATGGATCCAATCCATACTCCTGGGATATTATTTATGCAACTCAATACATCAACGCAGGTAGAGAAGTCTGCATAATAACGACCATGCCGATATAAAGAGTAATAGTTTTATCAAAGTACATTCAACCAATGCCTGACCATGTCCATACATTGGTCTTTAGGGCATATACACCAACACCCTTTGCTGGCAGAAGTCACCGCCCTGCTAGATGAGTTCGCCGACATCTCCCCGGTGGATCTCCCCATCGGTTTGCCCTCGGATTGTGACATCCAGCATGTCATTGACCTCGTACCTGGTGCGTCGTTACCTAACCTGCCCCACCACTGCCTTAACCCGACCGAGCACACGGAGCTCAAGCGGCAGGTCGAGGACCTTCTGTCCAAAGGCTTCATTCGTGAAAGCCTCAGTCCTTTGCGCCGTTCCTGCTCTCCTTACACCGAAGAAGGATGGTTCTTGGTGGATGTGCATTGATTGCCGTGCAATCAACCGCATCACCGTCAAGTACCACTTTCCCATTCCGCGCATGGATGACATGTTAGACCTCATCTCCGGTGCTTGCTGGTTCAGCAAGCTGGACCTTCAGAGTGGTTATCATAAAGTTCGCATCCGTGAAGGCGACGAGTGGAAGACGGCCTTTAAGACAAAGGACGACCTCTACGAGTGGTTGGTTATGCCCTTCGGGCTTACCAACGCGCCCTCCACGTTTATGCGCCTCATGAGCCTGGTCCTCCGCCCATACATGGGCAAGTTCCTTGTCGTCTACTTTGACGATATTCTCATCTATAGCCGCGCCCGCACTGACCATCTCGAGCACTTACGCCTGACCTTCGACCTCTTGCGCAAGGAACGCCTGTTCCTTAACGCTAAGAAGTGCTCTTTCCTTGACTCCCGGGTTCAGTTTCTACGATTCGTCGTCTCGGACAAGGGACTCATGGTTGACCCTGCGAAAATCGAGGCCATTCGCCAATGGCCGGAACCCGAGTCCGTCATCGAGGTCCGCAGCTTTCTCGGCCTTGCGGCCTTCTATCGCCGTTTCATCAGGGGGTTCAGCACCATCGCGTCCCCCATGATGGCCTGCACCAAGAATGAGCCCTTCTGTTGGACACCCGCGGCAAGCCGCGCATTCCTCGCTCTTAAGGACATAGTGACCTCTGCCCCGGTCCTTCGTCTCCCTGACTTTTCTAAAGTCTTTGAGGTTGCGTGTGACGCCTCCGGCACTGGCATCGGAGGAACCCTTAGCCAAGAGGGTCACCCGGTCGCCTTCTTCTGCGAAAAGCTGAACGATGCACGACAACGATACTCTACCTACGACAAGGAGTTTTACGCCATTGTGCAGTCTCTTCGCCAATGGCGTCATGACCTCCTTCACAAAGAGTTCATCCTTTTCAGTGATCACTAGGCCCTCTCTTTCCTAAACTCTCAGAAGAAGCTCATCCCTCGCCACGCTAAGTGGGTCGAGTTTCTCTAGCAGTACACTTTTGTGATCACCCACAAGGTTGGGAAGGAGAACGTCGTGGCTGATGCCCTTAGCCATGTCTGTTCGCTTCTGTGTGTCTTGTCCATGTCCATTCCGCTATTCCCCACATCCGTGACGAGTATGCGGACTGCCCTGATTTTGGCCCGACCTTCGCCCGGCTCCTTGCCGATGATCCTCCGGACCTGCCTTACTGCGTCCATGATGGTTACCTCGTGTACGGTAACTGCTTGTGTGTTCCCCGCTCCTCTCTCCACGAGCACCTTTTGCTCGAGCTGCACGCCGGCGGTGCCACCGGGCACCACGGTCGTGACAAGACCTTTGCTTTGGCAGAAGAATGCTTCTTCTGGCCCACTCTTCGTAAGGATGTCAATAGGGTCATTCGCCACTGTGGCACGTGCCAACGTGCCAAGCCCCGTCCTGCTAACACCGGCCTCTACACCCCACTCCCCGTTCCTAGGTGTCCATGGCTGGACGTTAGCATGGACTTCGTCCTTGGCCTGCCCCGCATGGCCTCGCGCCACGACTCCATCTTTGTTGTCGTGGATCGCTTCTCTAAGATGGCACATTTTGTGCCTTGTTCTCGGACGGCCGACGCTTCTCACGTCGCGCACCTCTTCGTTCGCGACATTTTGTGCCTCCATGGTCTTCCCCTCACCATCGTATCCGACCGCGACACCCGGTTCGTCGGTCACTCCTGGAAGTCATTGTGGGCTCCCCTTGGGACCACTCTCCAGTTCTCCTCGGCGTACCATCTGCAGACGGACGGTCAAACCGAGGTGGTGAATAGGAGCTTGGGTAACCTCCTGCGGTGCTTAGCTGGTGACTTCCCGTGCCATTGGGCTAATCACCTTCCGATCGCGGAGTTCGCGTATAACAACGCGTCTCACCGCTCGACTAGGTTAAGTCCTTTCCAAGTTGTCCTCGGGCACCAACCTAGGAAACCTATTGACATGCATAACGTCCCTCCTTTGCCCTCTATTCATGAGCATGCATACACATTTACGTCACATCTTGCGGGCTTACACGATGAAATTCGCCGTCAGATTTTCTTGAGCAACACCCGGTATGCGGCTGAGGCCAACGAGCATCGTAGGCCATGACATTTTGACGTTGGTGAGCTTATTTTGGTGCATCTCCACCCTGAGCGTTTGAAGTCGCAAGCCAATTGGAAGTTGCACGCACGCTGTGCCGGCCCCTACACGATCCTACGACGACTTGGCACCAATGCGTACGTCCTTGATCTTCCAGCGGACTCCCACCTTAGCCCCGTCTTCAACGTGGCCGACCTCCTGCCCTATCATGCGCCTCTCCATGCCGGCGTCCACTCCACCGATAATTCTCCCCCCCCCCGGGATACTTGACGGAGTCATAGACGCTAATGGGAAGGGCCACCTCCCTCTGGAAGATGCTTGGGAGGACTCCCCAGGACCTGAGGAAGACACCCACCAATTTTTTGCTCAAAAGCGCCTCTACCGCCCTGAACACGGCCAGGCCGTGACGGCCAACATGGCCGTGACACGAACGAGCAGACACGCGAGCGCCAACATGGCTCGCGACACGCCCGTGCCGCCGACCGTGGCCGCCTCTGTGGGTTTTGGACTTGATGAACACGGCCGTGATGAAGAACACGGCCAGGCCGTGACCGCCTCTGTAGGTTTTGGACCTCAAATCACCGCCCGTGATCCTGTTCACGGCACTGCCGTGAAAACTACTCGACCCCATCACGGCGAGGCCGTGACAGAAGACACGGTCGTGACGAGCTCGCAGGTAACCAGCACGCCCGTGCCGCCAGCCGTGCCTGCCACTGTGCCGACTACAGATACTGAACACGGCCGTGACGACAAACATGGCTAGGCCGTGTTAAGTCCCAGGAAGACACAAGTAGTGGTTTTCCACCCCGTTCGACGTTCGCAGCGGTCCTCGCACCCCCCGGACCGTTTTGTGGGAGTAATGAGCCCCTCAACAACAACGACAGGCCCCATCCGCTCCGTCAACGTGGCGTCTCCTGCATCCACGACATCTCTTCACCCGTTGCAATTCACTAGGGGACCGCCTCGAGACCTGACCGCCGACCGCGACCAGCCCACCGACCGCTACAACAACCGAGTTCTCAACTCGGCACAAGACACCGCCAACAACATCCAGAACCAGCCCACCATCAGCAAATTCTGCTGCTTCGTGGCAGCTTGTTCGGAGATGGTGTAGCGCCACTCAGGCCTGGACCGCGGCCATGTGGACGACTCTTCCGCTCAATGCCTCGCGCCCCACCAGGAATTTGTCATAGAATAGTTAGTAGCTGCAGCTTTAAGGTAGTTGGAGGGCATCTTGACCCTCCTTTAGTTAGTTTTGGGTTGGTTGGCTTCTCTAACCGCCTCACATGTTTCTCATGTGACCCTCCTCCCCTCTTGATCTATAAAAGAAGGGCTGAGGGCTGTGCTTTAGTAGCTTTTGTTGTAGTTTGCGCCTACCCCTTGGAAGGCCTTAGGTCCAGCAAAACTCCGAGGAGCTCGCCTAAAGTTCCCTCGCCTCCCCTTTGTATGCTGATTTTCTGCTTTCAATCAAAACACCCGGCGAACCCCGCTAGGGCGCCGGGTCCTTTGCAACTTGCACCCCACTGCGTTTCTATCTTGGTGAGCTAGAGCGACCGGTTACTGTAGCATCATGAAGATCCCGTGCGCGTGTGCTTGCAACTAAAAATTTGGCTATGCGATCGAGGTGAGTATTTTCCATTAGAAGTCCGATCCGTGGTTTCGTTTCGCTCCGAGTGTTGCTCAAGTTATATCTTACGTTGTTTCCATCGGGTTTCTCCGCGGGTTTTCATCGATCGCACGCGTTTCTTCCTCCCTCATCTCAAGACCCTCTCTCGGATTTATGCATCATTGTTCCCCCACCGTAGAGTACTGGTTTAAGGAACCCTCCTACACATCCGCTGCGTCACTCATCCTCCAGAGCACTAGGCAAGCTTCCATCCCAGCCAGAAGTAAACCCGAGGGAGCATTGCAATGCAATCTCCACTCAGAGCGACAAGCAACTTAAGGATCCAAAGATGCCGACCGATGACAGGATAGATGAGTTGACTACCGAACCTGTGATGCCACAGTCAGATGCAACACCGGTGGCACTTGAACCAACTGAAGAGGAGCGGCCCTATGTGGGACTGCCTGCATATATGCCACCGATTCCTTTTCCACAGAGGCTTGTCAAGGCTAAATTGGGCAAGCAGTTTGGTAAGTTTTTAGAAGTATTGAAGAAACTATATATTAACATCCCTTTCGTTGATGCTCTTTCACAGATGTCGACTTATGCAAAATTCCTGAAGGACATCTTATCAAACAAGAGGAAGCTAGAGGATCAAGGGACCATTGCACTTACTGAGAAGTGCAGCGCCATCATTCAGAACAAGCTCCCTCAAAAGCTTAAAGACCCAGGCAGTTTCTCCATACCCTGCTAGATAGGGGAGATGTCCTTTCAGAGAGCTCTGTGTGATCTTGGAGCAAGCGTTAGCCTCATGCCATTATCACTTTGTAAAAGGCTAGACCTAGGGGATTTGCAACCTACTAACATCTCTATACAACTTGCAGATAGATCAGTGCGTCAACCAGTTGGTATTTTAGAGGACGTACCTGTTAAAGTAGGAGATTATTTTATTTCTACTGACTTTGTTATTTGGAAATTGATGAGGATGACAGGCTCCCTATCATTCTAGGGAGACCTTTTCTTACCACTGCGGGCGCTGTCATGGATGTCAAGAATGGGAAACTATCCTTGAACATCTATGGCAACATTATTCAATTTGATCTGACTGACACCCTGAAAAAACCTTCTCTTGTAGGAACATGTTGTAGCGTGGACATTGTGGAAAAAGCTAAACAGCATGTTGAGCCCTTCAGGAAAGAAGTGGACCCCTTAGAACTTGCCATGACAAACTCTATTGATAGAGATGATGAAGGAGAGGCTGAGAAATGCATTGCACTGCTGGAGGCTGACGCAAACCCAAACGACAAGAGAGAAGAAAATCAAGAGAATCAAGGGCAACAGAAAATCGAACTCAAAAGCTTGCCTAGCACCTTGAGATATGAGTTTCTAGGAGAAAATTCTACATACCCAATGATAGTCAGTGCGGCGTTGGACAAGGAGCAAAGCGAATAATTGCTTAATGAACTTCGTCTCCATAGGAAGGTAATAGGCTATTGATGACTCTAAATTTTATAGTGTTTTTCATACTTATTTGGTAATCTTTTGAACCATAATCTTACTCCTTTGCTTTGTTTTTATACCTTTTTTGCCAAATGCTTCGGAATCTACGCCATCTTTGGTTTTTGATCAATTTCAGGCAAAAAGGCATCATTATCGCTGGTTTTCGAGCAATCCCAATGCATGAACGAGTTATAAACATCAAGATGAGTTTACATAACAAATTTCATGTCAAAAAGGATCTTCTAGCAAAAATATGGCACTGGGCGCAAACCCCACGGTACCGTATTTCTCATCAGACGACAGTCAGAAGTTTGGGGTGAAATATGGCACTGCCGTATGAAACTACAGACTGCGGTATTTTCCAGCGATTTCAACTAGAGAGTTTCAGCGAGAATACGGCACAGCTGTATAGAAGTACACGGTATCGTATTTTGTGGCAATTTTGACCAGAAGGTTTTAGTAAGAATACGGCACTACCGTATATTTGGGCAAAATTATCACGGTACCGTATTTTCTACCAAGAACTCACAGAAGGAAATACGGCACTGCCGTATGCAAATACACGATACCGTATTCTCAAACCCAGAATTCTGAGTTTTTCGCCGCCACATTAAAAACACGATTTCTCGAGCTCTAAGGCACCAGTTGAAGATCTGAAGGAAGACTCAGGATAAGTAGGCGGAGGTTTACGAAGCGGAAGGAACAATTTTTATCAGGGATTCACGGCGAATTTGAGTGAGAGGCGGAATTGCTAGGGTTTGTCGGTTCTCAGCCTACAGACCACCTCCGGCCATGAAATTTGACAGAGAGCTTCGCCTGGTGAAGGAGAACACACACCCCAAGTTTTTGAGCGTTTGGAGTCGGATCGAGGGAGAAATCAACGAAACAGTGGGCGCTGCCACTATTCATCAGGTTCAACACATATTACGGTGCCGTAATTTCGATTACAACACCGTGTTATGTAATTTCTTCCCTCTCTTCGATTTCTCATCACACTGAAACATGTTTTATTGTAATTCCTTCATTATGGTAGCTTAATCTCCTTATGGGATGTGGGGGGTGTAATCTCTTTGTTTCTTAATGACTAGAAAACCCTAATTTTGTCAAATTGATTTTATGATGATAATTTTACCTTTATGATTGATTGATTCTTTAACTCTCCTCTATTTCTTAATATCAGCCTGATTTAGAATTTTGCAAAATAGACTGAGAAGTTGATTGCTTGAAATTCGGAACCCTACGAATTATCGAGTTTGGAACTATCGTAAGAGATTAGGTTGTTCTTCGAATTCTAATTCTTAGAGAATTTTAATGCCTTGTTGATTTTATGATTCTTTGGATTGAGTTAATATTTTAGACTTGATTTGATGCTGCAAGAGATTGAGTATCGAGTCATCAGAAAACCTTGAGTAAAACCTGTGTTGAGACTCGGATGCACGAGAGTGATCTTTGAGTTTCCACTTGGGGTTATCAATTTGGAATTCGGATGCACGAGAGTGATCCTTGAGTTCCTAGTTGATAGTTTACTTATTTTCAGCATTGAATAGATCTTACACGAGAGTAAAGATCGGTTCTTTGTACGATTGTTTGCGCGAGAGCGAAATAATTTATTTATGAGGTAAACTATACCTTTATCATGATAAAATTGGATTGACAGACACATACCTTAATCTAGTCATTAGAAATTAAAGTAGATGAACCCCTAGTCCCGATTCCTTCTTTGATATATTTCTCCGTGTTCTTTTTGATAGTTTGATTCACTATTTTCCGATTGCCTAGCTAGCGAGAAATCGATTACTCAGTACTTGGCAACAAGGTCTCTGTGGTTCGATATCTATTTTATTACTTCGAAGTATCCATGCACTTGCGGACTACAACAGCTATTCATTAGATGACATAAAAGGGATTAACCCCTCTGTTTGAATGCACAGGATCCTATTGGAAGACAATAGCAAACCTTCTGTGGAGTTCCAACGCCGACTCAACCTGCACTTGAAGGATGTGGTGAAGAAATAAGTGCTCAAATTATTGGACGCTGGAGCAATATATCCAATTTCAGACAGCTCTTGGGTAAGTCCAGTACATGTTGTGCCCAAGAAAGGTGGCGTCACAGTAATCAAGACCGAAGCAAATGAGCTAATACCGATACGCATAGTCACCGAATATATGAAGTGCATTGATTACAGGAAGTTAAACTCTGCTACATGAAAAGATCATTTTCCCCTTCCATTTATAGATCAGATGTTGGATAGGTTAGCGCATAATTCTTACCTTTTGCTTTTTGAATGGCTATTCAGGCTTCTTCCAGATCCCTATCCACCCGGACGACCAGGAGAAAATGACCTTTACCTGTCCCTATGGCACATACGCATACAGGAGGATGCCGTTCGGCCTTTGCAATGCCCCTGCCACTTTCCAACGAGCAATGATGGCCATATTTTTTGATTTTAATGAGGATTCCATGGATATTTTTATGGACAATTTTTCTGTGTATGGTTCCTCTTTCCATCATTGTTTGTCTAATTTATCTAAGGTTTTGCAGAGGTGAACCTAGTTTTGAATTGGGAGAAATGCCACTTCATGGTCAAGGAAGGCATCATCCTCGGGCATCTAGTTTCTAAAAGAGAGATAGAGGTGGACAGAACAAAAATTGAAGTTATCGAAAATCTCAAGCCACCCACATTAGTAAAAGGGATCAGGAGTTTTCTTGGACACGCTGGATTTTATGGATGATTTATTAAGGATTTTTCTAAGATAGCTCACTCCTTAACTAATCTGCTCGCTAAAGATGCTATGTTTTGCTTTGACAGGGACTGCGAGGAAGCCTTCTCAAAACTCAAGGAAGCATTAATCTCTGCCCCAATAATTCAACCACCAGATTGGTCATTACCCTTTAAGTTGATGTGCGACGCTAGTGACCAAGCTGTCAGGGTAGTTTTGGGGCAGAGGAAGGACAAGAAGCTTCACGCCATATACTACGCCAGCCGAACACTCGATGATACCCAAATGAATTACGCACCACGGAGAAAGAGCTACTAGCGATTGTCTTTACTTTCGATAAATTCCGTTCTTATTTAGTCAACTCGAAAGTAATCGTTTGTTGGGGTATGCCCTTAAGGCTAATGTTTGAGGCCTTGGGATTATATCAGTATCATGTATAAACTCTATGTTTATAAAGGCAATGGTTGTTATTCAGGTTGTTACATTATCTGCTGCAATGTGTATACTTCTGAATAATGTCTCAATGATGTTCAGCTAGGCTGACATGCAGTATAGTCCTTAGTCGAGATATCTTGGTGAACATGAGACAACCTTGATATGATTGAGACTAATATGTGTTCTAATCTTATAGGATGCTTCGAGCATGGAATAAGATGTAGACTCATGGGTACATTGGATGTACTGGACAGACCCTACTAGGATGTTCAATTGCTTGTCACAATGTGAATAATCCTTGTATGCGAACAAGTGGCATACTTCCTCTGACTTGAGATCACTTGTGTTTCTAAATGATGATTGGCATTGTTTTGAGGTAGTTCGATATCATTTGAAACATAATGGTTATAGACTATCTTGGATGGTGAGCATGAGTCATGTTAGGGCGCTGGTGATAGATATAGGATTGCCGTCTCCTAGTTTAGAGTGTGATGTTCTAAAGGGGCCCCCTGGATGAGGTGATTGAGAAAGTGTATGGCCATACCCAGATGACTATGTTTATCTGATCTAATCATTCTCATCATATTGGAGTTACAGGCTTGACACACTTGTCCAATAAGAACATCCAGTGGCAAAGGAAACATGTATGTCTAGTGAAATGGATTCACACTTGTGCTGTGGTTTGGGTGTAGTCTTGGAAGACTCTTTCCTTTATATCGGGAGACAGTGATGTGTTGCTAGATACCCCTCACTGATCGTGATAACGTAAGTTATCGTTACCGACATTTAAAGAAAACCCTTAAGGTCGCACAATTTGATGATATGGCTTACTTAAGTCAGATCGTGTGGACTGAATTGTTTTGGTTCAGTTTAAAGGGATTTAATCTCTGATTGTAAGTGAGATCTGGTCTGATCATGTTTGATTGATTAGGGCTTGAGATCGGTAACCTTCGATCGAGAGAATTGATGCTAGATCGGTGAGATCAGGAGCATCAAGAGATGAACGGTTGGATCTTGAACCTTTAGGGTTTATTGTGATCTGGACCAGATGCTTGGGTTTATTTGGTCTTTGAACCAAACCAAAATGAACCGGCTCATTATGTGAGCGCATGGTTCAAAGGGAAGAGGAAAATGCGATTGGGGTAAACCCATGGTCGCATGAAGAGGTGGCTTGCTATTTTTAGAAGCCATGATCTCAAGTTGAGACCACGCGTCACGTTTGAGGGATTTGCCTCTATTCTCGCCTCTCCTCTTCTCTCGTCGCCACTTGCTCTCTCGTGTGGTGAAGAAGGCTCACGCCAAGGAGGAGAAAAGTGATACGCCAAGCAGGAATTGATCTCATCCCCTTCCATTCGATCAGGACTCTTGGAGATCTTTGCTAGCACAAGGAACGCCAAGGAGGAAGCGATCTCATTTGTGTGCGTCTACTTTGGAGGAGAGCGGCATCACTCTCTGCTTCCAAGTCGCCATCCAAGAAATGGCATTGGTAAGAATTTTTGCATTCTATACAAGTTGATCATATGTCATATTAGCGATCCTAGGAAACCCTAGATTCCGCCTTGCATAGATTTATATCTGCATGCATAGGGTTTCGCCCCCCCTCTGGGGACTTTCAATTGGTATCAGAGCATTGGTTGATGTATGAATCATATGATTGCTTTGTGATCCATGTTTACGTTGATGTATAGATCTAAGGTTAATTACATGCGAATGTTCATGATAGTTTTCTCATCATGCGAAAATACTAGAAGAATGTATTTTACTTGTGGCGCATGTATTCAGTATGCTTATGTAGGCGCATGTTGTAGTTTTTCTTCAAAACTTGTTAACTTGCGCGCCTCACTTAGATCTATAAGCGCCTACTGTAAAACCTTAGACGGGTTATTAGGGTTGAAGTCATCGTCCAGTCCAGACCCAACAAGTCTGATCAGACCATTTGACAGCCTAGATGGGTCGACCAGATGGCACCTGTGCGCAAGCACGAGGTGGCTATAGGTCGACTGCATACAGGCGTGTAGCGATGTCTGGTTGAGACAACCAGTGAATGCGCATGAGTTGGGCTCGGGGTCACACCCGCTTGCCTGAACTCATGAGGGTCGTTCAGCCCAATTGCATGCATTGTTGACCACTGGGTCGACTCAAGTCAATTAGGACTTGGTGCATGCAAGGGCAGTGGGTCTGACTAGATCTGATGAGTGGATCCCTATTAATAGACCGTTGTAAGGTAGTAGGGCACATAAGGAAAATAAAATTAATGCCAATGGGTTTTTGAAAATTTTATTTTCTTATTATTGGATCACATGTTGAATGTATACCATGTTTGGTGTCTATTTAATCTTATGTGGGCTGCCCAATTTAATGTGTGCTGTGCTGGGGCCTGCGTGCCTGGATTAAACTGTAAATTATTATAATTGTGATATGCGCATCATATTTTATTTAATTTATAAAGTATAATTGACCTGCGTGTTAATCATGTCTAGATAGATTGAATTGTAATTTTAATCAGACATGAGCACAGAGCACACATGGCAGAGGCACATGCAGCAGTGGCTTGACCAGGTGGGAGGTCCAGGGTTCGACTCTGGGACAGGTGCATTTACCTGGTGGGCGCACCTGAGCTGCAGTGGGCGCTTGGGCCCTGGGTTGGGCTAGATGAGATGCAAAAGACCCATCAAGAGCTCAAGTGAAGACTTAAGTTAAATTAAGGTCTTACCTAGGCTTAATGGGCTTTTACCACATAAGATCAGCATGCTTTCTATTTATTGTTTATATAATTAGAATTGCATGATTTAATCTTCTGCTATCACCATAGGGTTTGCATGATAGTTAAGAAGATAAAAGACCGTTAAAATCCAATGCTAAAATATCAAGCTCGTAAGCCTTCTGGCGCGAAACCTCACTGTTCTGACTATCGTTGGGGCCGTGTTGTACCCACTCAGTGGGCACGCCCATCTATCTTCAGACGGTGTGTGATTACACCTGCGTGTTACAGGGAAGGGATTTATCGCTTCTCGTTGCTCAGCATAGCACGTGGTGGTCCAGGGAGTAGGTCGGGTCAGCTTGACCATGTAGGCTACATATGTGGCGCATATGGTAGCTATATGGAGGCAGCCATCTGTGGGATCAGAGACTGTGTTGTACCAACTCAGTTGGCACAGTCTGCTGGATTGCCCGGATGAAGGGGAATCGCACGGGTTGGCGATTGGCAGGGATTGCCTACCATAGATTAGTGCTTGTACTCTCTGTGCATCTTATCTCGCCTGAGCGGGACGCGGAGACCAAGTATGAAATCTGGATCCCATCTCACTAAAAGAGTTTTACTCTTTCGGGCTGTTTTGCTGGATTTTTCAGCCAGATAAAATAGTGAGAAAAGAATCATTCTGAAGTCCTGAATTGATTCTCACATTGATACTGACCTTGCTGTTCTTGCATTGTTGTAGATTACTGCAGCAACGAACACCTCGAATTTCAATGTGCGATCCCTACTGGAAAGGGAGAAGTTTGCTGGACCAAACTTCTCAGACTGGTACGGACACCTTAAGATTGTTCTTAAGGCTGAGAGGAAGCTGTATGTCCTCGAGACGGCTATACCGCCTCAACCCGCTGCGAACGCCACAAGGGCGGTTCGGGATGCCTATGAGAAGCATGTCAATGATAGCATTGATGTCGCTTACCTGATGCTTGCGTCTATGACGCCAGAGTTGCAGCGTCAGCATGAGGATCTATCTGCTATACAAATTATAGCAAACCTCAAGCTGCTGTATGCTGCACAGGCTAGGACTGAACGCTACAATTTGACTAAGCTTTTCTTTCAGAGCAAACTAGCTGAAGGGAGTCTAGTGGGAGCTCACGTACTCAAGATGATTGGGTACAAGGAGGCTCTTGAGAAACTGGGACATACCATCAATCAGGAGCTTGCTGTAGACATTATCCTGCAGTCTCTTCCGGCTACTTTTGATCCGTTCATCATTAATTTTAATATGAACAAGATCGACTGTACCCCGGCAGAGTTGCTGAATATGCTCTTGACTACAGAGTTGACTCTAAAGGGAAAGCCTTCATCCACTGTCTTGATGGTTCCTTCTAGGAACAAGAAGAAAGGGAAGAAGGGCAAAGCCCCTGTCAAGAACTACAACAAGGCTCTGAAACAAAAGGTTAAGCGGTCGAAGGAATACAGATGTTTCCACTGTGGCCAGCTGGGTCACTGGAAAAAGGACTGTAAAGCGCTCCAAGGAGACAAGAAGGGAAGTTTCGCTTCTGGCTCAGGTATTTTTGTGACTGAGGTCATGGTTTCTTCTTCCATATCATGGGTGTTGGACACTGCATGTGGAGTTCACATTTGTTCAAATGTACAAGAACTCAAGAGAAGAAGACAGGTGGGACAGCATGAGGTGGACCTACGAGTTGGAAACGGGGCACGGGTTGCTGCTGTTGCTGTAGGCGTTTATTACATCTCTTTACCATCTGGACTTGTATTGGAACTGGACAATTGTTATTTTGTACCAAGCATAACAAAAAATATTATCTCTATTCCTGCTCTTGTCAGGAAAGGGTTTTCCTTTGAATGCAATATTTCAAAGTGCATTATTTCTTTTGATAATATTGTTTATGCTACTGTGTCGATTAACAATGGATTATTCATGTTGGACATGGAATGTTCTATACAACAAATTGATATTAAGAAAGCCAAGTATGATGATAATATCACCTTGCTATGGCATAGTCGTTTAGGCCATATTAACAAGAAGCGCATTAAGCGGTTGCATGATCATGGACTGCTGGGATCATTCTCCTATGAGGAGATTGATACATGTAAAGCTTGTTTAATGGGTAAAATGACGAAGTCTCCTTTTCCTAAGAAAGGTCAAAGGGCTTCAGGTTTACTTGACCTTATACACAGTGATGTGTGTGGGCCTTTCAGTAAACATGCCAGAGGTGGCTATCTATACTTCATTACCTTTACTGATGATTTCAGTAGATATGGGTATGTCTATCTAATGAGACATAAAAGTGAATCTTTTGACAAGTTCAAAGAGTTCAAGAATGAAGTACAGAATCAGCTAGGCCGAAATATCAAGGCACTTCGTTCAGATCGAGGTGGTGAATACTTGAGTCGAGAGTTTACTGACTATCTGAAGGAGTGCGGGATTATCTCACAGCTCACTCCGCCAGGAACACCGCAATGGAATGGTGTGTCCGAAAGGAGGAACAGAACCTTATTGGATATGGTTCATCTATGATGAGTCAGGCTACTCTACCTTACTCCTTTTGGGGATTTGCACTGGAAACAGCTGCAAAGGTACTAAACCGAGTGCCATCCAAGGCAGTTTCAAAGACGCCATATGAGTTATGGTATGGGAAACAGCCGAGCTTGACATTTATTAAGATCTGGGGTTGCGAGGCTTATGTCAAAAAGCTCGCCTCTGGGAAACTAGAGAGCAGATCTGAGAAATGCATCTTTGTCGGTTACCCTAAGGAAACTAAGGGTTATTATTTCTACGATCCCAAAGAGAACAAGGTGTTTGTTACTCGGACGGCTATTTTTCTTGAGAAGGAATTTCTTCTGCAAGAGGCCAGTGGGAGAGAAATAAAGCTGGATGAGAATCCAAAAGAAGGACAAAGTAGTCAAGCACAGTTGCATGAGCCTGAGCCAGTAGATCAGGTTACTGAACAACCTGAGGCTCAGATATCACGGGAACCGCGAAGATCGGGAAGGATCCGTCGACAGCCTGATCGCTATGACGGAGTCTACATCATTGATGATGAACCCCTCACTTATGCGGATGCGGTCAGTGGACCGGAATCAGCGAGATGGCTTGAAGCTATGCGAGCCGAGATGGACTCCATGTCAGATAACCAAGTCTGGGATTTGGTTGATCCGCCTCCGGGAGTAATCCCTATAGGCTGTAAATGGATCTTCAAGAAGAAGATTGACATGGATGGTAACGTGGTTACCTATAAAGGCAGGCTAGTTGCGAAAGGTTTCAAACAAATCTACGGGATAGATTATGATGAAACTTTCTCTCCTGTAGCTATGTTCAAGTTTATTCGGATTATTCTCGCGATAGCAGCATATTATGATTATGAGATCTGGCAGATGGATGTGAAGACTGCTTTCCTTAATGGAAAACTGGATGAGGATGTGTATATGACACAACCTGAAGGTTTCACCAATCCATCAGATCATCATAAAATATGCAAGTTAAAGAAGTCCATTTATGGACTTAAGCAAGCATCAAGAAGCTGGAATATTCGTTTTGATGAATCAATCTGTGAGTTTGGTTTCATCAAGAATGAAGATGACCCGTTTGTATATAAGAGGTTTAGTGGGAGCGTAATTACTTTCCTAGTCCTCTACGTCGATGATATCTTAATCATTGGAAACGATATTCCTGAACTGCATGCGGTTAAGGCATGGTTAAGAAAATGTTTCCAGATGAAAGATTTAGGAGAAGCAGCCTATGTATTAGGTGTGAAGATCTACAGAGATAGATCTAAGAGGCTTCTCGGGCTGTGCCAGAGTACTTACATCGATAAAGTCCTGGAGAGATTTCATTTAGAAAATTCTAAAAGAGGATATCTTCCAGTCAGACATGGTCTGAATCTTTCGAAGAGTCAGTGTCCACAAACACAGACTGAGAAAGATGAAATGGACAATACGCCTTATGCTTCGGCTATTGGATCCATTATGTATGCGATGTTGTGTACTCGCCCAGACGTCGCTTACGGGTTAAGCGTGACCAGTCGGTTCCAAAGTAATCCAGGTCAGGCGCACTGGATTGCAGTCAAGAACATTTTGAAATATCTGCGGAGGACCAAAGATATGTTCTTGGTGTATGGTGGTCAGGAAGAACTCAGTATTGAAGGATATACTGACGCTTCGTTCCAATCTGACCAGGATGATTTCCGATCGCAATCAGGCTATGTTTTTAGCTTGAATGGAGGTGCAGTGGTGTGGAAAAGTTTCAAACAATCTATTGTTGCTGATTCCACAACAGAAGCCGAGTATGTTGCAGCCTCGGAAGCATCTAAGGAGGCAGTGTGGATTCGCAAGTTCGTTCAGGAACTTGGTGTTGTTCCTTCGAGTGCAGATCCATTGGTTATCTTCTGTTATAACACTGGAGCAATAGCACAGGCAAAGGAACCACGGTCGCACCAGAAGTCCAAGCACATACAGAGACGGTTTCACTTGATCCGGGAGATCATTGATCGTGGCGAGATCAAAGTCTGCAAGGTTCATATAGATGACAATCTGGCTGACCCGCTTACAAAGCCTCTGGCGCAGCAGAAGCATGAGAAGCACTGTAATAATATGGGTTTGAGATTTCTCAACCATTAGATTAAGTGCAAGTGGGAGATTGTTGGGGTATGCCCTTAAGGCTAATGTTTGAGGCCTTGGGATTATATCAGTATCATGTATAAACTCTATGTTTATAAAGGCAATGGTTGTTATTCAGGTTGTTACATTATCTGCTGCAATGTGTATACTTCTGAATAATGTCTCAATGATGTTCAGCTAGGCTGACATGCAGTATAGTCCTTAGTCGAGATATCTTGGTGAACATGAGACAACCTTGATATGATTGAGACTAATATGTGTTCTAATCTTATAGGATGCTTCGAGCATGGAATAAGATGTAGACTCATGGGTACATTGGATGTACTGGACAGACCCTACTAGGATGTTCAATTGCTTGTCACAATGTGAATAATCCTTGTATGCGAACAAGTGGCATACTTCCTCTGACTTGAGATCACTTGTGTTTCTAAATGATGATTGGCATTGTTTTGAGGTAGTTCGATATCATTTGAAACATAATGGTTATAGACTATCTTGGATGGTGAGCATGAGTCATGTTAGGGCGCTGGTGATAGATATAGGATTGCCGTCTCCTAGTTTGGAGTGTGATGTTCTAAAGGGGCCCCCTGGATGAGGTGATTGAGAAAGTGTATGGCCATACCCAGATGACTATGTTTATCTGATCTAATCATTCTCATCATATTGGAGTTACAGGCTTGACACACTTGTCCAATAAGAACATCCAGTGGCAAAGGAAACATGTATGTCTAGTGAAATGGATTCACACTTGTGCTGTGGTTTGGGTGTAGTCTTGGAAGACTCTTTCCTTTATATCGGGAGACAGTGATGTGTTGCTAGATACCCCTCACTGATCGTGATAACGTAAGTTATCGTTATCGACATTTAAAGGAAACCCGTAGGGTCGCACAATTTGATGATATGGCTTACTTAAGTCAGATCGTGTGGACTGAATTGTTTTGGTTCAGTTTAAAGGGATTTAATCTCTGATTGTAAGTGAGATCTGGTCTGATCATGTTTGATTGATTAGGGCTTGAGATCGGTAAGCTTCGATCGAGAGAATTGATGCTAGATCGGTGAGATCAGGAGCATCAAGAGATGAACGGTTGGATCTTGAACCTTTAGGGTTTATTGTGATCTGGACCAGATGCTTGGGTTTATTTGGTCTTTGAACCAAACCAAAATGAACCGGCTCATTATGTGAGAGCATGGTTCAAAGGGAAGAGGAAAATGCGATTGGGGTAAACCCATGGTCGCATGAAGAGGTGTCTTGCTATTTTAAGAAGCCATGATCTCAAGTTGAGACCACGCGTCACGTTTGAGGGATTTGCCTCTATTCTCGCCTCTCCTCTTCTCTCGTCGCCACTTGCTCTCTCGTGTGGTGAAGAAGGCTCACGCCAAGGAGGAGAAAAGTGATACGCCAAGCAGGAATTGATCTCATCCCCTTCCATTCGATCAGGACTCTTGGAGATCTTTGCTAGCACAAGGAACGCCAAGGAGGAAGCGATCTCATTTGTGTGCGTCTACTTTGGAGGAGAGCGGCATCACTCTCTGCTTCCAAGTCGCCATCCAAGAAATGGCATTGGTAAGAATTTTTGCATTCTATACAAGTTGATCATATGTCATATTAGCGATCCTAGGAAACCCTAGATTCCGCCTTGCATAGATTTATATCTGCATGCATAGGGTTTCGCCCCCCCTCTGGGGACTTTCATCATTTTCACTGATCATGCAGCTATAAAATATCTGATCCACAAAAAGGATGCAAAGCCAAGGCTCATTCGATGGATCCTCCTCCTGTAAGAATTCGATATAGAGATCAGAGACAAAAAGGGAAGCAAAAACTTGGTGGCTGACCATCTTTCCAGACTTGAGCGTGGCGCCGACAAGAAGATAGATGCCGAGTTAGAGATTAATGACACATTCCCTAAAGAACATCTTTATGCTTTATTAGAACAACAAGTCCCATGGTATACATGTTGGGGTATGCCCTTAAGGCTAATGTTTGAGGCCTATGGGAATGTATCTGTATCATGTAATAAACTGTTATGTTTATAAAGGCATGGTTATTATTCAGTTGTCTACATTGTCTGCTGCAATATATGTTCTTCTGAATAATGTCTCAAAGCTGTTTAGCTGGGCTGACATGCTATATGTCCTTAGTCGAGATATCTTGGTGAACATGAGACAGCCTTGATATGATTGAGACTAATATGTGTTCTAATCTTATAGGATGCTTCGAGCATGGAATAAGATGTAGACTCATGGGTACATTGGATGTACTGGACAGACCCTACTAGGTTATTCAATTGTTTGTCACAATGTGAATAATCCTTGAGTGCAACAAGTGGCACATTTCCTTTGACTTGAGATCACTTGTGTTTTCTAAATGATGATTGTCATTGTTTTGAGGTAGTTCAATATCATTTGAAACATAATGATTATAGACTATCTTGGATGGTGAGCTTGAGTCAGGTTAGGGCACTAGTGATAGACATAGGATTGCCGTCTCCTTGTTTAAGGAGTGTGATGTTCTAAAGGGGCCCCCTGGATGAGATGATTGAGAAAAGAGTATGGCCATACCCAGGTGACAGTGTTCATCTGTTCTAATCATGCTCGTCATATTGGAGTTACAAGCTTGACACGCTTGTCCAATAAGAACATCCAGTGGCAAAGGACATATGTATGCCTAGTGAAGTTGATTCACACTTGTGCTGTTTTTGGGTGTAGTCTTGGAAGACTCTTTTCTTTATATCGGGAGACAGTGATGTGTTGCTAGATACCCCTCACTGATCGTGATGACGTGAGTTATCGTTACCGACATTTAAAGGAAACCCTTAGGGTCGCACAATTTGATGATATGGCTTACTTAAGTCAGATCGTGTGGACTGAATTGTTTAGGTTCAGTTTAAAGGGATTTAATCTCTGATTGTAAGTGAGATCTGGTCTGATCATGTTTGATTGATTAGGGCTTGAGATCGGTAAGCTTCGATCGAGAGAATGGATGCTAGATCGGTCAGATCAGGAGCATTAAGAGATCAACGGTCAGATCAAAAGCCTTATGGTTTAATTATGATTTGGGCTAGTTGCTTGGCTTGATTGGTTCTTAAATTGAACCAAAATGAACCGGCTCACTAAATGAGCGCATGGTTCAAGGGGAGAGGAGTTGACGACATGTTCACTTGGTGTGAACGTTGGGGCGATGAGTGGTTACTATTTTTAGTAACCATGATCTCCACTTGGAGAGCGCTCTCGTCCAAATAGAGTATGCTCTATTTTCGCCTCTACGATTTTTTCCCTCTCGCCCATATTCCTCTCGACACCTTGTGTGAGTGCGGCGACGCTTGAAGGATAGAGGAGGATTCGGCCAAGAGAGATCGAGATCTCATCATTCCCTTTCACTCGACAAGGACCTCTTGGAACCTTGCTAGCACAAGGAGCACCAAGGGAGATAGCGTCATCATCCTGTGTGTGACGACAAGGAGAAGATCTCATTTGATCTTTGCTTCCAAGGCGCCATCTTGAAATGGCCATGGTATGAATTCTTTTTCATATTTATAAAGTTGATCATAATACATGCTATGCGATCTTAGAAACCCTCTTCCGCTGTTTTAAATCCCTTACTTGCGCCTATTAGGGTTTCCTTCCCTCTTTAGGGGACTTTCAATTGGTATCAGAGGCAGTTTATCATGCATGTTTTTATGATTGCTTAATGTTTGATCCATATTTGCGCATATGCCTAGATCTAATTCACATGCGAAAGTTTCATGATATTAAGTATCATCTTGCGAAAATACATCCATATGTATGTTTCTATATCTTGCGCATGTTTGATGTCTTGGCGCATTTACAATGTTGTTGGTTTTCTTAAAAACTTAAACACATGCGCGACTCACTATAGATCTAAGGCCTTACTGTAAACCCTTAGACGGGTTACTAGGGTTGAAGTCATCCCCTAGGTTAGATCCAACAGTCTGATCAGACCATCTGACAGCCTGAATGGGTCGACCAGTTAGCACCTTGGCGCAAGCCTATGGTGGCTATAGGTCGACTGCAGACAGGTGTGTAGCGATGTCTGATTGAGACAACTAATGAACACACATGAGTTAGGCCCGGGGTCACACCCGCTTGCCAGACCTCATTGTGGTTGTTCAGCCCTGGCGCATGCATGGTTGACCTTATGGTCGACTCAAGTCAGTTAGGACTTGGTGCATGCAGGGGCAGTGGATCTGACTAGGTTGGATGAGTGGATCCCTAGTAATGGACCGTTGTAAGGTAGTAAGGGCGAATAAGGAAATTAAAATTGATCCCATGGGGTTTTTCGAAAATTTTAATTTTTATGGATCACATGATTGCTGATTGGATGCATATGTTTGTCTATTTAGTCTTATGTGGGCTGCTCATATTAATTGTGTGCTGTGCTGGGGCCTGCGTGCCTGGGATTTAAAAATTGTAAATTAATTATTGTGATCTGCGCATCACATCGCTTTAATTTATAAAATTGTAATTGACCTGCGTGTCAATCTTGTCTAGATAGTTAAATTTGTAATTTAATTAGACAAGAGCACAGAGCACACTTGGCAGAGGCGCATGCAGCAGTGGCTTGACCAGGTGGGAGGTCCAGGGTTCGACTCTGGGACCAGGCGCATTTTCCCTGGTGGGCGCACCTGTGCTGTAATTGGCGCTTGGGCCCTGGTTTGGGCCAGATGAGCAGCAAAAGACCCATGAAGAGCAAGTGAAGACTTAAGTTAGGTTAAGGTCTCACTAGGGCTATGGGCTTTTACCACATAAGATTCATGCTTTCTTTTATTTATTGTTTAAATATTAGAATTGCATGATTAAGTTTATCTTCTGCTATCACCATAAGAATTGCATGATAGTGAAGAAGATAAAAGACCGTGAAAATCCAACGCTTAATATCAAGCTCGTAAGCCTTCTGACGCGAAACCTCACTGTTCTGATTATCGTTGGAGCCGTGTTGTACCCACTCAGTGGGCACGTCCATCTATCTTCAGACGGTGTGGGACTACACCTGTGTGTTACAGAGTGGGGATTTATCCCTTCTCGTTGCTCAGCATAGCACATGGTGGTCCAGGGAGTAGGTCGGGTCAGCTTGACCGTGTAGGCTACATATGTGGCGCATATGGTAGCACATGGAGGCAGCCATCTGTGGGGTCAGAGACTGTGTTGTACCAACTCAGTTGGCACAGTCTGCTGGATTGCCCAGATGAAGGGGAATCGCACGGGTTGGCGATCAGCAGGGAATGCCTACCGGAGATTAGTGCTTGTACTCTCTGTGCATCTTATCTCGCCTGAGCGGGATGCGGAGACGAAGTATGAAATCCGGATCCCATCTCACTAAAAGAGTACTACTCTTTCGGGCTGTTTTGCTGGATTTTTCAGCCAGATAAAATAGTGAGAAAAAGAATCTTTCTTAAGTCCTGATTGATTCTTATACATTGATACTGACCTTGCTGTTCTTGCATTGTTGTAGATACCTGCAGCAACGAACACCATGAACTTCAATGTGCGATCCCTACTGGAAAGGGAGAAGTTTGCTGGGCCGAACTTCTCTGACTGGTTTGGACACCTTAAGATCGTTCTTAAGGCAGAGAGGAAACTGTATGTCCTCGAGACGGCGATACCGCCGCAGCCCGCTCCGAACGCCGCAAGGGCGGTTCGGGAAGCCTATGAAAAGCACGTCAATGATAGCATTGATGTCGCTTGCCTGATGCTAGCGTCTATGACGCCACCGCTGCAGCGTCAGCATGAGGATATGTCGGCTATAGAGATTATAGCGAACCTCAAGATGCTGTATGCTGCACAGGCGAGGACAGAGCGCTACAATTTGACGAAGCTCTTCTTTCAGAGCAAACTGGCTGAAGGGAGCCCAGTGGGAGCTCACGTGCTCAAGATGATTGGGCACAAGGAAGCTCTGGAGAAACTGGGGCACACCATCAACCAGGAGCTTGCTGTGGATATTATTCTGCAGTCTCTCCCGCCTTCATTCGACGCGTTCATTATTAATTTTAATATGAACAAAATCGATTGTACTCCGGCAGAGCTGCTGAATATGCTCCTCACCACTGAGGAGACTCTGAAGGGTAAGCCTTCAACCTCTGTCTTGATGGTTCCTTCTAGGAACAAGAAGAAGGGGAAGAAGGGCAAGGCCCCTGTCAAGAGCTACAGCAAGGCTCTGAAGCAGAAGGTTAAGCGGTCCAAGGAATACAGGTGTTTCCACTGTGGCCAGCTCGGTCACTGGAAAAAGGACTGTAAAGCGCTCCAAGGAGATAAGAGGGGAAGCTTCGCTTCTGGCTCAGGTATATTCGTGACTGAGGTCATGTTCTCTTCTTCTATATCATGGGTGTTGGACACTGCATGTGGAGTTCACATTTGTTCAAATGTACAGGAACTCAAGAGAAGAAGGCAGGTGGGACAGCATGAGGTGGACCTACGCGTTGGAAACGGGGCACGGGTTGCTGCTGTTGCTGTAGGAGACTATTTCATTTCTTTACCATCTGGACTTGTATTGGAACTAAACAATTGTTATTTTGTTCCCAGTATTACTAAAAATATTATCTCCATTCCTGCTCTTGTCAGGAAGGGATTTTCCTTTGAATGCAATATTTCAAAGTGTATTTTGTCTTTTGATAATATTGTTTATGCAACTGGTTCAATTAACAATGGGTTATACATGTTGGACATGGAATGTTCTATACAGCAAATTGATATTAAGAAAGCCAAGTATGCTGATGACAGCACCTTGCTATGGCATAGTCGTTTAGGCCATATTAACGAGAAACGCATTAAGCGGTTGCATGATCATGGACTGCTGGGATCATTCTCCTACAAGGAGATTGATACATGCAAGGCTTGTTTAATGGGTAAAATGACGAAGTCACCTTTTCTTCACAAAGGTCAAAGGGCTTCAGGTTTACTTGACCTTATACACAGTGATGTGTGTGGGCCATTTAGTAAACATGCCAGAGGTGGCTATCAGTACTTCATTACCTTTACTGATGATTTCAGTAGGTATGGGTATGTCTTTTTAATGAGACATAAAAGTGAATCTTTTGACAAGTTCAAAGAGTTCAAAAATGAAGTACAGAATCAGCTAGGCCGAAATATCAAGGCACTTCGCTCAGATCGAGGTGGTGAATACCTAAGTCATGCGTTTACTGACTATCTGAAGGAGTGTGGGATCATCTCACAGCTCACTCCGCCAGGAACACCGCAATGGAATGGTGTGTCCGAGAGGAGAAATAGAACGTTACTTGATATGGTTCGTTCTATGATGAGTCAGGCTACTCTTCCATACTCCTTTTGGGGTTTTGCGCTGGAAACAGCTGCAAAGGTACTAAACCGAGTGCCATCCAAGGCAGTTTCAAAGACGCCATATGAGTTATGGTATGGGAAACAGCCAAGCTTGACATTTATCAGGATCTGGGGCTGCGAGGCTTATGTCAAAAAGCTCGCCTCTGGGAAACTAGAGAGCAGATCTGACAAATGTATCTTTGTCGGTTACCCTAAGGAAACTAAGGGTTATTATTTCTACGATCCCAAAGAGAACAAGGTTTTTGTTGCTCGGACGGCCATATTTCTTGAGAAGGAGTTTCTTCTGCAAGAGGCCAGTGGGAGAGAAATAAAGCTGGATGAGAATCCAGAGGAAGGACAAAGTAGTCAAGCACAGTTGGATGAGCCTGAGCCGGTAGAACAGGTTATTGAACAACCTGAGGCTCAGATATCACGGGAACCGCGAAGATCGGGAAGGATCCGTCGACAACCTGAGCGTTATGACGGAGTCTACATCATTGATAATGATGAACCCCTCACTTATGCGGATGCGGTCAGTGGACCGGAGTCAGCGAGATGGCTTGAAGCTATGCGCGCCGAAATGGACTCCATGTCAGATAACCAAGTTTGGGATTTGGTTGATCCGCCTCCGGGAGTTATCCCTATAGGCTGTAAATGGATCTTCAAGAAGAAGATTGACATGGATGGTAACGTAGTTACCTATAAAGGCAGGCTAGTTGCGAAAGGTTTCAAACAAATCTACGGGATAGATTATGATGAAACTTTCTCACCTGTAGCCATGTTTAAGTCTATTCGGATTCTTTTCGCGATAGCTGCATACTATGATTATGAGATCTGGCAGATGGATGTGAAAATAGCTTTCCTGAATGGAAATCTGGATGAGGATGTGTACATGACACAACCAGAAGGTTTCACTAATCCAGCAGATCGTCATAAGATATGCAAGTTAAAGAAGTCCATTTATGGACTTAAGCAAGCATCAAGAAGCTGGAATATTCGTTTTGATGAATCAGTTACTGAGTTTGGTTTCATCAAGAACGAGGAAGACCCGTGTGTATATAAGAGGTTTAGTGGGAGCGTGATTACTTTTCTAGTCCTCTACGTCGATGACATCTTGATCATTGGAAATGACATTCCTGAAATGCATGCTGTGAAGGCATGGCTGAGGAAATGTTTCCAGATGAAAGATTTAGGAGAAGCAGCCTATGTGTTAGGTGTGAAGATCTACAGGGATAGATCTAAGAGGCTTCTCGGGCTGTGCCAGAGTACTTACATCGATAAGGTCCTGGAGAGATTTCATTTAGAGAATTCTAAACGAGGATATCTTCCAGTCAGACATGGTCTGAATCTTTCAAAGAGTCAGTGTCCCCAAACACAGACTGAGAAAGATGAAATGGACAATACGCCTTATGCTTCGGCTATTGGATCCATTATGTATGCGATGTTGTGTACTCGCCCAGACGTCGCTTACGGGTTAAGTGTAACCAGTCGTTTCCAAAGTAATCCAGGTATGGCGCACTGGATTGCAGTCAAGAACATTTTAAAATATCTGCGGAGGACCAAAGATATGTTCTTGATATATGGTGGTCAGGAAGAACTCAGTATTGAAGGATATACTGACGCTTCGTTCCAGTCGGACCAGGATGATTTTCGATCGCAATCAGGCTATGTTTTTAGCTTGAATGGAGGAGCAGTGGTGTGGAAGAGTTTCAAACAGTCAACTGTTGCTGATTCCACAACAGAAGCCGAGTATGTTGCAGCCTCGGAAGCATCCAAGGAGGCAGTGTGGATTCGTAAGTTCGTGAGAGAACTTGGTGTCGTTCCTTCGAGTGCAGATCCTTTGGTTATCTTCTGTGATAACACTGGAGCAATCGCACAAGCAAAGGAACCGCGGTCGCACCAGAAGTCCAAGCACATACAGAGACGGTTTCATTTGATCAGGGAGATCATAGATCGTGGCGAGATCAAAGTCTGCAAGGTTCATACAGATGACAATCTGGCAGACCCGCTTACCAAGCCTCTGGCGCAGCAGAAGCATGAGAAGCACTGTAATAATATGGGTTTGAGATTTCTCAACCATTAGATTAAGTGCAAGTGGGAGATTGTTGGGGTATGCCCTTAAGGCTAATGTTTGAGGCCTATGGGAATGTATCTGTATCATGTAATAAACTGTTATGTTTATAAAGGCATGGTTATTATTCAGTTGTCTACATTGTCTGCTGCAATATATGTTCTTCTGAATAATGTCTCAAAGCTGTTCAGCTGGGCTGACATGCTATATGTCCTTAGTCGAGATATCTTGGTGAACATGAGACAGCCTTGATATGATTGAGACTAATATGTGTTCTAATCTTATAGGATGCTTCGAGCATGGAATAAGATGTAGACTCATGGGTACATTGGATGTACTGGACAGACCCTACTAGGTTATTCAATTGTTTGTCACAATGTGAATAATCCTTGAGTGCAACAAGTGGCACATTTCCTTTGACTTGAGATCACTTGTGTTTTCTAAATGATGATTGTCATTGTTTTGAGGTAGTTCAATATCATTTGAAACATAATGATTATAGACTATCTTGGATGGTGAGCTTGAGTCAGGTTAGGGCACTAGTGATAGACATAGGATTGCCGTCTCCTTGTTTAAGGAGTGTGATGTTCTAAAGGGGCCCCCTGGATGAGATGATTGAGAAAAGAGTATGGCCATACCCAGGTGACAGTGTTCATCTGTTCTAATCATGCTCGTCATATTGGAGTTACAAGCTTGACACGCTTGTCCAATAAGAACATCCAGTGGCAAAGGACATATGTATGCCTAGTGAAGTTGATTCACACTTGTGCTGTTTTTGGGTGTAGTCTTGGAAGACTCTTTTCTTTATATCGGGAGACAGTGATGTGTTGCTAGATACCCCTCACTGATCGTGATGACGTGAGTTATCGTTACCGACATTTAAAGGAAACCCTTAGGGTCGCACAATTTGATGATATGGCTTACTTAAGTCAGATCGTGTGGACTGAATTGTTTAGGTTCAGTTTAAAGGGATTTAATCTCTGATTGTAAGTGAGATCTGGTCTGATCATGTTTGATTGATTAGGGCTTGAGATCGGTAAGCTTCGATCGAGAGAATGGATGCTAGATCGGTCAGATCAGGAGCATTAAGAGATCAACGGTCAGATCAAAAGCCTTATGGTTTAATTATGATTTGGGCTAGTTGCTTGGCTTGATTGGTTCTTAAATTGAACCAAAATGAACCGGCTCACTAAATGAGCGCATGGTTCAAGGGGAGAGGAGTTGACGACATGTTCACTTGGTGTGAACGTTGGGGCGATGAGTGGTTACTATTTTTAGTAACCATGATCTCCACTTGGAGAGCGCTCTCGTCCAAATAGAGTATGCTCTATTTTCGCCTCTACGATTTTTTCCCTCTCGCCCATATTCCTCTCGACACCTTGTGTGAGTGCGGCGACGCTTGAAGGATAGAGGAGGATTCGGCCAAGAGAGATCGAGATCTCATCATTCCCTTTCACTCGACAAGGACCTCTTGGAACCTTGCTAGCACAAGGAGCACCAAGGGAGATAGCGTCATCATCCTGTGTGTGACGACAAGGAGAAGATCTCATTTGATCTTTGCTTCCAAGGCGCCATCTTGAAATGGCCATGGTATGAATTCTTTTTCATATTTATAAAGTTGATCATAATACATGCTATGCGATCTTAGAAACCCTCTTCCGCTGTTTTAAATCCCTTACTTGCGCCTATTAGGGTTTCCTTCCCTCTTTAGGGGACTTTCAATACAGACTTTGTCAATTACATTGTATCTAACATCTTTCCCCCTGATCTTACTTTTCAGAGGAAGAGGCAGTTTCTACATGATATAAAATTTTATTACTGGGATGAGCCATATTTGTACCGAAGATGTGCGGATGGGTTGTACAGAAGATGCGTGCCAGAGGTGGAGATACAAGATGTGTTGAGCCATTGCCATACTTCACCTTATGGAGGACATGTGGGAGCCTCTAAAACAGCTTACAAAGTTTTACAGTCTGGTTTGTATTGGTCTTCTATATTTTACGATGCTAAACATTTTGTCTCCACTTGTGATAGTTTCCAGCGGACGGGAAACTTATCGAAAAGAGACGAGCTGCCGCTCAACAATGTCATAGAAGTGGAGATTTTTGATGTATGGAGGATATACTTCATGGGGCCCTTCCCCTCTTCTTGTCTAAAATGATCCATTGCGAGAGTAGGAGATCGTCTTAGTTGAACACCGGGGTGTACACTCGAGAGAGGGCACCTTGTACCCTAGGGATAGATTCCTTGTGCGAAATCATTAATCCAAATAACTGATATCTTTAAGCGCGATTAAGATCGTCATCGTGGTGGAAACTGTAGCCTTGATTATCTCTCTCATATTTACTCTCTATCGACGTAGTTGCGATTGCTTGTTTTTTATTTTAGTTCTCAAAACTCTGTTTCGATTTGCCTAGCTATTAAAACTTGGATTTTCTGGTACTCAACCTTATTCCCTGTGGGATTCAACATCTTTTATATTACTTCGACATAACTGTGCACTTGCGGGACGTGTCAGGTACCCTTAAACTCCATTTATGTCTCCTTGGTTTGTGTCGCCCACCTACATCAGCTCTCTCCGGGTGGGAAAAATTCTCCTCCGGAGAATTACACTTGTAGGGTGTCCAAAATAGTAGTAGAGTCGTAAAGTTAGGGCAAACAAGAACAAAATAATTATATCTCCTCATTTCAAGTATCCTACCAAGTCTTTCTATTGAATTAGGGTACCTGCATGCAATTCCCTCTCTTGGCCATAGTCATTAGTGCACTTGTGATTGGGAATCCAAAGATTAAGGTGACTTGGTGTAATAAAATCAATGTGCTCAACATGAATAATAGGCAAAGCAATTTTGGTCTTGAAAGGCTCAAGTTGAGTTGGTCCTAAGGGTGGTTGTATATTGTGAATGGAAGGACCTAGACAGGATTCTAGGGTCATAGGGTCTTGGGATAATCCTTCTAAGAGTTCTCCTAATGTGTGAGGCTTAGGATCTAGATCGATTTCAAAAGGGATTTGCCCTATAGGTCCTAAACATGTGTTAGAGGATTCTAGGCTTGGCTCATGATCATCTAAAGATTTAGGCCTACCTTAGCCTCAAGTTGGGTGAGACCTATAGTGTTGGGCTCATGATGACAATTGGGCATATCACCCATGGTGAGTGATCCAAACTTAAGTTGAGACATTCCTAGTCGGAGCTCTAAGGATGACTTAGGATGAATTTGACCTTTAAATGAGTCAACTATAGGTTCTTTAGGCTCATATAGGGGTATGCTCTGAGGCGATTGCATAAGTAGACTAGGCTCTGTGGTTTCTTTGGGAAAGTTGTCTACCTTAGGGGTCCTAGGCTTGGATCTCTTAATCTTAAGCTTTAGTTCATAGAGCCTTAAAACATAGCTTGTTGGGAAACCCTAGGGATATTTTACAATTTTTCAGAGATAAACATTACAGATTACAATGCACAGCGGAAGAATATCCCCAAAATAGGCCAGTCCCAAAAACCCAGTGAAGATCTCTTGCGAGGGGGTCGGCACGATATGATAGTAAGTACCTTTAAGCAATGAGAAGCTGATGTCGAGGAAGGCGCCTGATAAGTGATTTTTACACCATGTTTTTGCCTATGTTTTAGATCATATTTTGGGCTTATTTGCATGATTTTGTGCTACTTTTAGTGTTTTTATCTTACTTTGCACAGAATCTTCACTTTTCTTGGTTTTTGTGAAAATGTAGGTAAAATGGCCTAAAAATGATGGATTTTGAGGGTTTTTGAAGCTAAAGCATGATTCCCGAGGAGATCATGAGCTCACACGTCCAATTTGGGGCGAAAATGGTGAAGAACGAGAAATTTACGGCCTTGGCTGTAATTGCTAATTCGGCCGTAAAAGCGACGACGAACGGAGGACGAATAAATAGAAACTTTCACGGGCAAGGCCGTAATTCCATCATGGGCCGTAAAAGTTTCTATGACCAAAAGCATTATACACCGAAATAATTACGGCCGAAGCCGTAAACTCATCACCGACCGTAAAAGTTTCCGCCCCTTCGTGTTTCTCACTCGATTCGACTCCAAACTGAACCAAACTCTCCAGAAACCTTCCTAGACCGGTTCTATACTAATTAGACTATAAAAGGAAAGGTTTTGGAAGGGTTTAGGTGTTGGGAAACCTCGGGGATATTTTATAAATTTTCATAGATAGAAATTACAAAATACATTGCACAGCAGAAGCAATATCCCCGAAACAGGCCGGTCCCAAAAACCCAGTGAAGATCGCAAGCAAGAGAGTTGACACGATGAGTTAGTAAATACCTTAGAGCAAGATGAGGTCGATGTCGTGATAGGCGCCCAAGCGTGTGCCCTCTGCAGTCTCACACACACGGATCCCTCGAGTCCTCTTCTTCCACGTCCGGTGCTAGCCTCGGGAAGAAGATCCAAGCCTTAGTGCACTTTCTTCAACCCTTGCGCCACTTCCAAAGTAGAAGCGCCAATGAAGAAGAAAGATGGAGATGTTGCCGCCATGTCTTCAACTACTCATCCTTACTTGCACCAACTCCTAGAGAAGATGCGCCAAGATAAGAGGCAAGAGGGTGAAGACACCAAGTCCTATCCCTCCTTGCTCCAAGAGAAGAAGGATAGAAGAGACTTGCGGTTAGGATGAAGATGGAAGAGAAGACTTTCGCGAAAGCCTCCCTCTTTGCCCTTCTAATTCTTGCTCATGCCAAAATCCACTTTTGTTGTCGCATATACCCATGTATATATAGAGAGGCAAGAGGGGGTAGCAATAATAGGGTGTGGGCGCAATTCTCAAAGGAGGAGGCGGCTAGGGTAAAGGAGTGGGAGTAATTAGGGTTTGAGGTAAGGAAAGTCTCCAAGACTTTACCATAAACCTCTCCCAATTATCCATATGCGCATGAGACCTTCCAAAGAAGTCTACCAAGCCATATCAGCCCCAAGACTTGCCATAGAAGCAAGCATACCATCCAAGGTAGAGGGGCAAGGCGCCTAAAGCTTCCTAATGAAGCAAATTGAGCCACTTCTCCCCATTATGCCCATAGGCGCCTAAGGGAGAAGTTTTGTACCCATTATACCCTTTTAGCCTTTTCTCACTTCATGAGAACTTGTTATTGGGCCTCATTGGATAATGAGCTAGCCCAAACTTCATTACATGGGTTGATTAAGCACTTGGATCCAATCCAATGCAACCCTAATCCAAATGTGACCAATCATGGTCAAATACGGGTCAACCTGCCAAAAATGAAGTTTGGCTCCAATAACATTCTTCCATATCATTAGGCTCATTGGCGCTAATGAAATCTCCCAATTAGATCAAAGTTATCCAATAACTCGATCATAAGGCTTCCCGATCAATACGAGAACTCGAGTATCAAGGTGTGCGACCCTGTAGGTCCCTCTGACATTGGCAGTGCTGACCAAATGTCACCACAAGCAGTGAGTGGCACCTAGCAGTGCATCGCTGCTACCCAAGTCATCGGAATGGATATCGACATCGACATCCCCATCATTGCAACAAGGTACAGATGCATTACAGTCTCTTTGCCGAACTGATATCCGATTGGACAAGTGTGTCACCACTAGTTTTCACCCAATCACATGGTTATGACTAAATTAGGTTCTCACCTAGGTTGGCCATACACTTTCAGTCACAGAACCATAGAGGAGCTCCATGGATATCATACTTCCCTTAGGAAGGGGCAAATCCTGTGTTTGTCCATTGACCTTCTCATATGGGTCGTGACATGCTCAATGACAACCGTTATTACCTCCGAACTATGGCGAGGTGTTAGGTTGTATCAAAGCAAGTCCCTAACCATATGGAATGATCAATGACCTCAAGTCAAGGGATCAATGCATCTCCTGTCACTTGTGAGGATAACTCATGACACAAAGTCATAGCCTCACAGCGGGTCGGTCCAGTATATCCTCCAATGATATACCCATGTGTCTGCGTTAGCACCACGTGCCTAACCAGCCCACATACCAGTCTCACAAGTACCAGAGCTATCCTATATCCACTCAGGTACATCTACTGGGGACAATCATTTGAGCACAGATCCAATCTGTCTCCAGGGACATTATCATGTAAGTACACAATCGCAGGTGTAGACAAACTGAAAGTCCCCTAGAACTGAAGGGGGAAACCCTAATAGGAGGCGCAACAAAAATTTTCTAGCGGAATCTTAGGGTTTCAAAAGATCGAATGTAAGTTCATGTGATCAACTCCTTATAATGTATAAATCAGATTAGATTCATACCATTGCCATCGATCGGATGGTGCCTTGGAAGGAAAGGCGCAAATGTTCCTTCTCCAAAGGTGACGCACACAAATGAATATGGCTTGCTCCTTTGAATCTTTGTGCTAGCAAAGCTCTTCAAAAGGTTCTTGATCGGTTGAAGGGAATGAGATGAGAGTTCTCTCCTTTTCGAATCCTTCTCAATGCGTGAAGAAGTCGCCACCCAAGGAAGCGCCGAAAGAGAGAAGTGAGAGGCGAGAATAGAGCATGATAACCTCAACGTGAGGCGTGGTCACGATTTAGAAGTCATGGCTTCTAAAATTAGTAAACCACTTCTCCTCATGCGCCCATGAGTTTACCCAAGCGCAAATCTCTGATCTTTTGAACCATGCGCTCAAGTAATGAGCTGGTTCAATTAAATTTGGTTCAAATACCAAATTAAACCAAGCCCTCTGGTCTAGATCATAATTAAACCCTAAGGCTCCAGATCTAACCGTTCATCTCTTGATGCTCCTGATCTCACCGACCTAGCATCTATTCTCTCGATCGAAGCTTACCGATCTCAAGCCCTAATCAATCAAACATGATCAGACCAGATCTCACTTACAATCAGAGATCAAATCCCTTTAAACTGAACCCAAATAATTCAGTCCACACGATCTGACTTAAGTAAGCCATATCATTAATTTGTGCGACCCTGAGGGTTTCCTTTAAATGTCGGTAACGATAACTCACGTTATCACGATCAGTGAGGGGTATCTAGCAACACATCACTGTCTCCCGATATAAAGGAAAGAGTCTTCCAAGACTACACCCAAACCACAGCACAAGTGTGAATCCAATTCACAAGGCATGCAAATTTCCTTTGCCACTGGATGTTCTTATTGGACAAGCGTGTCAAGCTTGTAGCTCCAATATGATGAGCATGATTAGATCAGATGATCATAGTCATCTGGGTATGGCCATACACTTTCTCAATCATCTCATCCAGGGGGGCCCTTTAGAACATCACACTCCTTAAACAAGGAGATGGCAATCCTATATCTATCACTAGTGCCCTAACCTGATTCAAGCTCACCATCCAAGATAGTCTATAACCATTATGTTTCAAATGATATTGAACTACCTCAAAACAATGACAATCATCATTTAGAAAACACAAGTGATCTCAAGTCAGAGGAAATGTGCCACTTGTCGCATTCAAGGATTATTCATATTGTGACAAGCAATTGAATATCCTAGTAGGGTCTGTCCAGTACATCCAATGTACCCATGGGTCTACATCTTATTCCATGCTCGAAGCATCCTATAAGATTAGAACACATATTAGTCTTAACCATATCAAGGCTGTCTCATGTTCACCAAGATATATCGACTAAGGACTTAACTGCATGTCAGCCTAGCTGAACAGCTTTGAGACATTATTCAGAAGTACACTTATTGCAGCAGACAATGTAACAAACTGAATAACAACCATGCCTTTATAAACATAAGAGTTTATTACATGATACTGATACATTCCCAAGGCCTCAAATATTAGCCTTAAGGGCATACCCCAACAATCTCCCACTTGCACTTAATCTAATGGTTGAGAAATCTCAAACCCATATTATTACAGTGCTTCTCATGCTTCTGCTGCGCCAGAGGCTTAGTAAGCGGGTCTGCCAGATTGTCATCTGTATGAACCTTGCAGACTTTGATCTCTCCACGATCAATGATCTCCCGGATCAAATGAAACCGTCTCTGTATGTGCTTGGACTTCTGGTGCGACCGTGGTTCCTTTGCTTGTGCGATTGCTCCAGTGTTATCACAGAAGATAACCAAAGGATCTGCACTCGAAGGAACAACACCAAGTTCCTGAACGAACTTACGAATCCACACTGCCTCCTTGGATGCTTCCGAGGCTGCAACATACTCGGCTTCTGTTGTGGAATCAGCAACGATTGACTGTTTGAAACTCTTCCACACCACCGCTCCTCCATTCAAGCTAAAAATATAGCCTGATTGCGATCGGAAATCATCCTGGTCAGACTGGAACGAAGCGTCAGTATATCCTTCAATACTGAGTTCTTCCTGACCACCATATATCAAGAACATATCTTTGGTCCTCCGCAGATATTTTAAAATGTTCTTGACTGCAATCCAGTGCGCCATACCTGGATTACCTTGGAACCGACTGGTCACGCTTAACCCGTAAGCGACGTCTGGGCGAGTACACAACATCGCATACATTATGGACCCAATAGCCGAAGCATAAGGCGTATTGTCCATTTCATCTTTCTCAGTCTGTGTTTGTGGACACTGACTCTTCGAAAGATTCAGACCATGTCTGACTGGAAGATATCCTCTTTTAGAATTCTCTAAATGAAATCTCTCCAGGACTTTATCGATGTAAGTACTCTGGCACAGCCCGAGAAGCCTCTTAGATCTATCCCTGTAGATCTTCACACCTAATACATAGGCTGCTTCTCCAAGATCTTTCATCTGGAAACATTTCCTTAACCATGCCTTAACCGCATGCATTTCAGGAATATTGTTTCCAATGATCAAGATATCATCGACGTAGAGGACTAGGAAAGTAATCACGCTCCCACTAAACCTCTTATATACACACGGGTCATCTTCGTTCTTGATGAAACCAAATTCAGTGACTGATTCATCAAAACGAATATTCCAGCTTCTTGATGCTTGTTTGAGTCCATAAATAGACTTCTTTAACTTGCATATTTTATGACGATCTGATGGATTAGTGAAACCTTCTAGTTGTGTCATATACACATCCTCATCCAGATTTCCATTAAGGAAAGCCATTTTCACATCCATCTGCCAGATCTCATAATCGTAATATGCTGCTATCGCGAAAAGAATCCGAATAGACTTAAACATGGCTACAGGTGAGAAAGTTTCATCATAATCTATCCCGTAGATTTGTTTGAAACCTTTCGCAACTAGCCTGCCTTTATAGGTAACCACGTTACCATCCATGTCAATCTTCTTCTTGAAGATACATTTACAACCTATAGGGATTACTCCCGGAGGCGGATCAACCAAATCCCAGACTTGGTTATCTGACATGGAGTCCATCTCGGCGCGCATAGCTTCAAGCCATCTCGCTGACTCCGGTCCACTGACCGCATCCGCATAAGTGAGGGGTTCATCATGATCAATGATGTAGACTCCGTCATAGCGCTCAGGCTGTCGACGGATCCTTCCCGATCTTCGCGGTTCCCGTGATATCTGAGCCTCAGGTTGTTCAGTAACCTGTTCTACCGGCTCAGGCTCATCCAACTGTGCTTGACCACTTTGTCCTTCCTCTGGATTCTCATCCAGCTTTATTTCTCTCCCACTGGCCTCTTGCAGAAGATACTCCTTCTCAAGAAATATGGCCGTCCGAGCAACAAATACTTTGTTCTCTTTGGGATCGTAGAAATAATAACCCTTAGTTTCCTTAGGGTAACCGACAAAGATACATTTCTCAGATCTGCTCTCTAGTTTCCCAAAGGCGAGCTTTTTGACATAAGCCTCGCAACCCCAGATCCTGATAAATGTTAAGCTCGGCTGTTTCCCATACCATAACTCATATGGCGTCTTTGAAACTGCCTTGGATGGCACTCGGTTTAGTACCTTTGCAGCTGTCTCCAGTGCAAATCCCCAAAAGGAGTAAGGTAGAGCAGCCTGACTCATCATAGAACGAACCATATCAAGTAACGTTCTATTTCTCCTCTCGGACACACCATTCCATTGCGGTGTTCCTGGCGGAGTGAGCTGTGAGATAATCCCACACTCCTTCAGATAGTCAGTAAACTCTCGACTTAGGTATTCTCCACCTCGATCAGAACGAAGTGCCTTGATATGTCGGCCTAGCTGATTCTGTACTTCATTCTTGAATTCTTTGAACTTGTCAAAAGATTCACTCTTATGTCTCATCAGATAGACATAACCGTGCCTACTGAAATCATCAGTGAAGGTGATGAAGTATTGATAGCCACCTCTGGCATGTTTACTAAATGGCCCACACACATCACTGTGTATAAGGTCAAGTAAACCTGAAGCCCTTTGACCTTTGTGGGGAAAAGGTGACTTCGTCATTTTACCCATTAAACAAGCTTTGCATGTATCAATCTCCTCATAGGAGAATGATCCCAGCAGTTCATAATCATGCAACCGCTTAATGCGTTTCTTGTTAATATGGCCTAAACGACTATGCCATAGCAAGGTGCTGTCATCAGCATATTTGGCTTTCTTATTATCAATATTGTGTATAGAACATTCCATGTCCAACATGAATAACCCATTATTAATTGAACCAGTAGCATAAACAATATTATCTAAAGTAAGAATACACTTTGAAATATTGCATTCAAAGGAAAATCCTTTCTTGACAAGAGCAGGAATGGAGATAATATTTTTAGTAATGCTGGGAACAAAGTAACAATTGTCTAGTTCCAATACAAGTCCAGATGGTAATGAGATGAAATAGTCTCCTACAGCAACAGCAGCAACCCGTGCCCCGTTTCCAACTCGTAGGTCCACCTCATGCTGTCCCACCTGTCTTCTTCTCTTGAGTTCCTGTACATTTGAACAAATGTGAACTCCACATGCAGTGTCCAACACCCATGAAATAGAAGAAGATGAAACCATGACTTCCGTCACGTAAATACCTGAGCCAGAAGCGAAGCTTCCCCTCTTATCTCCTTGGAGCGCTTTACAGTCCTTTTTCCAGTGACCCAACTGGCCACAGTGGAAACATCTGTATTCCTTTGACCGCTTAACTTTTTGCTTCAGAGCCTTGCTGTAACTCTTGACAGGGGCCTTGCCCTTCTTCCCCTTCTTCTTGTTCCTAGAAGGAACCATTAAGACAGAGGTCGAAGGCTTTCCCTTCAGAGTCTCCTCAGTAGTCAAGAGCATATTCAGCAGCTCTGCCGGAGTACAGTCGATTTTGTTCATATTAAAGTTAATGATGAACGCATCGAAAGAGGGCGGGAGAGACTGCAGAATAATGTCTACAGCAAGCTCCTGATTGATGGTATGCCCCAGTTTCTCTAGAGCCTCCTTGTGCCCAATCATCTTGAGCATGTGAGCTCCCACTGGGCTCCCTTCAGCCAGTTTGCTCTGGAAGAACAGCTTTGTCAGATTATAGCGTTCTGTCCTCGCCTGTGCAGCATACAGCATCTTGAGGTTTGCTATAATTTGTATAGCAGACATATCCTCATGCTGACGCTGCAGCGGTGGCGTCATAGACGCTAGCATCAGGCAAGCGACATCAATGCTATCATTGACGTGCTTTTCATAAGCTTCCCGAACCGCCCTTGCGGCGTTCGGAGCGGGCTGAGGCGGTATAGCCGTCTCGAGGACATACAGTTTCCTCTCTGCCTTAAGAACAATCTTAAGGTGTCCGTACCAGTCTGAGAAGTTCGGCCCAGCAAACTTCTCCCTTTCCAGTAGGGATCGCACATTGAAGCTCATGGTGTTCGTTGCTGCAGGTATCTACAACAATGCAAGAACAGCAAGGTCAGTATCAATGTTAAGAATCAATCAGGACTTAAGAATGATTCTTTTTCTCACTATTTTATCTGGCTGAAAAAATCCAGCAAAAACAGCCCGAAAGAGTAGAACTCTTTTAGTGAGATAGGACCCAGATTTCATACTTGGTCTCCGCGTCCCGCTCAGGCGAGATAAGATGCACAGAGAGTACAAGCACTAATCTCTTGTAGGCTGTTCCAGCCAATCGCCAACCCGTGCGATTCCCCTTCATCTGGGCAATCCAGCAGACTGTGCCAACTGAGTTGGTACAACACAATCTCTGACCCCACAGATGGCTGCCTCCATGCGCTACCATATGCGCCACATATGTAGCCTACATGGTCAAGCTGACCCGACCTACTCCCTGGACCACCACGTGCTATGCTGAGCAATGAGAAGCGATAAATCCCTTCTCTGTAACACGCAGGTGTAATCCAGCACCGTCTGAAGATAGATGGACGTGCCCACTGAGTGGGTACAACACGGCTCCAACGATAGTCAGAACAGTGAGGTTTCGCGTCAGAAGGCTTACGAGCTTGATATTTTAGCGTTGGATTTTAACGGTCTTTTATCTTCTTCACTATCATGCAATTCCTATGGTGATAGCAGAAGATAAATAAATCATGCTATTCTACTTATATAAACAATAAAAGAAAGCATGGATCTTATGTGGTAAAAGCCCATAGCCTAAGTAAGACCTTAATTAACTTAAGTCTTCACTTGCTTTTCTTCATGGGACTTTTGCTGCTCATTTGGCCCAAACCAGGGCCCAAGCGCCATCTGCATCTCAGGTGCGCCTACCAGGGAAAATGCACCTGGTCCTAGAGTCGAACCCTGGACCTCCCACCTGGTCAAGCCTCTGCTGCAAGCGCCTCTGCCAAGTGTGCTCTGTGCTCTTGTCTGATTAACTTATAAATTAATCTATCTAGACAAGATTGACACGCAGGTCAATTACACTTTATAAATTAAATACAATGTGATACACAGATCACAATAATTAATGTACAACTTTAATACAGGCACGCAGGCCCCAGCACAGCACACATTTAACATGGGCAGCCCACATAAGAATAAATAAACAAGCATATGCCACAATCAAACATGTGATCCTTTCAAGAAAATAAAATTTTTGAAAAAACCCTATTGGCATCAATTTTATTTTCCTTATATGCCCTACTACCTCACAACGGTCCATTACTAGGGATCCACTCATCCAACCTAGTCAGATCCATTGCCCTTGCATGCACCAAGTCGTAACTGACTTGAGTTGACCCAGTGGTCAACCATGCATGCGCCAGGGCTGAACGACCACTATGAGGTCTGGCAAGCGGGTGTGACCCCGGGCCTAACTCATGTGCGTTCATTAGTTGTCTCAACCAGACATCACTACACGCCTGTCTGCAGTCGACCTATAGCCACCAGGTGCTTGCGCACAGGTGCTATCTGGTCAACCCATCAAGGCTGTCAGATGGTCTGATCAGACTATCTGGATCTAACCTAGGGGATGACTTCAACCCTAATAACCCGTCTAAGGGTTTAAAGTAAGGTCTTAGATCTAATGTGGAGCGCGCATGATACAAGTTTTTGACAAAACAAAGACTTTAACAAGCGCCTACATAAACATGAAAATACACATGCACCAACATCTAAAAAACTAGCATGTAGTTTCGCATGTGATGACAATTAGATCTATGCATCGCAAATAAGGATCACACAGTAACATGAAGCAATCATATGAACATACAATAACAACTAGCCTCTGATACCAATTGAAAGTCCCCTAGAACTGAAGGGGGAAACCCTAATAGGAGGCGCAACAAAAATTTTCTAGCGGAATCTTAGGGTTTCAAAAGATCGAATGTAAGTTCATGTGATCAACTCCTTATAATGTATAAATCAGATTAGATTCATACCATTGCCATCGATCGGATGGTGCCTTGGAAGGAAAGGCGCAAATGTTCCTTCTCCAAAGGTGACGCACACAAATGAATATGGCTTGCTCCTTTGAATCTTTGTGCTAGCAAAGCTCTTCAAAAGGTTCTTGATCGGTTGAAGGGAATGAGATGAGAGTTCTCTCCTTTTCGAATCCTTCTCAATGCGTGAAGAAGTCGCCACCCAAGGAAGCGCCGAAAGAGAGAAGTGAGAGGCGAGAATAGAGCATGATAACCTCAACGTGAGGCGTGGTCACGATTTAGAAGTCATGGCTTCTAAAATTAGTAAACCACTTCTCCTCATGCGCCCATGAGTTTACCCAAGCGCAAATCTCTGATCTTTTGAACCATGCGCTCAAGTAATGAGCTGGTTCAATTAAATTTGGTTCAAATACCAAATTAAACCAAGCCCTCTGGTCTAGATCATAATTAAACCCTAAGGCTCCAGATCTAACCGTTCATCTCTTGATGCTCCTGATCTCACCGACCTAGCATCTATTCTCTCGATCGAAGCTTACCGATCTCAAGCCCTAATCAATCAAACATGATCAGACCAGATCTCACTTACAATCAGAGATCAAATCCCTTTAAACTGAACCCAAATAATTCAGTCCACACGATCTGACTTAAGTAAGCCATATCATCAATTTGTGCGACCCTGAGGGTTTCCTTTAAATGTCGGTAACGATAACTCACGTTATCACGATCAGTGAGGGGTATCTAGCAACACATCACTGTCTCCCGATATAAAGGAAAGAGTCTTCCAAGACTACACCCAAACCACAGCACAAGTGTGAATCCAATTCACAAGGCATGCAAATTTCCTTTGCCACTGGATGTTCTTATTGGACAAGCGTGTCAAGCTTGTAGCTCCAATATGATGAGCATGATTAGATCAGATGATCATAGTCATCTGGGTATGGCCATACACTTTCTCAATCATCTCATCCAGGGGGGCCCTTTAGAACATCACACTCCTTAAATAAGGAGACGGCAATCCTATATCTATCACTAGTGCCCTAACCTGATTCAAGCTCACCATCCAAGATAGTCTATAACCATTATGTTTCAAATGATATTGAACTACCTCAAAACAATGACAATCATCATTTAGAAAACACAAGTGATCTCAAGTCAGAGGAAATGTGCCACTTGTCGCATTCAAGGATTATTCATATTGTGACAAGCAATTGAATATCCTAGTAGGGTCTGTCCAGTACATCCAATGTACCCATGGGTCTACATCTTATTCCATGCTCGAAGCATCCTATAAGATTAGAACACATATTAGTCTTAACCATATCAAGGCTGTCTCATGTTCACCAAGATATATCGACTAAGGACTTAACTGCATGTCAGCCTAGCTGAACAGCTTTGAGACATTATTCAGAAGTACACTTATTGCAGCAGACAATGTAACAAACTGAATAACAACCATGCCTTTATAAACATAAGAGTTTATTACATGATACTGATACATTCCCAAGGCCTCAAACATTAGCCTTAAGGGCATACCCCAACACAAACAATGATAACGACAATGCCAGAAAGATATATGAATATCAGAGTCAAGTAGTACAAAGATGGACCAAAACTAGGTCCTAGGGCATATACACCAACAATCTCCCACTTGCACTAAGACCTAGAGGTTGAGCAACCTCAACCCCATATCTCTAGTACGACCATCATGCTTCTGCTGCGCCAAAGCCTTGGTCAGTGGGTCTGCTAGATTGCTCTCTGTGTCAATTCTGCTAATCTTGACATCACCTCTGTCAATGATCTCTCTGATCAGGTGAAATCTCCTGAGTATGTGTTTGGACCTTTGATGAGACTGTGGTTCCTTAGCATGTGCAGTTCCCATTGTTATCATAGTAGAGCTCAATGGGATCCATTGCACTTGGAACCACCTGAAGTTCAGAAAAGAACTTCCTGATCCAAACGGCTTCATTGGCTGCCTCAGAAGCAACCACATACTCAGCTTCGGTTGTAGAATTAGCTATGGTGGATTGCTTGAAGCTCTTCCAGCATACAGCACCTCCAACCATCTTAAACAAATAGCTGGTCTGCGATCTGAAGTCGTCAGGATCAGACTGGAACGACTCATCAGTGAAGCCCTGCACACTAAGGATATTCTTAGTCCTTACAGGATCAGACTGTCCCCCGTAGACCATATAGAATAAATCCTTAGTCCTTTTCAGGATACTCAAGGATATTCTTTACAGCCACCCAGTGCTGCAGACCTGGATTGGATTGGTATCGGCTGGTTATGCTTTTAGCATAAACCACATCTGGTCTAGTACACAGCATTGCATACATGATTGATCCCACTGCCGAAGCATAGGGAATTTGATTCATGTTATCCCTCTCAGCTTGTGTTGTAGGAAACTAGCTCTTTGAGAGAGTAAGGCCATCTCTCACTAGAAGGTATCCTTTCTTGGATTGCTCCAAGTTGAACCTCTCCAGGACCTTATCAATGTGGGTACTCTGACTAAGGGCCAAGAGCCTCTTGGATCTATCCCGGTAGATCCTCACGCCTAGAATGTAGGCGGCCTCCCCTAAGTCCTTCATCTCGAAACACTTCCCTAACCATGTCTTCATAGCTTGAAGACTAGGGATGTCGTTTCCGATGAGCAGTATGTCATCGACATACATGACCAGAAAAGTCACCAAGCTCCCACTGAATTTTCTGCATACACAGGCGTCATCTTCACTTTTGATAAAGCCATAATCTCTCACAGCTTCATCAAACTGAAGATTCCAACTTAAAGATGCTTGCTTTAATCCATAAATGGATTTCTTTAGCCTGCAGACCTTACTAGCCTCTGCAGGATGGATGAAGCCATCAGGTTGTGACATATACACATTCTTAGTCAGCTTCCCGTTAAGGAACGTTGTTCTCACATCCATCTGCCACATCTCATAGTCATGATATGCAGCTATAGCAAGCAGAATCCGAATGGATTTGATCATGGCAACTAGCGAGAAGGTTTCATCATAGTCCACCCTGTGGACTTGTTTGAATCCTTTAGCCACTAGTCCACCTTTATAGGTAACTATGTTGCCATCCATGTCTGTCTTCCTCTTAAAGACCTATTTACACCCTATGGGTTTTACCCCATCAGGTAGCTCAACCAAATCCCAGACTTGGTTAGCCGACATGGAATCCATCTCGGATCTTATGGCCTCAAGCCATCTCTCGGAGTCCGGTCCACTGACCGCCTCATCATAAGTCCTGGGTTCATCCTCAATGATGAAGATCCCGTCGTGTTGGGTCGGCAGCGACCCATACCTCTCAGGTGCACGACGAATCCTCCCAGACCTACATGGGACCTGTGTCTGAGCCTCAGGTGTTACAGCAACCGCTGCAGGTGGCTCAGATTCCATCTCTTTGTCTTGTGGTTGCACTTGGTCCTCATTCAAGTCAAACTTCCTCCCACTAACTTCTTTCATGAGAAATTCTTTCTCTAGAAAGACAGCACCCCGAGCAACAAAAACTTTGTTCTCGGTGGGAACATAGAAATAGTAACCCTTAGTCTCCTTAGGGTACCCCACAAAATACACTTATCAGATCTAGGTTCTAGCTTGCTAAAATTCTGACGTTTGACATAAGCCTTACATCCCCATATCCTAATAAAAGTGAGATTAGGGCATCTCCCACTCCATACCTCGTATGGAATCTTTGAGACACTTTTAGATAGAACATTATTCAGTATTAGAGAAGCTGTCTCAAGTGCATACCCCCAGAATGAGGGAGGTAGAGTTGCATGACTCATCATAGATCGAACCATGTCCAATAAAGTTCGATTTCTCCTTTCAGACACATCATTCCATTGAGGTATTCCAGGAGGAGTGAGTTAGGATATGATCCCACACTCTCTCAGATGGTCAAAGAACTCACCGCTCAGGTACTCTCCACCACGATCTGATCGAAGAGCCTTAATGGATCTACCAAGCTGGTTCTCTACTTCATGTCTAAACTCCATAAATTTCTCAAAGGATTCAGACTTATGTCTCATCAGATAGACATAACCATATTTACTGAAGTCATCAGTAAACGCGATGAAGTAGTTGTACCCTCCTCTGGCTTGTTTATTGAAAGGCCCACACACATCAGTATGTATAAGATCTAATAAACCTCCTGCCCTCTCACCAGTCTCGGTGAAGGGTGCCTTTGTCATTTTCCCTAATAAACAAGTCTCACATGTATCAAGTTCCTCCAAGGAACTCGAATCTAACAACCCATTTGCATGGAGTTGTCGAATGCGATTCTTGTTTATATGGGCTAATCGACAATGCTGTAGGAAAGCACCAACTGAACCACTCAGTTTGGTCCTTTTATTATTTATGTTACAAATAGAGCTATCCATGTCCAAGACATGCTGACCATTGCACAAAGTACCCTTCCCATAAAACATGTTTGCAAAAGAAAAAGAACATAAGTTCTCTTTTATTTCAAACTTAAATTCTTTCTTTGCCAGGAGCAAGGAGTGGATACAATGTTTTGATGAGGGAAGGTACATAATAGCAATTGTCTAGCTTTAACTAAAGTCCAGAAGGCAGGGAGAGAAACTCCTACAGCAACAGCAGCAACTTGTGCCCTGTTACCTATCCGTAGGTCAATCTCTCTAGGCCTTACCGATCTACCCTTTCCGAGCCTTTGCATATTTGTACAAATATGAGCTTCACATGCGGTATCCAATGCCCATGTCATAGGAGTAGAGAGGTTGACTTCGGTAACATAAATACCTGAGCATGAAGACAAGGCCTTGCCTTTCTTCTCCTCATTCTGAAGTTGCAACATGTCCTTTAACATGTGAGGTGGCCCTCCACATGAATAGCACCTATTATTCCTGATCATATCCATCTTTAATTTCAGTTCCTTGGTCAAGCCTTTTGGCTCAACATACTGAATATCAACTTTAGGAGGATTGAGCTCAACCAATTTATCAAAGAGCTGCCTTAGATTAAAAATAATCTCAGAGGCACTCTTCGATTCATATCACCCTCTAAATTCGGGTGACATGTTGGTTAGCAACCTTCAAAGTATCAACCTAATGCTTATCATCAGCATCCCTCTCAGCCGCTGAGGCCGAAAATTGAAGTGGCTCAGGAAAAAGACGCTCAAGGACATAAAGCTTCCTTTCGAGCTTGAGCATGATTCTCAAGTTCATATACCAATCCAGTAAGTTGGATCCAACCAACTTATCCCTTTCTAGGGTAGATCGCAGTGACCAACTGCTATTGTTCATAGCCATTGTTCTTCAACAACCAAGAAACAGCATATTAGTACTACTTCGAGTCATTTAAACTGGACTTGTTTTAAATGACCATGGCTCCCACTATTTTTAATCGAATTGACAACCCACAAAGTCAATCGAGAAATCCAAGATTTCCTAGTGAGATGAGATCCCCATTCCACACAGGGCTTCGTTTCCCACGAGGGTGGGATGAGATGCACAAAGTGACCCATGTTTCCTAAGGTGGGCGCGCCGGCCGATTGCTCCAAGCAATTCCCCTTATTGAGACAGTCCAGGCATTTCATGTCTAGCGAGGGCTAGATACAGCATGAAACCCTAACCTCTCAACGATGCCTCTAGAGTTTCATCATGTGCCTAGCATACATGAAAATCTAGTCAAGTCCATTCCTAACCGTTATGCCCAGGGCCAACGAGTTTCCTTGCGAAGGCACGCCCAGGTTAAAACTGGACTGGGGAAACCATTGTCACCACGCACTTTCTAAAGATAAGTGGGTGTGTCCCACGAGGGTGGGAAATAATTCACAACTCCACTGATCGATAGCTTAGTGAGGGCTACGCGTTAGAAGGCTACTAGACTTGATATTTTAATTGAGGGTTTTTGTTTAAGGTCTCATCATCTCAGTTTTATCTTATGTCTATCATTACAGGCATGCAATCCTATGGTGATAACATAACGATAAAACATTACAGGCATGCTTATGCAGATAATAATAAAAGCAGTAATGAATGATGTGATCATATCCTATTCAAGACATTGAACCAACCCATGCCATGAAAGAGGTTCAACTCTTGTCCTAGAACTCAAGCCCCAAAAACTAGACCTAGCCTAGCCGACCTCTAGCTTGAACTTCAAGGTTGGCTTCAAGGTCCTTCTCTCATGGTTTAGCTCTCAAACCCTAGAGGTACACTTTAAAAGTTCCCCATAGGTTCGGCCAATGCCATGGTCTTCCTCCAAGGAAGGTGCGCCACCATGCAAGGGGCCAAGATGGCTAGCTCTCAAACCAAAAGAGGTTTGGTCAAGCTTTCTTGCGCCACCAAGCAACCAAGCACCAACTTGCATGCGCCACCTTGCATGCTTGCGCCATCAAGCAAGATGCGAGCATCAAGGTCCTAGAAGGATGCGCCTAGCCCTTAATCTTCATCTTAATTTTTTTTACAAAGATAATGAAAAAGATGGCACGCAGGCCGCACAAGGATACATCACAGGCATGCAAAAGGGGCTTGACTCATGATCACAACATTATGCACAATCAAGGTATTTACTCATGCAATTCTACATGCTCATGAAAAACATAAAATCTGAAATTTTACTTTTTCATAAAACTAGTCTCTTTTTCTTATCTTCTTCTCACAAATCTTATGGTTAATTGCGATTTATTTTTCATGATGATTTCAGAGATCCTTTCGGCTGGCAATATTGTCAGATCAAGAGACTTGGCCAGTCCGAAGACACAATGCCCGTCCTACTTGACAAAATTACGTGCGCCTTTGATCTTTAAATCAAACAAGAAAAATAGTCCAAAAATCCAAAAGAGACTGAGAGGATGATAGAAACAAGAAACCCTAATTTTTCTACTTTTAGAAAAATCATTTGCCATGCATCATGCTATTGACGAAAATAGAGATATGGCATGTGAGCATGAAAGAAAAGCGTAAAACATCGTTCGAGTCTTGCAAGTCGCTCTGATACCACTGTTGGGAAACCCCGGGGATATTTTACAAATTTTCATAGATAGAGATTACAAAATACATTGCACAGCGGAAGCAATATCCCCGAAACAGGCCGGTCCCAAAAACCCAGTGAAGATCGCAAGCAAGAGAGTCGACACGATGAGTTAGTAAATACCTTAGAGCAAGATGAGGTCGATGTCGTGATAGGCGCCCAAGCGTGCGCCCTCTGCAGTCTCACACACACGGATCCCTCGAGTCCTCTTCTTCCACGTCCGGTGCTAGCCTCGGGAAGAAGATCCAAGCCTTAGTGTACTTTCTTCAACCCTTGCGCCACTTCCAAAGTAGAAGGGCCAATGAAGAAGAAAGATGGAGATGTTGCCGCCATGTCTTCAACTACTCATCCTTACTGAAAGTCCCCTAACATGGGGGCGAAACCCTAATAGGCTCATGTAGAGGATTTAACGCAGCGGAATAGGTTTCTAGATCGATGCATGCAGTATGATCAACTTTAAATTTTCATATACATGAGGATCGATTCTTACCAATGCCATTTCTTGGATGGCGTCTAGGAAGAAGAGAGTCGAATGCTTCTCCTCCAAATGGTGCGCACACAAGGTGATGTCGCCTACTCCTTGTTGATCCTTGTGCTAGCAAGGTTCTCCAAGGGTCCTTGTCGTATGGAAGGGAAGAGAAGACAACTTTGCTTGGCGAAAAACCTCTCCCTTGTCGTCTCAACTTCTCCTCTTGAGAATGTGTGTAGAGACCAAGCCAAAGAGGCGACAAGAGGCGTGAAAGAGAGAACGTGAGGCGTGCCCACGTTTAGAGACATGTTTTCTAAAAATAGAAAAATCTCAACTTGTGATGCGACCATGGGTTTACCCCAATCGCAAATTCCTCTCCTCTTGAACCATGCGCTCACTTGATGAGCCGGTTCAATTTGGTCTGGTTCAAAGACCAATTAACCCAAGCAATTTGTTCTAGATCACAATAAACCCTAAGGCTCCAGATCTAACCGTTCATCTCTTGATGCTCCTGATCTCACTGATCTAGCATCCATTCTCTCGATCAAAGCTTACCGATCTCAAGCACTAATCAATCAAACATGATCAGACTAGATCTCACTTACAATCAGAGTTTAAATCCCTTTAAACTGAACCCAAACAATTCAGTCCACACGATCTGACTTAAGTAAGCCATATCATCAAATTGTGCGACCCTAAGGGTTTCCTTTAAATATCGGTAACGACAACTTACGTTATCACGATCAGTGAGGGGTATCTAGCAACACATCACTGTCTCCCGATATAAAGGAAAGAGTCTTCCAAGACTACACCCAAACCACAGCACAAGTGTGAATCCACTTCACTAGACATACATGTTTCCTTTGCCACTGGATATTCTTATTGGACAAGCGAGTCAAGCCTGTAGCTCCAATATGATGAGAATGATTAGATCAGATGAACATAGTCACCTGGGTATGGCCATACACTTTCTCAATCATCTCATCCAAGGGGCCCCTATAGAACATCACACTCCAAACTAGGAGATGGCAATCCTATATCTATCACTAGCACCCTAACATGACTCATGCTCATCATCCAAGATAGTCTATGTTGGAACCCCTTTCAAGAGGGGGGGGCGAAACCCAGCATGGCGCAAAAACTAATTTCAAGCAGCGGATAGGGTCTCTAAGAATCGCATGCACCTTATATAATCAACTTAAAGAAAAACCGATTGCATAAGAGATGATTCGATCCATACCATTGCCATTTCTAGATGGCACCTTGGAAGTAAAGATCAAACGAGATCTTCTCCTTGTCGTCACACACAAGATGATGTCGCTATCTCTCTTGGTGCTCCTTGTGCTAGCAAGGTTCCAAGAGGTCCTTTGACGAGTGAAGGGAAAATGAGATGTCAATCTCTCTTGGCCGAATCCTCCTTAATCCGTCAAGCGTCGCCGCACTCACACAAGAATGTCGAGAGGAATATGGGCGAGAGGAATATGGGAAGTGGCGAAAATAGAGCATACTCTATTCGGACGAGAGCCCCCTCAAGTGGAGATCATGGTTACTAAAAATAGTAACCACTCCTCACCACAACGTTCACGCCAAGTGAACTTGTCGCCTACTCCTCTCCCTATGAACCAAGCGCTCATTTAGTGAGCCGGTTCACTTTGGTTCGGTTTAAGAACCAATCAAGCCAATGATCTAGTCTAGATCTTAAATAAACCCTAAGGTTCACGATCTAACCGTCGATCTCAACGATGCCCCTGATCTGACCGATCTGGCATGCATTCTCTCGATCAAAGCTTACCGATCTCAAGCCCTAATCAATCAAACATGATCAGACCAGATCTCACTTACAATCAGAGATTAAATCCCTTTAAACTGAACCCAAATAATTCAGTCCACACGATCTGACTTAAGTAAGCCATATCATCAAATTGTGCGACCCAAAGGGTTTCCTTTAAATGTCGGTAACGACAACTTACGTTATCACGATCAGTGAGAGGTATCTAGCAACACATCACTGTCTCCCGATATAAAGAAAAGAGTCTTCCAAGACTACACCCAAAAACAGCACAAGTGTGAATCAAATCACAAGGCATGCATTTTTCCTTTGCCACTGGATGTTCTTATTGGACAAGCCTGTCAAGCTTGTAATTCCAATATGATGAGCATGATTAGATCAGATGATCATAGTCACCTGGGTATGGCCATACACTCTCTCAATCATCTCATCCAGGGGGCCCCTTTAGAACATCACACTCCTTAAACAAGGAGACGGCAATCCTATGTCTATCACTAGTGCCCTAACCTGACTCAAGCTCATCATCCAAGATAGTCTATAATCATTATGTTTCAAACGATATTGAACTATCTCAAAACAATGACAATCATCATTTAGAAAACACAAGTGATCTCAAGTCAGAGGAAATGTGCCACTTGTCATAATCAAGGAATATTCACATTGTGACAAACAATTGAACATCCTAGTAGGGTCTGTCCAGTACATCCCATGTACCCATGAGTCTACATCTTATTCCATGCTCGAAGCATCCTATAAGATTAGAACACATATTAGTCTTAACAATATCAAGGCTGTCTCATGTTCACCAAGATACATCGACTAAGGACTTAATAGCATGTCAGCCCAGCTGAACAGCTTTGAGACATTATTCAGAAGAACATATATTGCAGCAGACAATGTAGCTAACTGAATAACAACCATGCCTTTATAAACATAAGAGTTTATTACATGATATAGATACATTCCCATAGGCCTCAAACATTAGCCTTAAGGGCATACCCCAACAATCTCCCACTTGCACTTAATCTAATGGTTGAGAAATCTCAAACCCATATTATTACAGTGCTTCTCATGCTTCTGCTGCGCCAGAGGCTTGGTAAGCGGGTCTGCCAGATTGTCATCTGTATGAACCTTGCAGACTTTGATCTCGCCTCGATCTATGATCTCCCTGATCAAATGAAACCGTCTCTGTATGTGCTTGGACTTCTGGTGCGACCGTGGTTCCTTTGCTTGTGCGATTGCTCCAGTGTTATCACAAAAGATAACAAAAGGATCTGCACTCGAAGGAATGACACCAAGTTCTCTCACGAACTTACGAATCCATACTACCTCCTTGGATGCTTCCGAGGCTGCAACATACTCGGCTTCTGTTGTGGAATCAGCAACAGTTGACTGTTTGAAACTCTTCCATACCACTGCACCTCCATTCAAGCTAAAAACATAGCCTGATTGCGATCGGAAATCATCCTGGTCAGACTGGAACGAAGCGTCAGTATATCCTTCAATACTGAGTTCTTCCTGACCACCATATATCAAGAACATATCTTTGGTCCTCCGCAGATATTTTAAAATGTTCTTGACTGCAATCCAGTGCGCCACACCTGGATTACTCTGGTAACGACTGGTTACGCTTAACCCGTAAGCAACGTCTGGGCGAGTACACAACATCGCATACATAATGGATCCAATAGCCGAAGCATAAGGCGTATTGTCCATTTCATCTTTCTCAGTCTGTGTTTGTGGACACTGACTCTTCGAAAGATTCAGACCATGTCTGACTGGAAGATATCCACGTTTAGAATTCTCTAAATGAAATCTCTCCAGGACCTTATCGATGTAAGTACTTTGGCACAGCCCGAGAAGCCTCTTAGATCTATCCCTGTAGATCTTCACACCTAACACATAGGCTGCTTCTCCTAAATCTTTCATCTGGAAACATTTCCTTAGCCATGCCTTAACAGCATGCATTTCAGGAATGTCGTTTCCAATGATCAAGATGTCATCGACGTAGAGGACTAGGAAAGTAATCACGCTCCCACTAAACCTCTTATATACACACGGGTCATCCTCGTTCTTGATGAAACCAAATTCAATGACTGATTCATCAAAACGAATGTTCCAGCTTCTTGATGCTTGTTTAAGTCCATAAATAGACTTCTTTAACTTGCATATCTTATGACGATCTGCTGGATTAGTGAAACCTTCTGGTTGTGTCATATACACATCCTCATCCAGATTTCCATTAAGGAAAGCTGTTTTCACATCCATCTGCCAAATCTCATAATCATAATATGCAGCTATCGCGAAAAGAATCCGAATAGACTTAAACATAGCTACAGGTGAGAAAGTTTCATCATAATCTATCCCGTAGATTTGTTTGAAACCTTTCGCAACTAGCCTGCTTTTATAGGTAACCACGTTACCATCCATGTCAATCTTCTTCTTGAAGATCCATTTCCAGCCTATAGGGATAATTCCCGGAGGCGGATCAACCAAATCCCAAACTTGGTTATCTGACATGGAGTCCATCTCGGCGCGCATAGCTTCAAGCCATCTCGCTGACTCCGGTCCACTGACCGCATCCGCATAAGTGAGGGGTTCATCATTGTCAATGATGTAGACTCCGTCATAGCGCTCAGGCTGTCGACGGATCCTACCCGATCTTCGCGGTTCCCGTGATATCTGAGCCTCAGGTTGTTCAATAACCTGTTCTACCGGCTCAGGCTCATCCAACTCTGCTTGACTACTTTGTCCTTCGTCTGGATTCTCATCCAGCTTTATTTCTCTCCCACTGGCCTCTTGCAGAAGAAATTCCTTCTCAAGAAATATGGCCGTCCGAGCAACAAAAACCTTGTTCTCCTTGGGATCGAAGAAATAATAACCCTTAGTTTCCTTAGGGTAACCGACAAAGATACATTTGTCAGATCTACTCTCTAGTTTCCTAGAGGCGAGCTTCTTTACATAAGCTTCGCAACCCCAGATCCTGATAAATGTCAAGCTTGGCTGTTTCCCATGCCATAACTCATATGGCGTCTTTGAAACTGCCTTGGATGGCACTCGGTTTAGTACCTTTGCAGCTGTTTCCAGTGCAAAACCCCAAAAGGAGTAGGGTAGAGTAGCCTGACTCATCATAGAACGAACCATATCAAGTAGCGTTCTATTTCTCCTCTCGGACACACCATTCCATTGCGGTGTTCCAGGCGGAGTGAGCTGTGAGATAATCCCACACTCCTTTAGATAGTCAGTAAATGCATGACTTAGGTATTCACCACCTCGATCTGAGCGAAGTGCCTTGATATTACGGCCTAGCTGATTCTGTACTTCATTTTTGAACTCTTTGAACTTGTCAAAAGATTCACTCTTATGTCTCATCAGATAGACATACCCGTATCTACTGAAATCATCAGTAAAGGTAATGAAGTACTGATATCCACCTCTGGCATGTTTACTAAAAGGCCCACACACATCACTGTGTATAAGGTCAAGTAAACCTGAAGCCCTTTGACCTTTGTGAGGAAAAGGTGACTTCGTCATTTTACCCATTAAACAAGCTTTGCATGTATCAATCTCCTTGTAGGAGAATGATCCCAGCAGTCCATTTTCATGCAACCGCTTAATGCGTTTCTCGTTTATATGGCCTAAACGACTATGCCATAGCAAGGTGCTGTCATCAGCATACTTGGCTTTCTTAATATCAATTTGTTGTATCGAACATTCCATGTCCAACATGTATAACCCATTATTAATTGAACCAGTTGCATAAACAATATTATCAAAAGACAAAATACACTTTGAAATATTGCATTCAAAGGAAAATCCCTTCCTAACAAGAGCAGGAATGGAGATAATATTTTTAGTTATACTGGGAACAAAGTAACAACTGTTTAGTTCCAATACAAGTCCAGATGGTAAAGAAATAAAGTAGTCTCCTACAGCAACAGCAGCAACCCGTGCCCCGTTTCCAACTCGTAGGTCCACCTCATGCTGTCCCACCTGCCTTCTTCTCTTGAGTTCCTGTACATTTGAACAAATGTGAACTCCACATGCAGTGTCCAACACCCATGATACAGAAGAAGAAAACATGACCTCAGTCACGAATATACCTGAGCCAGAAGCAAAGCTTCCCCTCTTATCTCCTTGGAGCGCTTTACAGTCCTTTTTCCAGTGACCCAGCTGGCCACAGTGGAAACACCTGTATTCCTTAGACCGCTTCACCTTCTGCTTCAGAGCCTTGCTGTAATTCTTGACCGGGGCCTTGCCCTTCTTCCCCTTCTTCTTGTTCCTAGAAGGAACCATCAAGACAGAGGTTGAAGGCTTACCCTTCAGAGTCTCCTCAGTGGTCAAGAGCATATTCAGCAGCTCTGCCGGAGTACAATCGATTTTGTTCATATTAAAATTAATAATGAACGCGTCGAATGAAGGCGGGAGAGACTGCAGAATAATGTCCACAGCAAGCTCCTGGTTAATGGTATGCCCCAGTTTCTCTAGAGCCTCCTTGTGCCCAATCATCTTGAGCACGTGAGCTCCCACTGGGCTCCCTTCAGCCAGTTTGCTCTGAAAGAAGAGCTTTGTCAAATTATAGCGTTCAGTCCTCGCCTGTGCAGCATACAGCATCTTGAGGTTCGCTATCATCTCTATAGCCGACATATCCTCATGCTGACGCTGCAGCGGTGGCGTCATAGACGCTAGCATCAGGCAAGCGACATCAATGCTATCATTGACGTGCTTTTCATAGGCTTCCCGAACCGCCCTTGCGGCGTTCGGAGCGGGCTGCGGCGGTATCGCCGTCTCGAGGACATACAGTTTCCTCTCTGCCTTAAGAACGATCTTAAGGTGTCCAAACCAGTCAGAGAAGTTCGGCCCAGCAAACTTCTCCCTTTCCAGTAGGGATCGCACATTGAAGTTCATGGTGTTCGTTGCTGCAGGTATCTACAACAATGCAAGAACAGCAAGGTCAGTATCAATGTATAAGAATCAATCAGGACTTAAGAAAGATTCTTTTTCTCACTATTTTATCAGGCGTGAAAAATCCAGCAAAACAGCCCGAAAGAGTAAAACTCTTTTAGTGAGATGGGATCCAGATTTCATACTTGGTCTCCGCGTCCCGCTCAGGCGAGATAAGATGCACAGAGAGTACAAGCACTAGTTTCTGGTAGGCAGTCCCTGCCGATCGCCAACCCGTGCGATTCCCCTTCATCTGGGCAGTCCAGCAGACTGTGCCAACTGAGTTGGTACAACACAATCTCTGACCCCACAGATGGCTGCCTCCATGTGCTACCATATGCGCCACATATGTAGCCAACACGGTCAAGCTGACCCGACCTACTCCCTGGACCACCACGTGCTATGCTGAGCAACGAGAAGGGATAAATCCCTACTCTGTAACACGCAGGTGTAATCCCGCACCGTCTGAAGATAGATGGACGTGCCCACTGAGTGGGTACAACACGGCTCCAACGATAATCAGAACAGTGAGGTTTCGCGTCAGAAGGCTTACGAGCTTGATATTTAAGCGTTGGATTTTAACGGTCTTTTATCTTCTTGCCTATCATGCAATTCCTATGGTGATAGCAGAAGATAATTTAATCATGCAATTCTAATATTAAGCAATAAAAGAAAGCATGTATCTTATGTGGTAAAAGCCCATAGCCCTAGAAGACCTTAACCTAACTTAAGTCTTCATTTGCTCTTCATGGGTCTTTTGCTGCACATCTGGCCCAAACCTGGGCCCAAGCGCCAATTACAGCACAGGTGCGCCCACCAGGGAAAATGCGCCTGGTCCTAGGGTCGAACCCTAGACCTCCCACCTGGTCCTGCCACTTGCTGCATGCGCCTCTGCCAAGTGTGCTCTATGCTCTTGTCTAATTAAATTACAAATTTAACTATCTAGACAAGAGTGACACGCAGGTCACTTACATTTATAAATTAAAACACAGTGATGCGCAGATCACAATAATTAATTTACAATTTTAAAACAGGCACGCAGGCCCCAGCACAGCACAGATTTAACATGGGCAGCCCACATAAGACAAAATAGACAGACACATGCATCCATTCAGCAATCAAGTGATCCATTATAAAAATTAAAATTTTCGAAAACCCCTTGGGATTAATTTTAATTTTTCCTTATTTGCCCTACAACCTTACAACGGTACATTACTAGGGATCCACTCATCCAACCTAGTCAGATCCACTGCCCTTGCATGCACCAAGTCCTAACTGACTTGAGTCGACCATGAGGTCAACCATGCATGCGCCAGGGCTGAACAACCACAATGAGGTCTGGCAAGCGGGTGTGACCCCGGGCCTAACTCATGTGTGTTCATAGGTTGTCTCAATCAGACATCGCTACACACCTGTCTGCAGTCGACCTATAGCCACCATAGGCTTGCGCCAAGGTGCTAACAGGTCGACCCATTCAGGCTGTCAGATGGTCTGATCAGACTGTTGGATCTAACTCAGGGGGTGACTTCAACCCTAATAACCCGTCTAAGGGTTTATAGTAGAGCCTTAGATCTAGAGTGACTCGCGCATGTCAATTAGGGTTTTAAGAAAAACACAAAGCATGCGCCAAGAACAACATGCGCCAATGAAAACATACTTCAAGTTTCGCATGTACAAAAACTTAAAGAAAAATCGCATGTTAACTAGATCTAAGCATGTACACGCAAACATGGATCACATAAGCTTAAGCAATCATACAAAGATGCATAGAAAACCTGCTCTGATACCAGTTGTTGGAACCCCTTTCAAGAGGGGGGGGCGAAACCCAGCATGGCGCAAAAACTAATTTCAAGCAGCGGATAGGGTCTCTAAGAATCGCATGCACCTTATATAATCAACTTAAAGAAAAACCGATTGCATAAGAGATGATTCGATCCATACCATTGCCATTTCTAGATGGCACCTTGGAAGTAAAGATCAAACGAGATCTTCTCCTTGTCGTCACACACAAGATGATGTCGCTATCTCTCTTGGTGCTCCTTGTGCTAGCAAGGTTCCAAGAGGTCCTTTGACGAGTGAAGGGAAAATGAGATGTCAATCTCTCTTGGCCGAATCCTCCTTAATCCGTCAAGCGTCGCCGCACTCACACAAGAATGTCGAGAGGAATATGGGCGAGAGGAATATGGGAAGTGGCGAAAATAGAGCATACTCTATTCGGACGAGAGCCCCCTCAAGTGGAGATCATGGTTACTAAAAATAGTAACCACTCCTCACCACAACGTTCACGCCAAGTGAACTTGTCGCCTACTCCTCTCCCTATGAACCAAGCGCTCATTTAGTGAGCCGGTTCACTTTGGTTCGGTTTAAGAACCAATCAAGCCAATGATCTAGTCTAGATCTTAAATAAACCCTAAGGTTCACGATCTAACCGTCGATCTCAACGATGCCCCTGATCTGACCGATCTGGCATGCATTCTCTCGATCAAAGCTTACCGATCTCAAGCCCTAATCAATCAAACATGATCAGACCAGATCTCACTTACAATCAGAGATTAAATCCCTTTAAACTGAACCCAAATAATTCAGTCCACACGATCTGACTTAAGTAAGCCATATCATCAAATTGTGCGACCCAAAGGGTTTCCTTTAAATGTCGGTAACGACAACTTACGTTATCACGATCAGTGAGAGGTATCTAGCAACACATCACTGTCTCCCGATATAAAGAAAAGAGTCTTCCAAGACTACACCCAAAAACAGCACAAGTGTGAATCAAATCACAAGGCATGCATTTTTCCTTTGCCACTGGATGTTCTTATTGGACAAGCCTGTCAAGCTTGTAATTCCAATATGATGAGCATGATTAGATCAGATGATCATAGTCACCTGGGTATGGCCATACACTCTCTCAATCATCTCATCCAGGGGGCCCCTTTAGAACATCACACTCCTTAAACAAGGAGACGGCAATCCTATGTCTATCACTAGTGCCCTAACCTGACTCAAGCTCATCATCCAAGATAGTCTATAATCATTATGTTTCAAACGATATTGAACTATCTCAAAACAATGACAATCATCATTTAGAAAACACAAGTGATCTCAAGTCAGAGGAAATGTGCCACTTGTCATAATCAAGGAATATTCACATTGTGACAAACAATTGAACATCCTAGTAGGGTCTGTCCAGTACATCCCATGTACCCATGAGTCTACATCTTATTCCATGCTCGAAGCATCCTATAAGATTAGAACACATATTAGTCTTAACAATATCAAGGCTGTCTCATGTTCACCAAGATACATCGACTAAGGACTTAATAGCATGTCAGCCCAGCTGAACAGCTTTGAGACATTATTCAGAAGAACATATATTGCAGCAGACAATGTAGCTAACTGAATAACAACCATGCCTTTATAAACATAAGAGTTTATTACATGATATAGATACATTCCCATAGGCCTCAAACATTAGCCTTAAGGGCATACCCCAACAGTCTATAACCATTATGTTTCAAATGATATTGAACTACCTCAAAACAATGTCAATCATCATTTAGAAACACAAGTGATCTCAAGTCAGAGGAAGTATGCCACTTGTTTGCATACAAGGATTATTCACATTGTGACAAGCAATTGAATATCCTAGTAGGGTCTGTCCAGTACATCCAATGTACCCATGAGTCTACATCTTATTCCATGCTCGAAGCATCCTATAAGATTAGAACACATATTAGTCTCAATCATATCAAGGCTGTCTCATGTTCACCAAGATATCTCGACTAAGGACAAAAGTGCATGTCAGCCAAGCTGAACAGCATTGAGACATTATTCAGAAGTATATGTATTGCAGCAGATAATATAACAACCTGAATAACAACCATTGCCTTTATAAACATAGAGTTTATACATGATACTGATATAATCCCAAGGCCTCAAACATTAGCCTTAAGGGCATACCCCAACACTTACTTGCGCCAACTCCTAGAGAAGATGCGCCAAGATAAGAGGCAAGAGGGTGAAGACACCAAGTCCTATCCCTCCTTGCTCCAAGAGAAGAAGGATAGAAGAGACTTGCGGTTAGGATGAAGATGGAAGAGAAGACTTTCGCCAAAGCCTCCCTCTTTGCCCTTCTAATTCTTGCTCATGCCAAAATCCACTTTTGTTCTCGCATATACCCATGTATATATAGAGAGGCAAGAGGGGGCAGCAATAATAGGGTGTGGGCGCAATTCTCAAAGGAGGAGGCGGCTAGGGTAAAGGAGAGAGAGTAATTAGGGTTTGAGGTAAGGAAAGTCTCCAAGACTTTACCATAAACCTCTCCCAATTATCCATATGCGCATGAGACCTTCCAAAGAAGTCTACCAAGCCATATCAGCCCCAAGACTTGCCATAGAAGCAAGCATACCATCCAAGGTAGAGGGGCAAGGCGCCTAAAGCTTCCTAATGAAGCAAATTGCGCCACTTCTCCCCATTATGCCCATAGGCGCCTAAGGGAGAAGTTTTGTCCCCATTATACCCTTTTAGCCTTTTCTCACTTCATGAGAACTTGTTATTGGGCCTCATTGGATAATGAGCTAGCCCAAACTTCATTACATGGGTTGATTAAGCACTTGGATCCAATCCAATGCAACCCTAATCCAAATGTGACCAATCATGGTCAAATACGAGTCAACCTGCCAAAAATGAAGTTTGGCTCCAATTGTTGGTGTATATGCCCTAAAGACCAATGTATGGACATGGTCAGGCATTGTTTGAATGTACTTTGATAGAACTATTACTCTTTATATAGGCATGGTCGTTATTATGTAGACTTCTCTACCTGCGTTGATGTATTGAGTTGCATAAATAATGTCCCAGGAGTTTGGATTGGATCCATTCTCATAAGCTATCCCCAGACAAGGTACCTTAGCAGATATGGGACAGCTTCGGTACATGTGAGACTGGTGTATGGGCTAGTTAGGTGCGGGGCACAGTAACGCAGACATATAGGTGCATTGGATGCACTGGAGTGATCCACCGTGAGGATTGACTTGTCTAGTCAACAAGTCAATCTCACATGCAAGAGGTTTGCATTGGTCCTTAGACTTGAGGTATTCATGTCTAGACTTGATGAAGGGTATGCTTTAATACAGTCTTACGTCTCTCCGTAATTGGGAGATCAAAACGACTGTCATTGGGCATGTCATAAGTCACGTAGAGAAATGGATGACCAATAGTAGGATTTGCCCCTTCCTTCCGAGGAAGCATGATATCCACCTCGGGGCGCCCCACCTTATTGGTGCATGACAGGAAAGTGTGGCCACACTTGTTGAGTCATGACCAATGCATTGGATAATAAACTTGAGACTAATCCAATGGCAGGATATCAGCATAGGCAAAGGGATCTATAATGCAATAGGAATCCTCGTTGCTTGTTAGGAGTTGTTGCCATAATGACTTAAGTCCTATGACATGGGTAGTAGTGATGTGTTGCTAGATACCCCTCACTACTTATGATGTTTACATCATTGCCATCGTCATATGGATCCTACGGGGTCACACGCAATAGACTCTTGACGTTGCTTTAATCAGAAGCCTTAGGATCAAGTTATTGGATAACTTAGATCCATTTGGAAGATTTCATCAGTGCCAATGGGCCTGATGAGTTGGAAGAAAGTTATTGGAGCCAAACTTCATTTTTGGCAGGTTGACCCAAAATTGACCTAGATTGGTCACATTTGGATTAGGGTTGCATTGGATTAGATCCAATGGCTTAATCAACCCATGCCATGAAGTTTGGGCTAGCTCATTATCCAATGAGGCCCAATAATTAGTTGTCATGAAGAGGAATTAGCTTAAAAGGGTATAATGGGGAGAAATCTCACCCCATTGGCGCCTAGGGGCATAATGGGGTGAGGGAGGCGCCTTTGCTTCATTATGGAAGTAAAGGGCGCCTAGCCCTTCTTCCTTGGAAGGAATACTTGCCTCTAAGGTAAGTCTTGGGGCTGATATGGCTTGATGGCTCTTTTGGAAAGAGCTTGGGCGCATATGGATAATAGGGTAAGGTATATGGTAATGTCTTGGAGACTTACCTTACCTAAAACCCTAGTTTCTCCCAAAAATTCTTACCCTAGCCGAAACTCTTCATGCTTGTTGCGCCTTTCCCTTCCCTTGGATGGAATGCATGCATCTAAGGCATGTCTTGGGCTGATATGGCCATTGGGCAAATTAGGATAGGTTGAATGAGGTTTATGGCAAAGTCTTGGAGACTTTCCTTACCTCAAGACCACTTTATCCTAGCCGCCCACTTGGCATGATCTTAGCCATTGCCTTGCCGCCTCTTGTCCTATTTATAGGACCCCTTGCCGCCCCTTCCATGGTTGGACTTTAAGGAGGCGTGAACACACATAGAAGGGAGAGAGAGCAAAGCAAAGGGCGACAACAAGGTGGTGCAAACTTCTTCCTTGGAGCCGCAAGTTCTTCCTCTTCCTCTCTTCTTTGGCGCAAGGATTCTTTGTGCTTGGTGGCGTCTTCTTGTCACAAGCCCTCATCGTCCCTTGGCCATAGGCGCACCTTGGAGGTGGCGCAAGCAAAGAAGAAGAGGGAAGTCCTTGGCGGCATCATTCTCCCTATCCCCTCCTTGGCGCAACTTCTCTTGAAGGTGGCGCAAGTGGAAATGAAGGCTTGATTCTCTTCCCGAGGCTAGCACCGAGCGTGGAAGGGAGCAACGATCAAGGAGTCGACGCGTGGATACTTTTAGAGGGCGAACACATGGGCGCCTTCAACATGGCTTCGACATCTAGACAAGCAAAAGAGGTATATCTCTATCACATCCTTGTGTATACTCACTCGCATGGATCCTTGGGAAAGGAATGTGTTTCGGGTGTAATACTTCTTCCGCTGCATCCTGGGACTGCAAAATTTTAAAATTACACCCGGCATTCCCCAACAGTGGTATCAGAGGTACTTGCGAGAAACACAAGGTGTACGTTTGCTTGTGTGAAAAATTTTTGGAAAATTTTTCTTCTATGCATGCGCGTTTCACTTAGAAAGCGTTTTTCATCCAATCTTCTCTTCTCAACTTTATGGCCGAAACTTGAATCTTGTTTATGCTTGATTTAAGACCAAAGGCGCACGTAGGTTTTGTCAAGTAGGACGGGCATTGTGTCTTCGGACTGGCCGGGTCTCTTGATCTGACAAAACTGCCAGCCGATAGGGTCTATGAAATCATCATGGAACTTGATCTAAATTTTGGCATGAAATTGGTTAAGAGAGTGCTTTGGATGATGTTGGCGCATAAGGTGCTAAAATTTGACTTTCCCGGATTTTCAAATTTTACATGCGCCACTTGATTGGGTTGATATGGTCATAGCGAGTGCCCTCCTGTGTTGTGATGTGGAAGCATGTTTCCACTTGTGATGAATGCTTGTAAAAATCTTTTTCCATCTGCGTGTGGTTCTCTCCCTATCTTGTTGTAAAAGAATTTTTCATCTTGTTTAGAATAGATGTAGAGTTACATGATAGGTTAAGGCTTCATCTTGACAACAAGGAGTCTTCTTCAATCGGAGTCAGAAGTGGCGCCAGCTTTGGAAGCATGGTGATGGACTTGCGGCTGAAGGAAGAACACATGCTTTCGGCTTCTGGCATGGGCCGATCTGCTTTAGGGACTCGCAACCCTTGGATGCACGATAACATGTCACATGGCTCGTGACAAGTTATGTGTATGAAAAGGGCTATGACCATATTGACCAAAATAGCATGCCTGTGATGGTTTATTATTTTGTCCATAGCATGCCTGTGATGTTTTTCCTTGCTGCCATAACCATAGGAAAGATGCATGCTAGAAAAGAATAAAAACATGCAAAACTCTCATTAAAATATCAAGTCAATAGCCTTCTAACGCGTAGTCCTCATCAAACTATCGATCGGTGATGTTGTGAACTGTTTCCCACCCTCGTGGGACACACTCACTTATCTTTAGGAGGTGTGCGGTGACAATGATTTCCCCAGTCCAGTTTTAACCTGGGCGTGCCTTCGCAAGGAAATTCGTTGGCCCTGGGCATAACGGTTAGGACCAGACTTGACTAGTTTTTCATATGTCACTGACATGATGAATCACTAGAGGCAGCTGTTGAGAGGATAGGGTTCTGTGTTGTATCCAGCCCTCGCTGGACACAGGGCGCCTAGTCTGTCTTAACTAAGAGGAATTGTGCGCGGCACAATTGGCTGGCATGCCTACCTAAGGAAGCATGGGACTCTCTGTGCATCTCAACTCACCCTCGTGAGTCGCGGAGACCTCATGTGAAATTAGGATCCTACTCACTCATTTCTATGTTGAGTTTGAGAGTCCTCAACTTGTTTTGGAAATAGTGGGAGCATAGCATTTAATTTAAAGTCCTTGTTAAATGCTTTATCATAGTACTTATTTTACTTATTTGCTTATTGTAGAAGGCATCTCCTGATCTAAAATTGAAACTTTATAAACATAAACTGGATGGGACAAATTGGACAAAATGGTTCAAGATTTTGTCCAAGATACTGGAACAAGAACATAAGGTGCATCTTCTTGAAAGACCTCCATCCCAGCCCAGTGTGTATTTCACTAATGACTGGGAGTGGAATGTCTATCTTGAACATTGTGAAGATAATGAACAGTACACTGCTCTTGTCTTAGAGTGCATGACCCCGGAGGTCAAGGTTGAATGTGATGAGATGGGGATCTATGATCTAATCATACATCTCAAAGGTCTCTTCACACCATGCTCTATAGACAATGATAAGGAGAGTTCTGTTGGATCTTCAGAATGTGTGCCTGAATCTGAGAAAGACCATGGTTCTGTATCTTCGAAGCTAATACTTCGGAAGACTGGGAATGCATGGGTATTTCGAAGAGGATTGATGGCCAAGAAGAGCATGGCAAAGAAGAAGGGATGTAATCCATCCGCTTCAGGTATTGTGTTACCGAGGTCTTTTGTCTACTCCTTATGGGTACTGGGTACCGTATGTAAGGCTCACATATGTTTTACATGTGCAGGAGCTCAAAAGAAGTAGGACGAAGAGGCTTGATGGGATCGACTCTCGGGTCAGGGACGGAGCATTGGATGCTGCTGTTGATATCATCTCACTGCCTTGAAGACTTTATATAGAACTTTGCTATTATTGTATCAGCTTATGTATTAGAACATCATTCCTTTTGGAAAGGACTTCAGTTTGAAATAATAAATAATATTTTTCTTTAATCTGAGATGTTCTTTTGAAGTGATACAATTGACAATAGTTTGTGGTTCTATATGTGACACAAGATCAGATCTAATGATTCAATAAACTTCCTCATATAGCATTGTCTCTTGAACCATAGAACAATGGTCACATCCAAAGGTCCATGGGCTATTGGGATCATTGTCCTTTCAGGATTATGATACATGTGAGCCTAGTTCAAAGGAACAATATGACAGATGCTGCTTTCACCAAAAGGGTGGAAAGGAGTAGTGACTTGTTGGATCTATTACACAGCGATGTAAGTGGACCTATGCAAGCAAGCACTAAGAGGAGTTATATATACTTCATTGAGTGTGGGTATGCCTTACGCAACCCAAGAACTTTGGAAAATTCCAAGAAGTTCACAAATGAAGTATTGAGTCAAATTGAAGGATCTATTAAAGCACCTTGATTAGATCAAGATGATTAAGTGGAGAATTTGATGACTGTCCTAAGAAGTGTGGAGTCATCTCATAGCCTTCTTAGCTCACCGCTGTGTGTGGTGAATTTCAAAGAAAGAAAAGGAACACATTGGATGTGGTTCCATCTTTGAGTAGTCATACAAATATACTACTATGATGCCATGCAAACAGATGTACTGCTACTCCATAAGAAAATGTCTAAGTTAGCTTTTGAGTTAAGAACTGCAAATATCCCATTTCTTCAATGGAATTGGGAATGTAATGTGTAGTGATTCAAAAGTATGTGTGGTGCTAATTCTATCCCATGGAGAACAAAACATTTGTTGCTCAAAATGCTGTCTCTCTTGAGAAAGTATTTCTTTTGAAAGAAGCTAGTGGGAGTAGATTTGATTTGGACAAGGTCCAGAATCAACCACAATATAATTAGACACACATGGAGAGCAAAATCTCACATACAGGTTGAAAGTCAACCTGAGGTTCAAGTAACACAGGAATAACATAAGTCTGGATCGATTCGATATGCTGGGCATGACGAATTTTTCATCAACCATGAACCTAAGACTTATGAGAAAATGGAAGCGGTCGGTGGACTAGATTCCAAGAAATGGCTAAGGGCCATGAAAACCATAATGGACTCCATGTCTACTAATCAAGTCTGGGACTTGGATAAGCTGCCAAAAGGGGTAAATCCCACAGGCTATAATAAATCTTCTAGGAAGATAGACATGGAAGGTAACATTGTTACCTTAAAAGACAAGCTAGTGAACAATAATTTCAGGCAAATCCACTGGGTGGATAATAATGAAATTTTCACCAATAGCTGAGCTTTAAGTCCATTAGGGATCTGCTTGTTGTAACTGCATGATCAATTATGGCATCTTGTTATGATAACTGCTTTTCTTACAAGGACATCTGAAAAGATATCTATAAGGAAATAGCCAGAAGGTTTTCATATCAAGGCCATATAGATATGCATGATGTTATACAAGCATGGTTGAAAAGCCTGTGTTTATAAGAAGATCAGTGGGAGCACCTTAATTGTATTTCTTGACTAGATGATTGATGATATTCTCCTCACATGGAATGACATCTCAGCTCTTCACATGGTGAAGAAAAGGTTTGATATGTGTTTCGAGGAGAATGATCTAGGGAATGACGACTGCATCCTAGGCATGAGGATCTATAAATAGAGATCCAAGAAAGTCATTGCCCTTTAGTCAATCTATATTCATCCAAGAGTTTCTGGAGAGGTTTATATTGGATGATTCCAAATATTGATACCTTCCAGGAAGATATGGTCTGAGTTTCTCAAAGATGTTGTGTCCTATGGCACAGCTGGAGAGTATTAACATGGGTCCAAAGTCCTGATACATTGTATGTAGGATGGATCATGTTTAGAAGACCATTTCTGGCAAATGCTTGGAGCATAGCCAGCAAGTTTCAATCATATCTTAGTGTTTAACACTAGATAGCTGTGAAAGCAATCCTTATACATATACTTGGGAAGTATAAAGGATTGGAGTCTAGTCTATGATAGACAGGAAAGAATTTTGTGTACTGGGGTACACTGACACTTCGTTCCAGTCTAGTGACTATTGATCACAGCCAGGATTTGCGCTTTGCCTTGTTATGGTGATTGTATGCTGAAAGAGCATTATGCAAACCAAAGTGGCAAAAATTATACAAATAAGGCTGAGTACATTGCAGCTCCTTGTGGCAGCTAAGGAGGCACCTTCATTCATTTGAACTTGATCTAGTTCATAGTGCTTGATGGTCCAGTATAGTTCTTACTAGGACCATAGCATGAGAAAAGGAACTTAATGCTCAAGTATGTACTGCAGCATATCATCTGATCTTAGAGATCATGGATAAGGATGATGATCAAATTTGATAAAATAAACACAGATAGCAATCTGGAAAAACCCACTGATCCAGCCTCTGGCGCAGCGGAAGCTAAATGGGTCATACTAGAGACATTGGAACTGACTAAACATCAGTTGTCCTTGGTCTTAGTGCAAGTGGGAGATTGTTGGTGTATATGCCCTAAAGACCAATGTATGGACATGGTCAGGCATTGTTTGAATGTACTTTGATAGAACTATTACTCTTTATATAGGCATGGTCGTTATTATGCAGACTTCTCTACCTGCATTGATGTATTGAGTTGCATAAATAATGTCCCAGGAGTTTGGATTGGATCCATTCTCATAAGCTATCCCCAGACAAGGTACCTTAGCAGATATGGGACAGCTTCGGTACATGTGAGACTGGTGTATGGGCTGGTTAGGTGCGGGGCACAGTAACGCAGACATATAGGTGCATTGGATGCACTGGAGTGATCCACCGTGAGGATTGACTTGTCTAGTCAACAAGTCAATCTCACATGCAAGAGGTTTGCATTGATCTTTAGACTTGAGGTATTCATGTCTAGACTTGATGAAGGGTATGCTTTAATACAGTCTTACGTCTCTCCGTAATTGGGAGATCAAAACGACTATCATTGGGCATGTCATAAGTCACGTAGAGACATGGATGACCAATAGTAGGATTTGCCCCTTCCTTCCGAGGAAGCATGATATCCACCTCGGGGCGCCCCACCTTATTGGTGCATGACAGGAAAGTGTGGCCACACTTGTTGAGTCATGACCAATGCATTGGATAATAAACTTGAGACTAATCCAATGGCAGGATATCAGCATAGGCAAAGGGATCTATAATGCAATAGGAATCCTCGTTTCTTGTTAGGAGTTGTTGCCATAATGACTTAAGTCCTATGACATGGGTAGTAGTGATGTGTTGCTAGATACCCCTCACTACTTATGATGTTTACATCATTGCCATCGTCATATGGATCCTACGGGGTCACACGCAATAGACTCTTGACGTTGCTTTAATCAGAAGCCTTAGGATCAAGTTATTGGATAACTTGGATCCATTTGGAAGATTTCATCAGCGCCAATGGGCCTGATGAGTTGGAAGAAAGTTATTGGAGCCAAACTTCATTTTTGGCAGGTTGACCCAAAATTGACCTAGATTGGTCACATTTGGATTAGGGTTGCATTGGATTAGATCTAATGGCTTAATCAACCCATGCCATGAAGTTTGGGCTAGCTCATTATCCAATGAGGCCCAATAATTAGTTGTCATGAAGAGGAATTAGCTTAAAAGGGTATAATGGGGAGAAATCTCACCCCATTGGCGCCTAGGGGCATAATGGGGTGAGGGAGGCGCCTTTGCTTCATTATGGAAGTAAAGGGCGCCTAGCCCTTCTTCCTTGGAAGGAATACTTGCCTCTAAGGTAAGTCTTGGGGCTGATATGGCTTGATGGCTCTTTTGGAAAGAGCTTGGGCGCATATGGATAATAGGGTAAGGTATATGGTAATGTCTTGGAGACTTACCTTACCTAAAACCCTAGTTTCTCCCAAAAATTCTTACCCTAGCCGAAACTCCTCATGCTTGTTGCGCCTTGCCCTTCCTTTGGATGGAATGCATGCATCTAAGGCATGTCTTGGGCTGATATGGCCATTGGGCAAATTAGGATAGGTTGAATGAGGTTTATGGCAAAGTCTTGGAGACTTTCCTTACCTCAAGACCACTTTATCCTAGCCGCCCACTTAGCATGATCTTAGCCATTGCCTTGCCGCCTCTTGTCCTATTTATAGGACCCCTTGCCACCCCTTCCATGGTTGGACTTTAAGGAGGCGTGAACACACATAGAAGGGAGAGAGAGCAAAGCAAAGGGCGACAACAAGGTGGTGCAAACTTCTTCCTTGGAGCCGCAAGTTCTTCCTCTTCCTCTCTTCTTTGGCGCAAGGATTCTTTGTGCTTGGTGGCGTCTTCTTGTCACAAGCCCTCATCGTCCCTTGGCCATAGGCGCACCTTGGAGGTGGTGCAAGCAAAGAAGAAGAGGGAAGTCCTTGGCGGCATCATCCTCCCTATCCCCTCCTTGGCGCAACTTCTCTTGAAGGTGGCGCAAGTGGAAATGAAGGCTTGATTCTCTTCCCGAGGCTAGCACCGAGCGTGGAAGGGAGCAACGATCAAGGAGTCGACGCGTGGATACTTGTAGAGGGCAAACACATGGGCGCCTTCAACATGGCTTCGACATCTAGACAAGCAAAAGAGGTATATCTCTATCACATCCTTGTGTATACTCACTCGCATGGATCCTTGGGAAAGGAATGTGTTTCGGGTGTAATACTTCTTCCGCTGCGTCCTGGGACTGCAAAATTTTAAAATTACACACCCGCATTCCCCAACACCAATAACATTCTTCCATATCATTAGGCCCATTGGCGCTGATGAAATCTCCCAATTAGATCTGAGTTATCCAATAACTCGATCATAAGGCTTCCCGATCAATAAGAGAACTCGAGTATCAAGGTGTGCGACCTTGTAGGTCCCTCTGACGTTGGCAGTGCTGACCAAATGTCACCACAAGCAGTGAGTGGCACCTAGCAGTGCATCGCTGCTACCCAAGTCATCGGAATGGATATCGACATCGACATCCCCATCATTGCAACAAGGTACAGATGCATTACAGTCTCTTTGCCGAACTGGTATCCGATTGGACAAGTGTGTCACCACTAGTTTTCACCCAATCACATGGTTATGACTAAATCAGGTTCTCACCTGGGTATGACCATACACTTTCAGTCATAGAACCATAGAGGAGCTCCATGGATATCATACTTCCCTTAGGAAGGGGCAAATCCTGTGTCTGTCCATTGACCTTCTCATATGGGTCGTGACATGCTCAATGACAACCATTATTACCTCCGAACTATGGCGAGGTGTTAGGTTGTATCAAACAAGTCCCTAACCATATAGAATGATCAATGACCTCAAGTCAAGGGATCAATGCATCTCCTGTCACTTGTGAGGATAACTCATGACACCAAGTCATAGCCTCACAGCGGGTCGGTCCAGTATATCCTCCAATGATATACCCATGTGTCTGCGTTAGCACCATGTGCCTAACCAGCCCACATACCAGTCTCACAAGTACCAGAGCTATCCTATATCCACTCAGGTACATCGACTGGGGACAATCATTTGAGCACAGATCCAATCTGTCTCCAGGGACATTATCATGTAAGTACACAATCGCAGGTGTAGTCAAACAATGATAACGACAATGCCAGAAAGATATATGAATATCAGAGTCAAGTAGTACAAAGATGGACCAAAACTAGGTCATAGGGCATATACACCAACATTAGGGAGCTTCGACGGACGAAAGTGAACGACGGCGGCGACAAGGCCGAAAACCTGGTTTCAAACATTTTTCCTGCGAGATTTCCCCTGAAGGCGACAATAGATCAGCCAATCCTCATCCTCGGATCAAGGAGAAGGCGGTTATGTAGTCTTTTTAGTGATTTCTTGCAATCTTTTATGTGTTTACTAGTTCATCACAACACCATGTATTTCCATACTAACATGAGCGAGTAGAAACCTTTGTCGGGATGATTGGGCGTAGCCCTTTGACTTTTATGAGTTAATCCATGCTTTTACTATTTTCATTAGAATTTATCTGCATGATTTAGTAGAAATTTTACCTATCTCGTAATTTACCCTGGCCAAGTATTTTTACGTTTTAGACGTTGCGAGAAGGACCGGGAGGTGAATTGCAATGTCTAATCTATTTCAACTAGACCAACGAATCCAATCACGGGAGTAGTTTGGATTTGTCTGAAGGGTTAAACAAACGCTTCATAGAGCTTAAGGGGTTCAATTGGGTTAACTATCACAGGAGTAGTTAGTTAATCTAGTTGAATACCGTACTACGCTTCGGGAGGAGGTAGTATGCACCTTAGGAAGAGTTCCTTTCATGTTAGATAATTTCTGTGAATTAGTTATTCTTTTAACAACTCATAATTGTCAATGTGGCGAACCCATGAATTCCTGACTCGTTAGAAACTGAACCCTTTAAAAAGCTATTTTCGAGTTTGCATGTCCGTAAAAGTTTAGAAGAACCATTGATTTTGTCCGCCTGAATTCAAACAAGTCGAGAAGTCAGTACTTAGCTTCGTAGTCCTCGTGGGATCGATAACTTTTATTACTTCGATAAATCTGTGCACTTGCGGATGCTTATCAAGTTTTTGGCGCCGTTGCCAGGGAATTACGGATAGTTAATATTGACTATCAAAAGTTAGGAGATTAGGCATTTTTCTTTTCTTTCGCCATTTGTTTTTACTATTCTTTTCTTCTTATTGTCTACTTACACGTTGTATGCCCAGAGTTTCTCGTGCAGGTGCTTTGCTTCCAGAAGCCCCAGAAATTGAGCGCACATTCCGCCTTCAAAGGAGACTGCAGTTTGAGGCTAAAAAGAATTCTGAGAAAGGAGAGATGGCGGAGGACAATCATCATCAATCTTTGAGGGACTTCGCTGCACTTAATGTACAAGGGTTCAATCCAAGCATCGTTCGACCCAACGTAGAGGCGAACAATTTCAAGTTAATGCCAGCGCTAATGACGATGGTTCAGCAAAACCAATTTGGGGGTTCCCCAAATTCAGATCCGAATCTTCATTTAGCTGTTTTTCTTGAATATTGAGATACAGTTAAAATTAACGGAGTTTCATCTGATGCCATAAGACTGAGACTATTCCCGTTTTCTCTCAGGGACTGTGCCAGAGCTTGGTTATACTCGATGCCAGTAGGATCATTCACTACCTGGGAACAGTTGTCCAGAGCATTCCTGAACAAATATTTCCCACCGAGCAAAACTGTTCAGCTGCGCAACAAGATCACGTGCTTTACACAGCAAGAGGGAGAATCGCTTTATGAGGCTTGGGAGCATTTCAAGGAGCTCTAGCGCATGTGCCCACATTATGGACTTCAAGACTGGATTTTAGTCCAAATCTTTTACAACGGTTTGGACTATAACACCAAAATGATGGTGGACGCTGCGGCTGGAGGAACGATCATGAGCAAGAATGTGGAAGAAGCAACTGCTCTTCTAGAGGATATGGCCATGAACCATAACCAATGGTCAAGTGAGCGGAGCACTACTTCCATGGGATTTGGTAAGTTTCACGTTGATTCCTTGACATCACTGGCAGCTAAGGTAGATTCTCTAGTTCAGAAGATTGATTCCTTATCTCTTTCACCTAGTTCAGTTAACATGGTTTCTTGTGAGGTATGTGGTGTAACAGGGCACAATGCATCTGAATGCCGGATCATAACTTCTTCACAGGAGGAATCAGATCAAGAGCAAGTGAACGCTGTGGGGAATTATAATCAGAGACCTGCAAATGACCCTTACTCTGCTACTTACAACTCAGGATGGAGGAACCACCCCAACTTGTCTTACAAGCAAAATCAAGGGCAAGTTCCTCCTCAATATTCACAGCAGAATAATAAGCCACCACCAGGTTTCCAGCCAACACAGTATGGGCAGCCCCAAAAGTCGAGCTTTGATTCCATGCTGGAAGTTGTTATGAAACAACAGCAAAGGACTGACGATCTCGCTGATCAGATCAAGCAGCTGACATCTTGTGTGCAAGCTTTGACTATTCACAACAAGATGTTGGAAAATCAGATTGCACAGCAAGCAAGCACTGCCATTAGACCTCCAGGGAGATTATCAGGACAGCCTGAGATGAATCCTAGGGAGCACGTCAATGCAGTCACTATAATGAATGCTGAAAATAAGGAGATACTTGAGGAACCTGTTGAGGAGTCTGTAGATCAGTCTATAAGCATTGTTTTAGAAGCAGAATATTGCAAGGAAGTAAGGGATGAAGAGAAATATGTAGGCCCACCTGCATATGTCCCTCCAATTCCTTTTCCCCAGAGGTTATTTAGAACAGAACAAAAGGGACATGAGACTGGTAAAATTGAGGTAAAGAAGGACCAAGTAAGTCAGAACATTGAAATAACTAAGGTAAGAGACCCTGGGAGTATTTCAATTCCATGCAAGATTGGTAAGTTATCTGTTGAAAATGCTTTATGCAACATAGGAGCTAGCATTAGCTTGATATCATCACACTTGATTGAGAAAATAGATAGTGAAAGACTTAAACCCACTAACACATATGTTGAATTTGCTAATGGATTTGATCAGCAACCAACTGGTATATTGGAGAATGTAACAGTTAAAATTGATGAATTTTCTATCGTTACTGACTTTATGGTTGTTGATATGAAGGAAAATGTTAAGTTCCCTGTCATTCTAGGAAGACCGTTTTTAGCAAGCACTGAAGCTGTTATTGACATGTTGCATGAAAAACTTACTTTGAATTTGAATGATAGCAAGTTGATCCTTGATTTTTCATCCGAAGCTCAACGAATTAATTTTGCAGATTCCGATAAATCTCCAGGGGTGAAGGAGAGCAACTTTGATAAAGGAAGTGATTTTGAAATCAATAGACATCTCTCAGAAAATTGGGAAAAGCATAAAAAGGGGGAATCAAAGAAAGCTGAGACATGGACATTACCTAGAACTATAAAGTTAAATCTGTACAATGAACTGGAAAGGTGTCAGGAGCAACAACTGCCAATTATCCACTGCGCCTTATACCCACCAGAAGAGTCATGAACACTGTCTTGGTCAAGCTAAAGACCATAAACAAGCGCTTCCTGGGAGGCAACCCAGTAGCTCTGAATTTTCATTAATTTCAGCATACCTTTCTATTTTAGTTTTGAATTTTTCTTTATAAACCCTAGGAGCGTATTCTCAATTTTTATTTTTGTTTTAAGCTTTCTCCATATCATTTGATGAACTATTACATACAAAAATTCTTCTGAATTCGATGTTTTATGTGCAGGAATTTTTCAGAGATTTTTGCGAATTTTTTTGATGAAAAGCTAAGGTAAAATACGACATTTACAGGTCGAGCCGTAATTGTCGCGTAGCCGTGAACGCAATGATGACTAAGTTAACCGGACGCTGTACGCTAAGGCGAGTTTACAGCCCAAGCCGTGACATGTTTACGGGCCGTAAGTTCTTAGGGTTTAAACCTCACGGGCGGTTTCGGGTTTACGTTTACGCTCGTAATTCGTCGATTTTCGACGATTCTTCCTACGAGCTGCTACGAAAACTTTCCATCAGTGTTCCTCCACTTCCAGAGAGTGCTTTCCGACGACCTTTCGCCGGATTTCCATCGGATTTTGTGAAGAACAAACGCTCGTCTGCCGAGTCGCCAAAACCTGTCTTCCAGCCGATTCAAGCCTGATTTGCACACAGATTTGTGAGTTTTCTTTACTCTGACTTGTGATTCATTAGTAGAACTTGGATCACATACCTTTTGCACCGATTTGGAGTTATTTTATTCGAATTCTGGGACAACTTCACTCACGACCTTCACGGCCAAATACCACGGTTACTGTAGTACCACGATTTTCAAGTTAGGTTTACATATTTTGGATTGATCTGCTTGATACTATGGCACTGAAGAGATCTGTGAGGTCTAGGCCCTATGGGGCAGTGATGAAGAGCAAATATCCTGGGCCGGAACGACGTTACATGTATAGGATGGTGTCCGGAGTGTTACCAGACACTTTTGAGAGGATAGTTTATCCTGACTCAGAGCCTGAGACCCATGCACAGGCATTAGAGGCTCCAAGTGCATCCTCAGTACCCAGCACATCGCATATGGTAGAGCCACAGCCTGTTAGTTCTCCAGAGTTGGAGATTATTTCAGAGAGGCCTGCCGACAGGCCAGAGGGCCGCGATCAGAGGATCGCCAGACGGTACGCTAGGAAGCATACCGGTCGAAGCACTAGTACTTGGGGGAGGAGGACCACTCGCCCTCTATCACCTGTCGTGGAGACTGCAGAGACTCCAGTAGCACCCCCAGCTTATGTTCCCACAATACCAGAGATTGAGAGAGTGGAGGAGGCACAGACAGATGCTGTACCGATGGATGTGGAGGGTCCTGCCATATCAGCACCTTCCACAGATTTACTAGAGTCTGTGGTACCTACTGACGCTCAGGGTATGGAGGTAGACACTCCACATGATATAGCGCGCACACCCGAGATAGTATCGCCCTCCTCAGCCGAGGGAGACCTGCCTATCCCTGAGGCTAGTACACCAATATTGTCAGATCCAGAGGAGGGATCACCCGAGATATTCGTAGACTTGCCAGAGATATCAGTGGAGATACCCGAGCTTCGTTCTTCTTCGCCGTCAGTTGCACAGGAGTCTTCTGCTACTCCTGAGATAGTTCCACCATCAGTTTCTGAGATCCCACATATGACTGAGCCAGCAGAGCCAGCACCCATTCCAGTAGCACCAGTACCCTCACCCAAGATTCATCTACCTTCACCAGAGCCATCATCAGGACATTCACCAGTTGCCTCACCAGAGCTCTCATCACCTGAGCCATCACCTCCTGTACCAGAGGCCATTATGTAGGAGAGGAGATGGGCGCGATCACCACCTCCCGTGCTTACTCCCTACCTACATTAGATTCGTCATAGGAGTAGGGAGATCGAGAGGAGATATCGTGCTCTATCTACTAGAGGGGTGATCAGCACACGATATTGGGACGACCAGACACTGCAGTCCCTAGGATTGTTCGATGACATCCAGTGGATGTTCGCGAACATAGGGTGGCAGGATTTTTACCAGCAGAGGCACCCTACATACACCCAACTCACTTTGGAGTTTTTCAGCACCGTCCAGATTTCATTAAGGAGAAAAGGTGCTAGATTGGTGAGATCAAGAGCATCAAGAGATGAAAGGTTAGATCTTGAACCATTTGGTTCAATGAGATCTAGACCATGGCTTGGGCTGATTTGATTTGGTCTTTGAACCGAATGCATTTGAACCGTGGCTTGGTTCAAAGAGGAGAAAAGGTGCGATCGGTTCACTTGGAGTGAACGCATGGATGATCGCATGAACGCTTGGAGTTAAGGGCTTTCTATATTTGGAAAGTCGGTTTTCCCATTTGGAAAAACTCCTCCACGTTTGAGTGGAACGTCTCGATTTTTGGTTTTGAGACATTCTTTTGCCTCTTCTCTCTCGACGACACACTCTTGTGTGAAGAAGGTTAACGCCTTGGAGAAAGTTAAGCCAAGCGAGACTTCATCTTTCATTCCCTTCCATTCGACAAGGAAACCTTGGACCCTGCTAGCACAAGGAACGCTAAGGGAGTAGGCGATCTTCATCTTGTGTGTGAACTCTTTGAAGGAGATCAACGTTGTTCTCTTCTTCCAACACGCCATTCGAATCAATGGCTATGGTATGAATCCAAACTTTGTCAAGTTGATCATATGTTCTTGCGAAAGTTTTGAAACCCTTGCTTCCGCTATGAAAGTTTTATATGCGCCTCCTATTAGGGTTTCGCCCCCCCCCCCCCCCCCTTGATTTAGGGGACTTTCAACACCAGCACGATCAGATCCATCGGTGGAGCAGATGCGAGCTGAGCAGAGGAGGATGCGCGACGACATATCGCGCCTGAAGCAAGGACAGTTGAGAGCTCTCGACTCACTACGCGCGATAGAGGAGTTGTTACGGCATCATCTCCTGATTATGATGCTGAACATGACTTAGAGATGATATTTTTTTTGGACATGTTTGGTATTTATCATGTATATGTGATGCCATGTGATAGTTTTGGGTGTCTGATTGATGATTTTCTGCATGTTGGAATGATTATGATGCACATTTTGATATTAGGTTTGAGATAGTGATCGAAAGTGGTAAACTGGGTTTTGACTTGCGAAATTAGATGGTATTTGATATCTGGAAATTGATTGCCGTGTAAAATTTGAATATCTTCGAGATGATAATTTTTTCAGATTTTTCTGAGCTGTAATTCTCAATTTTGATATAACTATACAGGGTTTCGCTAACAAATACAAAGGGAACTCTTGCAAAATTTTTTCTGAAATTCTTTATTGGTTGAATATTTATATATATGCAACAATTTAAGTCTCGGGTGATCTTCATGATATGCTTACTCTTCAAGGCTTTATTAGATATGAATTTTGAATGTTTATGATTGTTAAGGGTAATCAAATTTATTTTACCCTTGATTTTGGACTTAGGAAACATTTTGAGTGATTGATTTGATGACTTAGGGAATTTTTAAGATTTCATGTAGACTTAAATTGTTGAGTAAATTCAATTCTGGTATTGATAAAATGCATATGTGAATTGTTATATGTTCATAGGACACATGCATAGTATCTTTATACTTAAAGTTTAATTTATCTATTTTTTGCTTGATGGAAATTTTTATGAATAGAAATTTGGTGATTTATCTTTTTAAATTGAGATTTGCTCCAATTCCTCTAGTTGAGAAATCTAAAGTCATGAGTTATATTATACCACGAGTTGGTATACTTTAAATCTGTTGCGATCAAGTATCAACAATGATTTAAGTACCATGCCACTGACCGGCTTTTTCCAGAAAAAGAAAAAGAAAGAAAAAAAAAGGAAAAGACTCCTCTACTTGGCACTGTTAAATTTGACAGTGGTACCTAAGACATGAGTTGAAGTCTAATAATAAAAAAAAAAGAGGATGAAAATGGAGAAAAAGAGAAAGCTGTAGGCCATGTGGACAACTCCGCTGACTTTCATGATTGAGACTGAGTTAAATTATACTACTTTGTAGTATACTTTAAACATGTTATGATGCTAACAATAAATAACATATAACAGTTTAAAGACCAAATTGCTTTAAAAATCTCTTATCTTTAACATCACTGAAATTCTTGAAGTAGAAATTTTATCTGTTAAGTGAAATGGATTTATTAAGATGAAAGTATTTGATGCTTAGTGTGTGTTGAATGGATGTTGTGACATGAATTGTGAATTTTATCTTTCTTGGATTGTAACCTCTTAGGAATTTATTTCTATTATGATTTTTCTTGAATTACTTGAGTTTAAAATATTGATTGCTTAATTTGTAAACTGAGGATATTAATAGAGGCAAAAACAATTGAAAAATCCTTATCTTTACATTCTTTATACATATCAAGGTATTGCTTGAGGACAAGCAAAATTCTAAGTCTAAGGTTATTTGATAAGTGATTTTTACACCATGTTTTTGCCTATGTTTTAGATCATATTTTGGGCTTATTTGTATGATTTTGTGCTACTTTTAGTGTTTTTATCTTACTTTGCACAGAATCTTCACTTTTCTTGGTTTTTGTGAAAATATAGGTAAAATGGCCTAAAAATGATGGATTTTGAGAGTTTTTGAAGCCAAAGCATGATTCCCGAGGAGATCACGAGCTCACACATCCAATTTGGGGCGAAAATGGTGAAGAACGAGACATTTACGGCCTTGGCCGTAATTGCTGATTCGGCCGTAAAAGTGACGACGAACGGAGGACGAATAAACAGAAACTTTCACGGGCAAGGCCGTAAATCCATCACGGGCCATAAAAGTTTCTGTGACCAAAAGCATTATACACCGAAATAATTACGGCCGAAGCCGTAAACTCATCACCGACCGTAAAAGTTTCCGCCCCTTCGTGTTTCTCACTCGATTCGACTCCAAACTAAACCAAACACTCCAGAAACCTTCCTAGACCGGTTCTATACTGATTAGACTATAAAAGGAAAGGTTTTCGAAGGGTTTAGGGAGCTTTGACGGACGAAACTGAACGGCGGTAGTGACAAGGGCAAAAACCTGGTTTCAAACATTTTTTCGGCGAGATTTCCCCTGAAGGCGACGATAGATCAACCAATCCTCATCCTCGGATCAAGCAGAAGGCGGTTCTGCAGTCTTTTTAGTGATTTCTTGCAATCTTTTATGTGTTTACTAGTTCATCACAACACCATGTATTTCCATACTAACATAAGCGAGTAAAAACCTTTGTCGGGATGATTGGGCGTAGCCCTTTGACTTTTATGAGTTAACTCATGCTTTTACTATTTTCATTGGAATTTATCTGCATGATTTAGTTGAAATTTTACCTATCTCGTAATTTACCCTGGCCAAGTATTTTTACATTTTAGACGTTGCGAGAAGGACCAGGAGGTGAATCGCAACGTCCGATCTATTTCAACTAGACCAATGAATCCAATCACGGGAGTAGTTTGGATTTGTCTGAAGGGTTAAACAAATGCTTCATAGAGCTTAAGGGGTTCAATTGGGTTAACTATCACGGGAGTAGTTAGTTAATCTAGTTGAATACCGTACTACGCTTCGGGAGGAGGTAGTATGCACCTTAGGAAGAGTTCCTTTCATGTTAGATAATTTCTGTGAATTAGTTATTCTTTTAACAACTCATAATTGTCAATGTGGCGAACCCATGAATTCCCGACTCGTTAGAAACTGAACCCTTTAAAAAGCTATTTTCGAGTTTGCATGTCTGTAAAAGTTTAGAAGAACCATTGATTTTGTCCGCCTGAATTAAAACAAGTCAAGAAGTCAGTACTTAGCTTCGTAGTCCTCGTGGGATCGATAACTTTTATTATTTCGATAAATCCGTGCACTTGCGGATACTTATCAGTGCCCAAGGGTTCGCCCTCTACAGTCTCGCACACACGGATTCCTCGAGTTTTCTCCTTCCTCGCCCGGTGCTAGCCTCGGGAAGAAGATCTGTGCCTTAGGAGAGTCTTCCAATCAAGTTGCGCCACCACCATGATGTGATGCGCTAAGGAGAAGGAAGAGGAGAGGAAGCCGCAAGCCTTCTTGTTCCTTTGCCCCAAGGAAAAGAAAGGGAAGAGAGCTTCGGCCTTGATGGAAGAAGGAGAGCTTCCAAAGATCTCCAAGTATTCGCCCCTCTAATGCTTCACGCCTCCAAGGAATTAGCATCACCAAGAGAGGGGGCGGCAAGGGCTTATTTTATAGGAGCAAGAGAAGGTTAAGGGAGTATGACAAGTGTTGACTATTAGGGGATGATTCTAGGAGATTATCCAATCAAATATATTGATTAAATCTCCACTCCCATATGCGCCTAAGACTTGCCTAAGCAAGCATTAGCCACATGCGCCCATATCATGCCATATGAGGCATTAATCCCATCCATGCGCCTAGACCTAGTCAAGGCAACATGATGGATTGCCTAATGTGGCTTGGGCGCAAGTCCTAATCCAATTAGGACTCTAAATATGTTAATAATCAGCCCATAAGTACCAAACACAATCTAATCAATTATCTTATGTGATTTAATCAAATCCAATTTGATTTAATCACCTAGGAGATACCAAACAAGGCATAGGCGCAAATCCTAGTCCAACTAGGATACCATAGGCGCCTATCCTATTTATTTATCACCATTATACCCTTTAAGCCTCTTATCTCTTCATTACAACTTATTAGTAAGCCCAACCAAGCAATGGGCTAAGCCCAAAGTCCATTATGCATGTTAACCAAACTATTGGATCTAATCCAATTTAACCCATGGTCAAATGAGGCTAACCATGGTTAATTTGGTCAATATGCCAAAAATGGAAGTTGGCTCCATTAAGTTTCTTCCATCTCATCAGGCCCATTGGCGCTGATGAATTCTCCCAAATAGATCCGAGTTATCCAATAACTCGATCTAAAGGCTACCTGATCAATATGAAAACTCGAGTATCTTGGTTTGCGACCCTATAGGTTCCTATAACGTTGGCAGTGCTGACCTAAGGTCACCACAAGCAGTGAGTGGCACCTAGCAGTGCATCGCTGCTACCCAAGTCATCGGAATGGATATCGACATCGACATCCCTATCATCGCAACTAGGTACAGATGCATTATAGTCTCTTTGCCGAACTGATATCCGATTGGACAAGTGTGTCACCACTTGTTTTCATCCAATCACATGGTTATGACTAAATTAGGTTCTCACCTAGGTATGGCCATACACTTTCAGTCATAGAACCATATAGGAGCTCCATGGATATCAAGCTACCCTCAAGAAGGGGCAAATCCTCTGTCTGTCCATTGACCTTCTCATATGGGTCGTGACATGCTCAATAACAACCGTTATTACCTCCCAACTACGGCGATGTGTTAGGTTGTATCAAAGCATGTCCCTAACCATATAGAATGGTCAATGACCTCAAGTCAAGAGATCAATGCATCTCCTGTCACTTGTGAGGATAACTCATGACACCAAGTCATTGCCTCACAGCAGGTCGGTCCAGTATATCCACCACTGATATACCCATATGTCTGCGTTAGCACCTCGTGCCTAACCAGCCCATATACCAGTCTCACAAGTACCAGAGCTGTCCCGTATCCACTCAGGTACATTGACTAGGGATAATCATTTGAGCACAGATCCAATATGTCTCCAAGGACATTATCATGTAAGTATACAATCGCAGATGTAAACAAACATTGATAATGACAATGCTAGAATGATATAAATATCAGAGTTAAGTAGTACAGCAATGGACCAAAACTAGGTCTCAGGGCATACACACCAACAATCTCCCACTTGCACTAAGACCTAGAAGTTGAGTAACCTCAACCCCATATCTCTAGTACGACAATCATGCTTCTGCTGCGCCAAAGCCTTGGTCAATGGGTCTGTCAGATTGTTCTCTGTGTCAACTCTGCTAATCTTGACATCACCTCGATCAAAGATCTCTCTAATCAGGCGAAATCTCCTGAGTATGTGTTTGAACTTTCGATGAGACCATGGTTCCTTAGCATGTGCAATTTCCCATTGTTGTCACAGTATAGCTCAATGGGATCCATTGCACTTGGAACCACCTGAAGTTCAGAAAAGAACTTCCTGATCCAAACAGCTTCTTTGGCTACCTCAGAAGCGGCCACATACTCAGCCTCAGTTGTAGAATTAGCTATGGTGGATTGCTTGAAGCTCTTTCTGCATATAGTACCTCCAACCATCTTAAACACATAGCAGGCTTGCGATCTGAAGTCGTCAGGGTCAGACTGGAATGACGCATCAGTGTAACCCTGAACACTGAGCTCTTCCTGTCCCCCGTAGACCAAGAACAGATCCTTAGTTCTTCTCATATACTTAAGGATGTTCTTTACAGCCACCCAATGCTGCAAACTAGGATTAGATTGGTATCGGCTGGTTATGCTCACTGCATAAACCACATCTGGTCTAGTATGCAATATTGCATACATAGTCGATCCTACTGCCGAAGCATAGGGCACTCGACTCATGTCATCCCTCTTAGCCTGTGTTAGGACACTAGCTCTATGAGAGAGTAAGACCATGTCTCACTGGAAGGTATCCCTTCTTGGATTTCTCCAAGTTGAATCTCTCCAGGACCTTATCAATGTAGGTACCCTGACTAAGGACCAGAAGCCTCTTGGATCTATCCCGGTAGATCCTCACGCCTAGGATATAGGCAGTCTCCCCTAAGTTCTTCATCTCGAAACACTTCCCTAACCATGTCTTCACAGCTTGAAGACTAGGGATGTCATTTCCAATGAGCAGTATGTCATCGACATACAAGACCAGAAAAGTCACCAAGCTCCCACTGAATATTCTGTATACATAGGCATCATCTTTGCTTTTGATAAAACCACAATCTCTCATAGCTTCATCAAATCAAAGATTCCAACTTTGAGATGCTTGCTTTAATCCATAAATGGATTACTTTAGCCTGTAGACCTTACTAGCATCTGCAGAATGGATGAAGCCATCAGGTTGTGTCATATACACATCCTCAGTCAGCTTCCCGTTAAGGAACGCTGTCTTCACATACATCTGTCATATCTCATAATCATGATATGCAGCTATAGCAAGCAGAATCTGAATGGATTTGATCATGGCAACTAGCGAGAAGGTTTCATCGTAGTCCACCTCATGGACTTGTTTGAATCCCTTAGCTATTAGTCTACCTTTATAGGTAACTATGTTGCCATCCATGTCTGTCTTCCTTTTGAAGACCCATTTACGCCCTATGGGTTTTACTCCATCAGGTAGCTCAACCAAATCCCAGACTTGATTAGCTGATATGGAATCCATCTCGGATCGCATGGTCTCAAGCCATCTCTCAGAGTCTGGTCCACTGACCGCCTCATCATAAGTCCTGGGTTCATCCTCAATGATGAATATCCTATCGTGTTGGGTCGGCAGCGACCCATACCTCTCAGGTGCACGACGAATCCTCCCAGACCTACGTGGGGCTTGTGTCTGAGCCTCAAGTTGCCTAGCAACCGGTGCAGGTGGCTCAGGTTCCATTTTTTGTCTTGTGGTTGCACTTGGACCTCGTTCAAGTCAAACTTGCTCCCACTGACTTCTTTCATGAGAAATTCTTTCTCTAGAAAGACAGTACCCCGAGCAACAAAGACTTTATTCTCGGTTGGGACATAGAAGTAGTATCCTTTAGTTTTCTTAGGATACCCCACAAACACGCATTTATCAGATCTAGGTTCTAGCTTGCTAGAATCCTAATATTTGACATAAGCCTCACATCCCCAGATCCTGATAAAAGTGAGATTAGGGCGTCTCAAGTGCATGACCCTAGAATGAGGATGATAGAGTTGCATGACTCATCATAGATCGAACCATGTCCAACAAAGTTCGATTTCTCCTTTCTGACACACCATTCCATTGAAGTGTTCTAGGAGGAGTGAGCTGGGATAGGATCTCACACTCTCTCAGATAGTCAAAGAATTCACTACTTAGGTACTCTCCACCACGATCTAATCGAAGAGCCTTAATGGATCTACCAAGCTGGTTCTCTACTTCATGTCTGAACTCCTTAAATTTCTCAAAGGATTCAGACTTATGTCTCATCAAGTAGACATAACCATATCTACTGCAGTCATCAGTAAATATGATGAAGTAGTTGTACCCTCCTCTGGCTTGTTTATTGAATGACCCACACACATCACTATGTATGAGATCCAATAAACCTTGCGCCCTCTCACCAGTCTTGGTGAAGGGTGCTTTTGTCATCTTTCCTAATAAACAAGGTTCATAAGTATCAAATTCCTCTAAGGAACTTGAATCTAACAACCCATTTGCATAGAGTTGTTGGATGCGATTCTTGTTTATATGGGCTAATCGACAATGCCATAGGAAAACACCAACTGAACCACTCAGTTTGGTCTTTTTATGTTACAAATAGAGCTATCCATGTCCAAGACATATAAATCATTGCATAAAGTATCTTTCCCATAGAACACATTTGCAAATGAAAAAGAACAGAAGTTCTTATTTATTTCAAACTTAAATCCCTTCTTTGCCAAGCAATGAATGGATACAATGTGAAGGTACATAATAGCAATTATCTAGCTCTAACTGAAGTCCAGAAGGCAGGGAGAGAATCAAAACTCCTACAGCAACAGCAGCAACCTGTGCCCCGTTTTCAACCCGTAGGTCAATCTCTCCAGGCCGTACCGATCTACTTTTCTTGAGCCCCTATATGAGCTCCACATGCTGTATCCAATACACATGACATAGAAGTAGAAAGGTTGACTTCTGTAACATAAATACCTGAGCATGAAGACGAAACCTTGCCTCTCTTCTTCTCATTCTGAAGTCGCACCATGTCCTTTATCATGTGAGGTGGTCCTCCACATGAGTGGCACTTGTTATTCCTGACTCTTTCCATCTTTATCTTCAATGTCTTAGTTAAGCCTTTGGGCTCAACACATTGAATGTCTTCTTTAGGAGGGTTGAGCTCAACCAATTCATCAAAGAGCTGTCTTAGATTAGAAATAATCTTAGAGGCACTCTTAGATTCATATTGCCTTTTTTCATTCAGGTGATATGTTGGTTAGTATCAAATTAGCAACCTCCAAAACCTGATGCTTATCATAAGCATCCTTCTCAGCCGCTGAGGCCGAGCATGGAAGTAGCTCAGGAATAGGCTGCTCAAGGACATAGAGCTTCCTCTCGAGCTTGAGCACATTTCTCAAGTTCACATAGCAATCCATCAAGTTGGATCCAACCAACTTGTCCTTCTCAAGGATTGATCGTAGTGACCATCTGCTATTGTTCATTGTCATTGTTCTACAACAACCAAGAAACAACATATTAGTACTACTTTCAGATCATTTAATCTGGACTTGTATTAAATGACCATGACTCTCACTATTTTTAATCGAATTGACAACCCACAAAGTCAATCGAGAAATCTCATATTTCCTAGTCAGATGGGATCCTTATTCCACACAGGGATTTGCGTCCCACGAGGGTGGGATGAGATGCACAAAGTGACCCATGCTTCCTAAGGTGGGCATGCCAGCCGATTGCTCTAAGCAATTTCCCTTATTGAGACAGTTTAGGCATTCCATGTCTAGCGAGGGCTGGATACAACATGAAACCATAACCTCTCAACGATGCCTCTAGAGTTTCATCATGTGCCCCGCACATATGAAAATCTAGTCAAGTCCATTCCTAACCGTTATGCCCAGAGCCAATGAGTTTCCTTGCGAAGGCACACCCAGGTTAAGACTGGACTGGGGAAACCATTGCCACCATGCACTTTCTAAAGATAAGTGGGTGTATCCCATGAGGGTGGGAAACAGTTCACAGCTCCACTGATCGATAGCTTATTGAGGGCTACGCGTTAGAAGGCTACTAGACTTGAAATTTTAATTGAGGGTTTTTGTTTAAGGTCTCATCATCTCAGTTTTATCTTATGTCTATCATTACAGTCATGCAATCCTATGGTGATAACATAACGATAAAATATCATAGGCATGCTTTAGCTTTTGTAAAGAAAGTAATAAAAGGATGATGTGATCATAGCCCATTCAAGACATTGAATCAATCCATGCCAAAAAGGGGTTCAACTCTTGACCTAGGATTTAAGCCCCTAAAACTAGACCTAGCCTAGCCGACCTCTAGCTTGTTCTTCAAGGTTGTCTCCAAGGTCCTCCTTTCTATAGTTTAGCTCTCAAACCCTAGAGGTACACTTTAGAAGCACCGTCATAGGTTCGGCCAATGCCATGGTCTTCCTCCAAGGAAGGTGCGCCACCATGCAAGGGGCCAAGATAGCTAGCTCACAAACCAAAAGAGGTTCGGCCATGCCCTCTTGCGCCACCAAGCAACCTAGTGCCACCATTGATGCTTGTTGCGCCATCAGGCAAGGATGCGCAACCAAGCAAGCATGCACCATGCTCCAAGTAGATGCGCCACCTTAATCTTCTTCTTAGTTAAAAGCAAAAAGAAAAGCGGCATGCAGGCTTCACAAGGATACATCACAGGTATGCTAAGGGGCTTGACATATGACCACAATATCATGCACAATCAAGTACTTACTCATGCAATTCTACATGCTCATGAAAAACATAAAATCTGAAATTTTACTTTTTCATAAAACATGTCTCTCTTTCTTCCCTTCATATCACAAATCTTTGATTCTAAGTTTCTCTTAGGAGTCTACAAGAGGCATACCGGTTGCCCTCCTTGCAATCCCTAACTTGCTAGGATAAGGGCAATCACCCAGTCCATGCCCTATCCCAATAAGTCTCTCAAGATAGGTCTATCCTATTATGAGAGGAGAAATTTTCTCTTCCACATGTGGGTCTATCCCATCACATGAAGAGAGCAAAGAACCATAAGAAGTTGATTAGAAGTAAGAAACAAGAGACCTACAATTTTTGTACTTAAAGAAAAACCATGCGCCAACATCTATGCAATATGCGAAAAATAGATTTGGCATGTGAGCATGAAAAAGCATGAAAGAAACATCGTTCGAGGCTCGCAAGTAGCTCTGATACCACTGTTGAGAAACTCCAGGGATATTTTACAATTTTTCAGAGATAAACATTATAGATTACAATGCACAGTGGAAGAATATCCCCGAAATAGGCCATTCCCAAAAACCCAGTGAAGATCTCTTGCGAGGGGGTCGGCACGATGTGATAGTAAGTACCTTTAAGCAATGAGAAGCCGATGTCGAGGAAGGCGCCCAAGTGTTCGCCCTCTGCAGTCTCGCACACACGGATTACTTGAGCTTTCTTCTTCCTCGCCCGGTGCTAGCTTCGAGAAGAAGATCCATACCTTAGGAGAGTCTTCCAATCAACTTGCGCCACCGCCATGATGTGATGCACCAAGGAGAAGAAAGAGGAGAGGAAGCCGCAAGCCTTCTTGTTCCTTTGCCCCAAGGAAAGGAAAGGGAAGAGAGCTTCGGCCTTGATGGAAGAAGGAGAGCTTCCAAAGATCTCCAAGAAGTCGCCCCTCTAATGCTTCACACCTCCAAGGAATTAGCATCATGAAGAGAGGGGGCGGCAAGGGCTTATTTTATAGGTGCAAGAGACGGTTAGGAGAGAATGGCAAGTGTTGACAATTAGGGGATGATTCTAGGAGATTATCCAATCAAATATATTGATTAAATCTCTACTCCCATATGCTCCTAAGACTTGCCTAAGCAAGCATCAGCCACATGCGCCCATATCATGCCATATGAGGCATTAATCCCATCCATGCGCCTAGACCTAGTCAAGGCAACATGATGGATTGCCTAATGTGGCTTGGGTGCAAGTCCTAATCCAATTTGGACTCTAAATATGTTAATAATCAGCCCATAAGTACCAAACACAATCCAATCAATTATCTTATGTGATTTAATCAAATCCAATTTGAATTAATCACCTAGGAGATACCAAGGCATAGGCGCAAATCCTAGTCCAGCTAGGATACCATAGGCGCCTATCCTATTAATTTATCTCCATTATAACCTTTAAGCCTCTTATCTCTTCATTACAACTTATTAGTAAGCCCAACCAAGCAATGGGCCAAGCCCAAAGTCCATTATGCATGTTAACCAAGCTATTGGATCCAATCCAATTTAACCCATGGTCAAATGAGGCTAACCATGGTTAATTTGGTCAATATGCCAAAAATGGAAGTTGACTCCAATAAGTTTCTTCCATCTCATCAGGCCCATTGGCGTTGATTAATTCTCCCAAATAGATCCGAGTTATCCAATAACTCGATCTAAAGGCTACCCGATCAATATGAAAACTCGAGTATCTTGGTGTGCAACCCTGTAGGTTCCTCTGACGTTGCTAGTGCTGACCTAAGGTCACCACAAATAGTGAGTGGCACCTAGCAGTGCATCGCTGTTACCCAAGTCGTCGGAATGGATATCGACATCGACATCCCCATCATCGCAATTAGGTACAGATGCATTATAGTCTCTTTGCCGAACTGATATCCGATTGGACAAGTGTGTCACCACTTGTTTTCATCCAATCACATGGTTATGACTAAATCAGGTTCTCACCTAGGTATGGCCATACACTTTCAATCATAGAACCATATAGGAGCTCCATGGATATCAAGCTTCCCTCAAGAAGGGGCAAATCCTCTATCTGTCCATTGACCTTCTCATATGGGTCGTGACATGCTCAATAACAACCGTTATTACCTCCCAACTACGGCGATGTGTTAGGTTGTATCAAAGCATGTCCCTAACCATATAGAATGGTCAATGACCTCAAGTCAAGGGATCAATGCATCTCCTGTCACTTATGAGGATAACTCATGACACCAAGTCATTGCCTCACAGCTGGTCGGTCCAGTATATCCACCACTGATATACCCATATGTCTGCGTTAGCACCTCGTGCCTAACCAGCCCATATACCAGTCTTACAAGTACCAGAGCTATCCCATATCCACTCAGGTACATTGACTAGGGACAATCATTTGAGCACAGATCCAATCTGTCTCCAGGGACATTATCATGTAAGTACACAATCGCAGATGTAAACAAACATTGATAATGACAATGCTAGAATGATATAAATATTAGAGTTAAGTAGTACAATGATGGACCAAAACTAGGTCTCAGGGCATACACACCAACATAGCTATCATCTACCTGTTGGTAATATCCATCAAAATCATCTTACCAAGGTTTACCTAAATGGACGTGGTAAGTACCCTTTAGGGGTAAGACATCACACCAAACCTTTTGTTGAACAAACATAGTAAGAGGGACTAGGCAGCTAAGGTTCGGGTTCCATCTTCCCAAGTAATGGTATAAGGGTATGGATTAAGCTTGGTGGTCAACTTAAACTTGTCAATTGCTTAGAGAGTTATAAAGTTGAACCATATGTGTTCATCAATGGCAATCTTACAAACCCTATCATCAATCTTAGTGTAAGTATGAAAATAGTCTGATCTAAGGGTGACCCTATAGGTTGGAACTCTCTGCAAGTATCAGTTATGGTTCTCTTCTAGAACTTGGTTCATGGCCTTGAGTTGATCATAAATCATGAGCATGTGTTCTTGATTGAGACTAGAGGTCATGTTTGAAAATTTTGATAATTGAAAATATAGGACCCTAAGGCTACAATCCCAGGCAGCTTGCAGAAATTTAGAATAAGTAACATAGTGCTTCAGAAGGAATTAATTTTTAGCCTATAACAGCTCTGAGTTTTGGCTGAAATTCTGGATTGATAAAGCAGAATTTCAGCAAAGGTTATTGACTTAGCAAATGCAGGAATTAGCCACTTTCAGGGGTTAAAATGTAATAATTATGAGTTTCGCGTAGAGCACCCGCAGAGGCCAAAGTTCATAGTAGGTGCCGAAACCAAATTCCAAAAAAATTCAAATTGGTGGTAAGTAACAGTGCTTACACCAATATCAGCACAACAAAAGATCAGATTTCAGCTTTAATCAGGAATTTGGATTGAGGCCTACCTATCAGATGGGGTAGGTTCAATCCCTAATGTGTTCTTGACTGGAACTTCCCTATCAGGTTAGGGAATCAAGCCTTGTTCAAAGAGCCCACCAATCTCAGCAAAAATTAGAATCTACAATGCTTCAACTCTTGACTAAAAATCCAGATTATGTTAGAATGAACTTGGTGTGAAATCTACCTATTGGGTGAGGTAGTTTCACACCCTATTTCGTCTCTTAGCTTGAGTTTCCTCTATCAGGTTAGGGATCCCAAGCCTTGGTCAGAAAATTCAGAGAGATCCTGGCCTTTAGCAATAGTTAACGCGTCAACAGCAAATTCAATTCTCAAGCAGCTGAACGAGGATGCTATCTATTGTTTAGATAGATCCTGGACTTCAGCAACTTCAGAGAGAAGAATACGAACACAGTAGCAGTAGACCTTCAGAAATGCAGCAGAAGATTTTCAGCCCAACGATTACAGAAAGTCTATTTCAGGAAGTAACAGAAGATTTCAATAGAGAATAAGTGCAGAAAACCCAGTTTAGAAAGCTAGCAAAGAACCCTAGCCAAGAACAATCTTCATAGTAACTATATGATTTATAGTACCACATAGATTTATACTTTAGACAAGCTTATCACCATAAAAATCAGAGAATAGAGCACAAAGAAGTCTCAGAGCGTAAACAAATGTAGAACAGTAGGGTGAAAACAGAACAGATTCAGAGATTCAGCAAGGTACAACCTTATCACCAGAAAAATCAGAGAATAGAGCACAAAGAAATCTCAGCACATAAAAAAATGTAGAACAATAGGGTGAAAATAGAATAGATTCAGAGATTCAGCAATGTAGTGCGCAAATCCTAGAGTAACCTAGGTCAGCTCTGATACCACTAATGTAGGACCATTCTACCAAGGTGTAGCCTAAGGTATGGAGCTCTAAACTTGAGGCAATCACAGGCATGCATAGCTAATTTTGACAAGAAAAGCAGTAAGTTAACTAGCATGCAAAATGCGATTTTTCCATAAAAGATATTTAACTAGTTATGAAATTTCCTATGCCATGCAGGAGTATCTAGTGACCCATTAATGGAACTAAGAGAACCTAGTAGTAGAGCAAAACTAACTATTTTAAATGAACTAAGATGGAGAGATAGACACTTATTTGAGCATGTAGAAAATTTGTGACAAGAAGGCTAATCAGATTAGTAATGACAGAATCACAGAAATTTATCAGTCAACAAAATTTGCTTAGTCACGTAGGAAGATCCAGTGACACTTCATTGGAGCCAACTTATTCAAGAGCTAGCACGAAACTTGTTCTTCTTAGTTGTACCAAAGATCTAGGGTTTTGTTCACCCAAACGCTTAAAATATCTGCAAACATAAGTTTAACTAGATTAGCATTAGGAGTAAAGCAGGAAACTTGAAACAGGAAATAGGGGAAAAATCTAGAAGCAGGCGGAAGCTGGGATGAATTGTGAGCGATAGCGCGATGCGTCCGTCTGGCGCTGGGGAGCGAGAAAACATTGGAAAGTATGGCTTCAAACTAGGAGGGGACGGAGATGGACAGCTGTCGATGTTGGGGCACCGGCGGAGGCGGAGATGAAGCTATTCGGTCGGAATAGGGGAAGCTTCGCAAGTGGAGTGTGGATGGTCGCCATTCATCTGGTGGTGAACGAATGTCAAACTTACTTTAATTGGGTGATGCCCTCATCACGGTGAGCCCGTGACTGGAATTTCGGGACGAACAATGGCCGAATGGAGGAGAACAATGTCGATTAGTGGATGGGCGGAAACAGGGGAGCGTAAGCTAGGAGTCATGGGAAATTTTCCGATTCCAGTGATCCAGCCAACGGATGGGGTGATTCTACTAGTTGTGGGTACGGTCTAAGGGGAGGAGCGGTTGTTGGAGTTTGAGGACGATCCGTCAATTGGATCATCGCCGGCGTCGATTTGAAGCGAGAGCCCGGAATTGGACTCGGTAGGGAATAGAGGGTGGCTTGCGATAGTGGTGGAAGCTTGTTAAACTTGGTAGAGGTGGAAGATGGGTGGCTTTCAGCTGAAGAAGAGGGAGAGAAGGTATGGCAACACATGCACCAGAGGAAGAGAAGAGACATCCGATAGAATCAAATCGAAACTATTTCCATTAATCTTCAAAAAACTGGCTACAGATTACATCGAAGATGGGAGATTTAAAAGTGGAAGTTGGGGCTGCTACTAGCAACGTCCAAGGAGATTGCTTCAACGTTCATTTCCTCTTCAAGCAAGCTGCAATCTGTCTTCTTTGTTCTCAAAATCAGTTTACTGGATGTGTCAAAACTTCTCCTTTGAGCTGAGCACTTGGACAAGCTGAATTCATCATGTTCCCCTTTCTTCTTTGGTGGCTTGAAGGCTCCATTGGGCAGCTTCTTCAGGCTGGTCACTTGCATGGCCCAAAGTCTCCTTCATTGATTGATTTGTTGTTGAGCTTGAGCTGCACTTTGGGCCTTTGCTTGCTGCATTCAGTTCTCCTCTAGATGCTGGGATGGCTTGTGGATATCTCCACAAGTCTTTGTCTTCATTGCTTGATTGCTTGTTTACCCATACATTTTATCACAGTTATAGTTGTATTGCTTGATTACTTGATATAACAATGAATACCTTCCAAACTTTTAACTACATGAATGCATGCGGATTTTAAAAGAAAATCTAATTTACTATGATGCATGCAATGCAAGGGGATGGAATTTTGGGTGCCCTAGCTAGGATACCCTTAAACTCCATTTATATCTCCTTGGTTTGTGTCGCTTACCTACATCAATGACACTCATATAATAATCAATGCAACATTCTCATGGTGGGTTTGTTTGATACATCATTCTTGAACATGCCCCATGTATTGACTTAATATTTCATATCATAACAACTTCTTGTCATCAATTATTACACATACTAGTTCCAATGCATTAATATTATCCTAATTCATAATAATACTTGAGACATTTAAAAATAATCATATTATTATAGAGAAGTAGTCATAATTACTTATATTATACATATATAAAGTAAATATAATAAAAATAATACCTTTATTAAAATACAACTATAAATGTGATAAAATGTATGCTAAAAACATTATCTAATGATTGGTCTTTAGGCATAGTCCAATACAAAGAACATTACAAATAATTTATAGAATCCATCTTGGTTCATTCGTCACCTTCAAGGATATAGACATGATGGTATTCATTGCTAGAAAAACCATGTTGATCTCACTAAAAGGTCAAGTTATCTAATTCGGTAGTATAAAAAAGTAATAGTTAATGGTGATCTTGTTGACTACTCAGATAATCAACACATGCATTAAGACCATCTTTTTTGGAGTTAAGGGGCGAGTAATATGTAGAGAGGCTCAAACTTATATCGATAGACCCTTTCTCAAGGAGATCCTATCTACTTGACAATGGTGCTTTATAAGCTTACTAGGGCTCATGCGCTTGTGAGGTAAATTGGTAATAATGACCTAAGGAATCAGATATTGGTATGTTGTATCCCTCTTAGAGGAAGTAAATTATTAGGAATGTCTTCTAATATAAAATCAAGGTAATTTGATATTATGGGTTGGATCTTTAAAGGGGTCTCAATTGTGGTGTCCTCATGAGCCTTTTAAAATTAAGGTGTATGGGACACCAATCTTAAGAGATTTCTCTCAAAATGGCTAGGTCCTAAGGATTATGAGTCCGTTTGGCATAGCTGAAGCTTTTAACTTTTGCTAGTTGAAAAAGTGTCGGTTCAAAAGGAATTGGCTGGAAAAGTTTTAATGTGTTTGGTAAAATCAGCTTTTTAACCAACTAGCAGCTTTGGCTAACCATAAGCAGGGGGCAATAGCTTCTCAAGAAAGCAGCTACTTCTGGGTTTCAAACCCAAAAGCTGACAACCAAACACTTCAGCTTCTGAAAATATGCTTTTGCGACTAGCAAAAGCAGCTAAAACGTTGCGCCAAACGCACTCTATATTAGGTTGGGTCCTCTCAACTAACCTTCAGACCATAGTTCTCTAGGAAGAGAGGGAATCAAATATACTTTCCTACCATTGAATTCAAATTCATAAGTATTGTGACAACCACAACAAGTAACATTAAGATAATAAAATATAAATTGGCCAAGCATCACATTAGCAACATCCATTACAGTATTGTCATATCAAGTTTGCCCCCAATAAGAAGCCATTTAGATGGGGACTAAATATTTATGAGCAATAGAAATATTAGAGTGGCCTACCCATGAAATATAATAGGGATTACAAATGGGTTTGATTAAAGAATATAATTGGACCAATATAATTGTTTTCAGCTTTAAAGGAGAAATATAGAAACCTTACTTTTGTAATTACCATGCATCATGCTTCACTCAACGTATTGTTCTAAGTATTAATCCAATCAAGGAAGGTCTACATATATGGGGACCTAACAAAGTTGGGTGAGTTTGATTAAAGAATAGTTGAATTTGTTTTATTTTTTTATAATTTTTTAAAATATTTAGAATTAACAAAAAAATTGCAGTAAATAAAATACAAATAATAAAAGAGAAGTTTAGAAATTTAGAACCTAGAGGCACATAGTCGAACTCATTAGGTGAAAATTTAGTTTTCATATAAGTTAAACTCAATTGAAGAACTTAGGACAATTAGTTTTAGGCTCTATTTGGCACAACTAGTTAGTTGCTTTTGCTGGTTAAGACAACATATTTTTGAAAAGCTGAGGTGTTTAGTAATCTATTTCTCGGTTCCAAATTCAAAAGTAGCATGAGTTTGGAAGAGTTGGGAGAGAGCTGCTTTTGGCTGTTTTTTAGCTATAGTATATATTCTTTTTGCATCTCATGTCCGTACCTACATTCATGCGGTCTTTATATGGTAAAATTATTAAATTTAAAATTATTTTTTATTATTATTTAAAATTTTTCTTTTACAAAAATTTTAGTAAAAAATATTATTATTTTAATAAAAATATTATTATTTTACTAAAAATATTATTATTTTAATAAAAATATTTTTTTTAATTTAATTTTTTAGTATAAAATTGTTTATTACCATTATTTTAGTTTTATTTTTAAATAATCCTTTTAAAAAATTTATTTTTAAAAATATTATTTCTTTTTTTAAAAAAAAATTGACTTGTACAACACTTCATCCAATCATCTTTTTGTTGGTATATATGCCCTAGGACCTAGTTTTGGTCAACTTATGTACTACTTGACATTGATATTTATATATCATTCTGGCATTGTCGCTATCATTGTTTGTCTACACCTGCGATTGTGTACTTACATGATAATGTCCCTGGAGACAGATTAGATCTGTGCTCAAATAATTGTCCCCAGTCGATGTACCTGAGTGGATATGGGACAGCTCTGGTACTTGTGAGACTAGTATGTGGGCTGGTTAGGCACGTGGTGCTAACGCAGACACATGGGTGTATCATTGGAGGATATACTGGATAGACCCGCTATGAGGCAATGACTTGGTGTCATGAGTTATCCTCATAAGTGACAGGAGATGCATTGATCCCTTAACTTGAGGTCATTGATCATTCTATATGGTTAGGGACTTGCTTTGATATAACCTAACACCTTGCCGTAGTTGGGAGGTCATAACGGTTGTCATTGAGCATGTCACGACCCATATGAGAAGGTCAATGGACAGACATAGGATTTGCCCCTTCCTTAGGGAAGTATGATATCCATGGAGCTCCTTTATGGTTCTATGACTGAGAGTGTATGGCCATACCCAGGTGAGAACCTGTTTTAGTCATAGCCATGTGATTGGATGAAAACAAGTGGTGACACACTTGTCCAATCGGATATCAGTTCGGCAAAGAGACTGTAATGTATCTGTACCTAGTTGCAATGATGGGGATGTCGATGTCGATATCCATTCCAATGACCTGGGTAGCAGCGATGCACTGCTAGGTGCCACTCACTGCTTGTGATGACCTTTGGTCAGCACTGCCAGCGTCAGAGGAACCTACAGGGTCGCACACCTTGATACTTGAGTTCTCGTATTGATCGGGAAGCCTTATGATCGAGTTATTGGATAACTCGGATCTAATTGGGAGATTTCATCAGCGCCAATGGGCCTGATGAGATGGAAGAACATTATTGGAGCAAAACTTTATTTTTGGCAGGTTGACCCGTATTTGACCATGGTTGGTCACATTTGGATTAGGGTTGCATTGGATTGGATCCAAGTGCTTAATCAACCCATGTAATGAAGTTTGGGCTAGCTCATTATCCAATGAGGCCCAATAATAAGTTGTCATGAAGAGAAGAAAGGCTAAAAGGGTATAATGGGGACAAATCTTCTCCCCTAGGCGCCTATGGGCATAATGGGGAGAAGTGGCGCAATTTGCTTCATAAGGAAGCAATTGGCGCCTCCCCCTTAATCCCTTATGGTATGAATGCCAATATGGCATTACTTGGGGCGCAAGGCAAGGCCTTGGCGCACAAAGAAAGACATGGTCTCTAAAAGGAATGGTTGAATGAGAATTATGGAAATGTCTTGAAGACTTTCCTTGTCTCAAACCTTCTCATCCTAGCCGCCCACTTGTCTTGATCCTAGCCTTTCATAAACCGCCTCTTGCCCTATAAAATAGCACCTAGCCGAGCCCTCTTGTGGGTGATCAATCCTTGAAGGCGTGAACACAAGAAGAGGGGCGAGTGCTAGGAGCAAGGGCGCATCTTCCTTCTTCCATAACCGCAAGCCTCTCTCTCCTTTCCTCTTGGCGCAAGGAGCTTTAGTGCTTAGCGGTTTGGGTAGTTTTCCTTCTTCTCTTGGCGCATCCTCTCTCTTGGTGGCGCAAGTAAAGTAGAGCATCTTCCTAAGGCTTGGATCTTCTTCCCGAGGCTAGCACCGGGCGTGGAAGAAGAGAACTCAAGAAATCCGTGTGTGTGAGACTGCAGAGGGCGCACACTTGGGCGCCTACATCGGCATCAATCCAAATTGCTCTTAAGGTATTTCCTAACTCATCGTGTCAACTCCCTTGCTTGCGATCTTCACTGGGTTTTTGGGACCGGCCTGTTTCGGGGACATTCTTCCGCTGAAAATGTATGTCCATGGCTCTGAAAATTGTAAAATGTCTCCGGGGTTTCCCAACACTTTTAACTTATTCAACCAACTACTTTTTATCTAGCACTTTTTAAACTAACAAAAGTTAAAGTTTCAGCTGCGCCAAACAGAGCTTTATTCACTTGCAAGACATGATTGTGGAAAGGCTTGTTAATATCCTTTTGGCAATGAGCTATGAAAGCAAGAAATCATATAAAGAAGAAGGAAAAGAAACTAGTACTAGGTATTAATGTAGCATTTACTTTGTTGCTTGAGCCGCATAGGGTGTCCCTCTTCTTGTGCATTTGAATCCAGAAGCACTCGCAGAGGCCTAAGAAACTAGTTTATGTCCTATTAGAAGTAGAAGGTGCTCTGGTGAGACCCTCATAAACAAAAAAAAAGATTGCAATCAGTTTGATAATAATAATATCATAATAGTCAAAACCGTATATGTGTTAATGTGTGAACTATAATGTTTGGTGCATTATTATGTGATGGCTGCAATAATGAGCCATCATCAAATAAATAAAAAAAAATTAATAAGAGAAGTTTCAATTTTTCTTAAACAAAATTCCTTCTTCCCTGCCTTACCATGCAACATATCATATCCTTCTATCCCCTCATTATCAAAAGGAGGTTTCCTAAAGTTTTATTGGGTGTGGCTTGATCACCCTCTTAATTAGGTTTATAGGTATACTTAGTTGAGTGACCTTTTAAAAGGCCTTTTTGAGTTTGGAAATTAATAGGGTTCCTCCCAATATTTGTAGGTGTGGGGCTTCAATATAGGTTGACTAGGATAGCCTCTTGCTCAATTTTTTTAGCTTCTTTTTGGTGTAAATGCCTTTTTCATGTTGTTGATGGATAAGGTAAGATTTACAATCATGACTTTAAATCATGGTTCACATCATAGACAGGCTCATGCTCCTTAATTTGATTTAGAGTTTACCCATTAGAGGTATTATATCTAATGTTTATGGTGTCCAATTTGATTTAGAGTTTACCCACTAGGGACACAGAGCCCACAAGTAGCGGATTGAGTGCAAGTCAAGAGCCCGCAAGTAGTGGGTTGAGAGCAAGTCGAGCGGCTGGGGTGTAGGGTCAAGAGCAATGTAGGGCGTAGGATTGCTAGAGCAAGGAGTTAGGACGCGAGAGGCTGGCAAGAGGTTGCTCAAGCTTTTTTTCTTTGTTTTTTTCTTTTCAGCTGTTCACTCGATTTTCCCTCCGCTCGCCTACTTCGTGTCCCGGTCACTGGAAAGCAAATTGAGAGAAAAGTAACTATATTTTTTTTCCCTCTTCTTTCTTTTCCTCTATTGAATTTTCTTTACTTTCCTCTCTCCTTTCCATTCAAGGAAAGAGGGTGTTAGGTACGAAGGTTATGGGAGCTAGAGAGGAGACAATAGAGAAATCATATGAAAGTTCAATATTCATTCACTATATTGCATGCCAAAATTACAAGCACTTTAAAACTATACAACTTTGAATTTGAACATTGAGAGGTGATCTTCATTTGTTGGAAGCCGAATCCTTGATTTCCTTGTGCGATTGAGCCATTTGTTCCGGAATTTAAGTGAGAGAACTATTCTTTGATGTATACATTGACTTCCTCTTCACAGCAGGCAAAATCTAATATCCATGAACGTATACTTGCACTGTTCAAAACTTGACTTTCAAATAAACACCTTCGATCCGATAGGATCTCAATTAATTATGCTAAATCAAGCAAATTAATTATCACCACCAAGAGCAAGGCAAGAACGAAGGCCACCAGGTTGTGCATGGCGGCAGGAGAGTTGAGAGGGGAAGACTGATTGGGCAGGTAGGGGTAAACATCCGGCGGCGGTAGCATGCACTCATCGCCGTTGAAGTACACTTTCCTCGGGAACGCCCATCCTTGCTTGAGAGTGAACGTGCTGGCGTCCTTTCTGAGGAGCACCTCCGACTGCACATTGCCGTAAACTCCCGCCTCCATGAGCAGATCATTGTAGTACTTCATGCCGTAGAACATGCCAGTGTCATCTGCAAGCAAATCATTCCATATTTATTAATTAAATCTGAGGAGAGAAGAAAGTGTTGATCTTTTCTTTTTGTTGCTTTGGTGGGCTTACTGATAGATTGATATGGCATGAGAGGCTTGTACTCGAAGCTGAAGACCTCGGTGACATTGTCGAGGTTGGGGTGCTGAACCACAAGCGTCCACTGGGTGTAGTTCATCCTGTAGTTGAAGTTGGTGATGGCGATCTTGATCCGCCAGTACTCCTTGTAGTTGATCTTCACGTGCCAGTGCACTCTGATGGGGCACATGTGGTGGGTGCACTGCAGCAATGGCGAGTTGTCCTTCTTCGGCGTGTTGATCCCCGGCGTAGTCAGCAGCTTCGAGTCGCTTCTGTACCATCAATATGCAATCATCAGAGTTGAAGAAGATGATGATGATGAAGAAGAAAGGCAGATATACTTGATGCAGTTCTTGTTTTCACAGCCGCAAGCGCAGGAGGGGCAAGGAATGATGGTGTCATTGTAGAAGGAGGAGAAGGAGACGCAGCAGGAGGGGTGCTTGGACGCCAGGAACTGTGAGTAGGTGCAGGTAACATTCCAGGTCACTGCACAAGAACACATCGATCATCAGTTCATGAATAATTTATTTACAGTTTGATAGAGAGAATCGATCTTAATTACTGAGAGCTTGGGTTTTCCGGCGCTTGTCGGGGGTGAGAAACGTGGTGGAGGGGACGATCTTGGCCGGGCCGCAGGTGTAGCCGGGCCCCGGCCCCATCAGGGTGAAGTTCCTAGGCAGCTTCACCGTCTTGTTGGTGGTGCCAGACATTCCCACGCTGACCTGGAACGCCGAGACGGCGGCGGCGGGGTCCTGGCCGTAGGCGGCGACCACGCCGCCCTTGCAGCAGTTGGCGATCTGCTGGTTGTAGGGGACGCCAGGGAGCAGGTCGACGACGGTGGGGTTTCGCTTGCAGCAGTGGGGGATGTTTCCCTTGAACTTGGAGCAGTCGCCCTGCTCGGTGGCCTGAGCGCCCACCACGGACCAGATCACCTCCTTCTTCGCCCACGTCCACCCCAAGGTCCACCCGGGGCTCATTATCTGCCGGTACATTTGGAAGTTGTTCATCGTCACCACCGCCTTAGTTGCAGTGACAGATCAACAACAATCAGCCAAACCAATATCATGCAAATTAAAAAAAAAAAAAAAAAAGACAATCAAGCCGAGAGGCATGCACTGACCACATATCCATCGCCGGTCCATGAGATCACATCCCATTTGATGGTGATGTTCCCGGTCGGGTCCAGCGGATCGTAAGCCACCGCCTGAGAAGTCAGCGTCAGCACGGGGATGAGGACGCATAGGAGAGAGGCTAACGACTTCATCGAACTACACAGTTTTGCTCAATGAATCGGACTGTGCTCAATGGAAGCAGGACTGGTATTTGGGAGGCTGAATTTATGGGGAAGAAGAAGAAGGGACGAACAGCAGCTGGATCACACACCTACTGGTTCGTTGGTTGGAGAAGATGGAAAAATCGCGGCTTTGTGATGGTTCTCAGTCCTGCACTTTACTTGCTTTTGCTTGGGGTGTAATTTAATTGTCTTCTGCTGCAATTCCTCTGCGCTGAAGCAATGCGTTTGGTGGGGTGGAAGGAAATTTTTGAAGCGCACATCTCAACGGCTGTCTGTTCTATGACGGCGACTTTCAGATCCTCTCTCGCAAGACAAAACCTGTTTGTTGAATTTACAAGTCAAAAGGAATAAAAAGTCAGCGCCAAGTAGTTGGGCTTCAAATGATTGACCAACATGAAACCAAAAAGAAATCGATTAGGTAAAGGAGCGAGGTTGCCGATGGCTTGCAGGCTGATGAATTTACCTGAAGAAAAAAAAGAGCATCATGATGTTATAATTTATTGTGTTTGGGGGAAGGAGTTGGCAGCGAGTAATTCAGCAGTCGGTGTCTGAAGAGTACTTGTCAACTGCTGCAGGCCACGAAGAACATGCCATTTTTGTTTTGTATAAATTAAGGAATAAAATCTCATGCTGCTTTATATTAATAATAATATTATTAATATTATTATTATTATTATTTATTTTTGTTCGTGATCAATTGATCATCAATATTTAATGATGTGAAAAGTTGATATAAATCGGATTAGTTTTCAAAGGCATAGATAGATCCTTCTGAACAACAACGAAGAAAAATGGAGATGTTTGGGTTACTATGTGTCGTATCAAAAATCTTATGATGTTCGAAATTATAACTATATTAATTGAGTTAGGTTCTAACTCCTAATAGCTTAAATTATTATCTAATAAAATATTGATCGAGAGACTATTGGCAGATGCATAAGGATCTAAAGTGTCGTACAATGCAACAATGGTTGATAATCCTTTTTGACTAAGGCATCTTACACTTGTAGAGTTTGTGAACCATTTTTACCTCAAATGCTAATGTATCAATTGTTCCTTGGCATGTTTAGTTGGGCTTCTTTTTCTTAGGTATCTATCTACCCCTAACTCAAATAATATCTCCTTAAAAACAAGGATAGAGGCTTAATAGAGGGGTCATGTGCATCTCGAGTGCCATAACTAATGTTGTTTATCATCCACTTGATTGCATGGATGACCTCCAAGCAACATGAACCCATTGGATTGATTCTACTTGTTTCCTTATGTGTGCTTTGTTCCTATCAAAGCTCCTCCATTTTGTCATTTACTTGCTGGTTAGACATATTATGTCATTGCTTGATATATAAGAACATAGTAGGCCTCGTGGCTTTGGAATGGCGCCTTAGTAAGCGTGAGGCTTCAAGAGTTAAATAGTGAACATGCTGATCGAAGAGAATTAGAGTTTGTCCCTTGCATGTGAGAAAGACTTTAAATCTTATAGATGAATAGGCTAGCTTAAGGAGTTAGCTTAGGACTTATGCACCTTCTTGAGGGTGAGGAACTTAGGGCTTTGGAGTAATGCCTACCTAGTGGTGAGGTCTCAAGTCTTAGTGACAAATAAGCTAGGTTCAAGGATTAGTTTTTAACTTGAGATAGGGGCTTTAGAGTAGTGCCTAATTAAAGGTGAGGCCTTGGGTCTTAGTGGTGAATAGTCAATGCTAAGGGCTTATGAATGTTACAAGACATGCAGCAAGTTATTTTACCTCTCTATGTCTTGTAACATTTATCTAGTTTCATCTTTCATTTCTTTGACATTCAATTGTTCCTTTTAGCTTTTTTTTATTCAATAAATATTTTTTTCTTGTAAATATTTATCTGAATTTCATCATTCATTTTTCAATGTTAGATTGCTTCTTTTGTGTTTTATTCTTTTAATAAATAATATTTCTATGAACATGTATTTGATTTTGTTTTTCACTTTTCTGATTGCTTCTTTTGTCTTTTATTCTTATGTTATCTAGTTTCATACTCGATAAATATTCTTTCTATGGATATATATCCGATTTTAAGTTTGATAAATATTCTTTATGTGAGTATCTATTCAATTTCAAATTTGATAAATATTCTTTATGTGAATATTTATCTGGTTGCATGTTTCATTCTTTCAACATCTGATTACTTCTTTCATTTGTCATTCATTCAATAAAAATTCTTTCTATGAATATTTATCTTATTTCATATTCGATAAATATTTTTTCTATAAATATTTATCCAATTTAAAGTTTGATCAATATTCTTTCTATGAATAATTATCTTTCATGTATGATTCCTTTAACATATGATTGTTTTTTTTATCTTTCATTCTTTTAATAAATATTTACAAATTTTAGGTTTGATATATATTCTTTTTGTGAATATCTATTTAATTTTAGGTTTAATAAATATTCTTTATGTGAATATCTATCTGATTTTAAATTCAATAAAATATTCTTTCTGTGAATATAATTTAAGATTTGATAAATATTCTTTTATAAATATCTATCTGATTTCAAATTCAATAAATATTCTTTTAGTAAATATTCATCTAATTTTTAATTTGATAAATATTCTTTGTATGATTTCCAGTTCAATAGATATTATTTTATGTTAATATCTATCCGATTTCAAATTTAATAAATATTTTTTTTTCTATGAATATTTATCTAATTTCATATTTGATGCATATTTTCTATAAATATTTATTTTATTTTAGATTTGATAAATATTCTTTTTATGGATATTTATTTAATTTTATTTTTGATGAATATTCTTTTTTTTTATCTAATTTCAAGTTGGACAAATATTCTTCTACAAATATTTATTTGATTTCGAATTCGATAAATATTTTTATGTGAATATTTATTTAATTTAATATTTTGATAAATATTCTTTACGTGAATATGTATTTGATTTCAGTTGTCACACATGATGCTAAAACAATGTTGAGGAGTTACATCAAAATATCTAGTATTGATGCATACATTTCTCAAACAATATTATTTACAATATGTTATAGTAAGATTTTCTTTCTTTTTTTTGTTTGTTTGCATTAGATTAAGCTTTTGTTAAGCTGAGACTTGGGTGGGTTGATTTTGCTAGAACATTGTCTTGATTAAGATTGGTTGAACACTTACATGTTATTAAGATATATATGTGGCAAGACTCTAAACAATGCATATCAATTAAATTTAATCTACCTAAGATAAAACTTTGGTTTTGAGTCCAGATGAGATGACAGCCATTTTTTTTGTTACCATTTCTTTTGCTCTTTTCTTTTTTTTTTTTTCTTTCTTGTTATCTCTGTTTAGAGCAAATTTGATCAACCAAGCTGCTGGATTGGCCACTAGATCCGCAATAATCAAGACTTCCATTGCTAGAGATACATAAGTTCCAGCACCTACGTCTCCTTGCTTGTTTGGTAGCAACCGAGTAGTAGATAAGGTGATAAGCACGAGATGCTACTATAATTATTGAATCAAATAGTGTCACAGTGTTGCTCTACACAACTCTAGTACTGAGTTTGTGAAAATTCTCACTTTAAGGTAGAGTAGGTGGTTATGGTTCATCAAAACTAACAAGACTATATAGTGGTAATCTCTCTTTCATAGTGGCAATTTTGCAATCTTAAAAGGAAAAACTGATGAAAGAAACAATTTTAAAAAGTGCCTCTTTTTTTTGCTATGGAGTCATCCATCAACAAATTTAATTAGTTAGCCAAACATTACTAGGCTCAAGCTTATTACTCTAGCATCATATTTTTTTTACTTTCAAATGTATCTCTATCAATATTTTATAATAAACAACAATGGCTCAGTAACATAGTTACACCTCAAACTTGGCTTTCTATGTCAACTACAAACAATAGTAATATTATTAAAATTCAATTGTGGCACTTGCTGTTCATCAATCTTAAGCCTTGTAAAAGGTTATGATCTTACAAAACGGAGGTTAAGAGAGAGAAATCTGAATGATGTAGGGAAGAAAAGAATTAGCTAAACAATGCCCTAAAACAAAAACAAAAAGGATTTGAGATAAGATCATTAAGCTCGTTGATATATTATAACTCTAATGTAACATAGCTAAGCTACTACATGCACTCTCTCTCTCTCTCTCTCTCTCTCTCTCTTGATGCCTTATTCCAAATGTGTGATTCAGTTGAGCTGCAGCTTTTTCTCAAGTCCCAAAGCCATGGCTGCTTAGCTCAAACAAGTCAGAGCCGGAATCACTTCTCCCATCCTCTTCCACAACCATTCTTCCCCTCCACCGCTTGTCTTCATTCTCTGTGAACACCTTAGCCCAATTACTCATCTCCTTGTTGCATAATTTACCGGTCTTCACTCCTTCATCCTTCACCACCACCTTATCAAAGTAGAAATGGCCGGTCCTTGTGTCAGTGGAAGAAGACTTGGACTCTCCACTAGTACTACCGAAGCTCTCAGTCTTGTTCTTTGTTTGCCCTTGCTCATAGTGCTCTTCCTCTCCAGTCTTTGATTTCTTCCTTGAAACCATTTGGTGGAACAAGGAGCTCAAGAACCTACCCAACTTACTACTGCTGGTAGAGGGATTCTTCTTTTCTTGCTTCAATTGTGTCCTCTCCACCCCTAAAGGATGCTCTTGCAAGAATGCTACTGTGGCCTCCCAAGGACTTCCCTTTGGCTCACCTTGCGAGGGGGGTCTTTGGCGAACGAAAAGCCCGGGACAGATTACTTCGCCGGAAAAGTAGAGCGACGCCTCGAAGACATCAAGCTCGCTGGAGTCGTTCCGGCGGTGGGAGGAAGGCATGGTCATGTTGCGTAGTGCATGCATGGGGGATAGAGATTGGTAAATGATAATGCTGGATTGAAGGGAACTCCTTCAAATTTAAGGACACTCACTTCCATAGAAAGGCTGGCACGTTTGTTTGGAGTGGATTTGTGTAGACTTAACCAAATGTACTTTTATCGAAAAGAGAGAAAAAAAATAGTTAAATTATTTATGTGGATTTGTGTGGACTCAACCAAATGATTTATGTGGATTTGAATGATAAAAAAATCGATGAAGACTCAATCTAAAATAGTGTATACAGTGCACTCGATTGATATTGTAGAGGTCAAAGAAATCAATTGCTACTAGACAAAATTAATGTATAATATTAAACGATTTATTTGTCCAAGAAGGCTATGTGGTCTCGCTACTTAGACTTGGCCTCCTAACATGCACAAGTTCAAGATATGCCATGTTAATTTCACTTGCCCCCAAGAGCTTCAACTTTTTCTACAATTCGTCCATCTAGTTTGGAAAATTTTACTTGACCTCTTACTACTAATGAGTATAATATGATTGGTTTGAATAATTCTAATTAGACAGTATCCTCCTAAACATATCTAAATTAATAAGATACTTTTTTATTATTAGACTAATTATAATAAATGACATAAGAATGAATCTAGTCATACCCACAATGAGTATATGGTTTAGTAATTTTTGAGTGGCCTAATAGAACTATTGACTAAAAATGGCTCTGAGCTTATATGTAATTATGGCATTTTGATTTTTTTTTAAATCTTTTTGTAGAATAATTATAATGGTAATACCAAAATTTAAAAATTAAGTAACTGAATAATCAATTCTAAATTTCGTGTGGATACAGATTGACATACTACATTTTAATTATTTAACAAAATTTATGATAGGTGTGGATGAGGCTGTGATCACTCAATTATAATTAATGAATTAACCTTTAATTTGTTTGTTTAATATAATCACTTGATTATATATTCTTTTCCCCAAGATATGGAAATGAGATAGTTGTATGGAGTATATTTGTACTATTATAGTAAAAAAAAAATCTAGTTTCATCTCATAAATGAATTATTCTTTTAGGCATTACACACAGCTTAATTATAATCTAAGAAAAGTTTAGCCACATTGAATTTGAAGAGGATAAACTAAAGCATGTGATAATTGATAGCAAAGCAAGTTGAGGTGATCTAAAGGATAGATAATAAATTTTACCAAAAGAATATAGAAATTGATATCATAATTGACAATAATCACAAGAGTTATCCATGGATAGGAGAAAGACAGTCATAAATGTCTGGGATTGAGGTTTCAAAAACCACATTGTGACGATGATGCAAATGAGTCAAACAACTTTCCTTTTGATTTGCCCAACCTAAATCAAATCTAGTTTAAGATATCAATAGTCGTCTGCTACATATCAAGTGACACAAAACTCGATTGCTAATAGTGATACAAAGCTATATGTGGGCAGAGTTAAAAGAAAAGAGTTGAAGAATCAATTCTTCTTTTTTTTTTTTCTTTTTTTTTGTTGAGAATATGAGATGCATTTCTGAATATAAAATGGGATATTTTCAACTCAAACTTTCCTTTTTTTTAAACAAGAAATATATGAAGCAATTTTGTACGCTTATAAAAAACTGTCAAATTTTGTACACAGTTTATAACTAAGTATATACAGTAACCTAAATAATGCGAATAATTTTCTTCTAATTGGTTATATATATATACATGCAAACTATACCATCATATCATCTATCTGGATATTCCTTTAGGAGTCCATCAAGAAGTTCTCTATTGAGTTGCTTAACCTAGTCTAGAACAGCACCTATAATATCAACAATTCTCAGTAAGTCACTCCCAGAAAAAAAAGATAGTCCCTTTAAGATTTAAGATTAGAGAAGAGAGACCAACAATACGGTAATATCAAAAAAGAAAAATATACAAATAACCAAACAAAATATTAAACTATAATTAAATGATAGATCAAATACTATCAAATTCATAGGCCGCTAAGCATGCAGCCTATAAACAATCATAACCGATGACTCTAGATACAAATGTTTACAAACACTTACAACTACTATAAGATGCTAACATATATACAAAATCAACTATTATAACAGATACGACAAATAATAGATAGCTACTGCAATAAATACTAAAACAGGTAATAGATAAAAAAAAAACTACTATAGTAGATACTGACAAATAACAGATACAAAAATAACTAATGTAACAAATACTAAAACAAGTAATATATACATAAACAACTACTATAGCAGATATAAAAGTAGCTTCAGTAAGGGTACTAAAATAGATAACAAATATAGAAATAGATGTTAGAATACACGCTAAAACAGATGTCCATATGCTAATAACATATGCTAGTTGTAATAATGGTACAAGCCAACAGGCTAATTGTTACTAGTTGTAATAATATAGAGATCCAACGGGTTAATAATAGATACTAATAGAAAGAGCCAACACGCGAATGATAGATGCTAAGCATAAGCATAAAAATGAACATAGGGCTTATGGCTCATCATTCGAAAACACACCCAAGGTTGCTCAATACATGCACCACTATATATCACAAGTCCAAAGCATGCACTAGGATGGATCTCGATATCCACAATGTGGATGAATAGATCCCGTCTGGGATAGATAAAATATGCTCAATCATAAATAATATGCTAGCGACAAAATGATACAACATAGGCTTATAACTAATACATAACTGTCATGATATAATGTACATAATAGAGTCTAGACAAACAATAAAGTGTGATACATGACCATGTACAATAGTTGGTATGAAACTATCATGAAAAAGAGTGAACTAAACAAGTACAAGAAGATATACTATATAATAGATGCAACGTATACATTAATAGTCATAGATTACATAGAACCAAGTTTGAAGTCTTACAATAAGCAACTATGAGAAACTAGTTTGGTCTTACTTTATTAAGTGCCAATAGTTTTAATCCAATCCAAAGATCAACATATAAGCCTAATTAAATAAACTGATTAATCTGCAAAGTAGGTTACTATACAAACATAGTCAAATCGGTGTCTAATAAGAAAATTGAGCCCATAATCTGATAGAACTTAGGCTAAAACTTGGGGAATCGATCTCAGGTATACTAAAGTAGACCAAAAACACCCTAAATTGTCTAGGATTCCACTGAGCCAGTCAGATCACACTGAACTGAACCTAATTTCTCATAGAGCAACACTTAGATATAAAATTACTAACAATCTAGAAATTTTAATAGCTTTCTAATGGCTACTTAAACCGGTCAAGATTTGACCAAAATTGTTTCAAATTAGTCCAAATATTCTACATAGGTCGAATCTAAAATTGAGTTGTCTAATCTATTAGGTCGATCCAAATCAAAATCTGACTTAGACACTTGAATTAGAAATTCGATCCATTGAACTAGGTAAACCCTAATCTCAATTGAACTATAGCGTCGCTCGAGATTGTTGCGTGCGGCTACCAGAGTTAAGATTTGTGGCACTACCATCAAGCTCTCTAGCGCACATCGTGGCTTCCTTCACCTCGCAACACTCATGAATGAGGTTTGGCAATGAACAGTGACCAAAAATCTCCTCGCGATAAACTTCCAACATCGACCAAAAGTTTTCGATGAGGCACAATGTGGTTAGATGGCAATACCGCCGCTGTCAACCTTATAACCAACATAGAAATACCCAAAAAACACTAGGAAGAAGAATACTTGGGTATGCTATTGGGCAGATGTTGCCAGAAGGGAATAGTTGTGTTGACTTCTTTAGGAGACAAATTGTCGACTAGTGATGCTACTACTCCAGCGATCTCGCAGTGGCGATTTTGGTGACGCCACTCACATCTTCGGTGACTACTAAGTGCGATAAGTTGTTGAAAGATACAAGGTGTGGAAAGATACGAGGTGCAACTTCCTTTGTAAAAACTCCCCCATTACCCTAAATAACAAGTTGTGAAAGACATGTCTACCAGGGCAAACTATCCATTGCCACCCCTACTTAGCTAACCATAATAAAAAACTTAGCAGCTCCAAGTAGAATTGTGTGCTCGGTATAGTGGTTGGGTGAGTTAGTGCCAAGTCAAAGCATCATGGGGTTGAACCCCCACAGGTGCAACTTGAGCACTACCCCTATTTTTTCTTTTTAATTTATTTAATGAATACAATTTTATTTAATTATAAAAATTCATAGAAAATTCTAAAAATTAGCCAAAATCACTAAAAATCAGAATATATGAAGCAAATCAAATATATGAAGCAAACTATCGAAAGCTACACGAAAATATCAGAGAGAAACTGGGACTAGGGTTTCATCCACCTTTATTTCCATGTCTAGATATGAATAAAAAGTTGTCAATCTAATTTTATCATGATAAAGATATATTTTATTTCATAAAGGGATTATCTCACTTTCGTGCAGACAATCATACAAGGGACCGATCCTTGCTTTCGCGCAAGATCTATCCCATGCTGAAAATAAGTAAATCATCAATCAAAGAACTCAAGGATCACTTTCGTGCATCCGAATTCTAAGTTGATCATCTCAAGTGGAAACTCAAGGATCACTTTCGTGCATCCGAATCTCAACACAGGTTCTACTTAAGGTTCTCCAACGTTCTGATCCTCACTTTCGCACAAGATCTTCACGTTTAACAAAATAACTCAATCCTAGCTTCAAATTATTAAACATGGCAATTATTCTTCTAAAATCAAGAAATAAGAACTAACCAAATTTCTTACGGTGAGTTCCTAATATTCAATTTTAGGGTTCCAAGTTCTCAAACAAATCATCTATTAGTCCATATTGCAAAAACTCTAAAAACATACATGATAATAAGAATCTTCGGAGAATTAAAGAGCAATCATCACAGAAGCAGAATCATCATAACAAACTTATACTGACGAAATAAAAGTTATCTAGTCATAAAAAATTCAAGGGGATTACACCCCATGTCCTAAAAGATATCTAAGCTAACATGGAAGAAGAATTACAATAATCCATAGTTTAGAATGAACAGAAATTGAAAAGAGGGAGAAATAAACTTTACAGCACGGCTGTAATGGAAATTACAGCCGTAATCTTGCGAGTGAATAGTGCCGGTGCCCGCTCTTTCGTTGATTTCTCCTCCGATCGACCTCCTTTTGCTCTCAAACTTCTGAGGTATCATCTCCTCCTCCAGGCGAAGCTTCCTTATGAAAATCACAGCCTGAGATGGCCTCTACGCCTCTCGGCGTGAGGCTGATCCCTAAGGATGCCTCTCTCGATTTCTCTCTGAATAGTGGATAAAAATTAGGGCTTTCGCTTCCCCCGTGCTCTCCTCCTCGGAGGCTCTCTTTTTCCTTCTTACGACTTTGAATTTAATGGCCTGGATCGTCTGCAATCGATCACGCAAAAATTGGGCTCCAAAATATTCAGAAAAATCGCGTGCCAGGAATAGAATTACAGCCGTAAAATCAATTACGGCACTACTGTAATTCTGCAAGAACTCTCGGTAAAGAAATCATCTAGAATTTCGGGACCGTGAAATTCCTTATGGCAGTGCCATAATTACCTCAAATCTCTAGGGTGAAAAATAGTCTAGAATTACGGCTTATGATTTTTCTTACGGTAGTGCCGTAATTTCTCGAAAACCTTCTGTATGAAAATCACCCCAAAATACGGCAGTGAAAATGATGACACTGAAATTTCTAGTAAATTTCATGCCATTTCATATATCTTTTTGTGTCAAATCTATGAACCTTTGCTTATTTTTATGCCTTTTTTAATCAATTATTGCAGAATCTACACTCTTTTTGGTTTTTGATGATTTTCAGGCAAAAACGCACGATTTTCAGGCGTTTCCAAGCAATCCAGATGCATGAATGAGTTCCCACCATCAAGAGGAGATAACATGTCAAATTTCATAAACATTGGAGCCTCAGACCAAATTACGGCAGGGCCGTAATTTATATTACGGTACCGTATTTTGAAAGGCTAACGTAATATCAAAGCACTGCTGTAATTTGGGAATTTTTCATCCAGAAAGATTTTCAAAATTACGGCACTACCGTAAAGATTTTCATAGGCCATAATTTGGATCGCTTTCAGACCAGAAACTTTAGCTAAAATTACGGCACTGCCGTAAGATATTTCACGGTACTATAATTCCTGACAGATTTCCACCCGAGAACTTGACTGAAATTACGGCAGTGCCGTAACCAAAAATACGACCGTAATTATAACCTGGAGGCGCGATTTTCCCGGTCAAATTTGAGTCCGATTTTTGTGGGATCGATTGCGGACGATCGAGGTAATGAAATTCAAAGCTGTAATAAGCAAAAAGGGAGTTTTCGATGAGACGAGGGGGGAGACACCAAAAGCCCTAAATTTCATCCACTGACAAAGGAGAAATCGAGTTTCACACCGCCAGCTTAGGGTTCGCCGCCGGGAAGCGTACAACACATTTCCGGCCGTGAAATTTGAAGGGAAGCTTCGCCTGGAGCAAGAGAACATACCTCAGAAGTTTCAACGTGAAAGGATCTCAATCGGAGGAGAAATCAATGAAGAACCCAGCGCCATCACTTTTCATACGATTATTACAGCTGTAATTTTCATTACAGTCGTGTGGTTATTCATTCTTCCCCTTTCTTTTTGATTTCTGATCGCTAGAAACTATGGTTTATTGTAATCCTTTTCTCCATGCTAGCTTAAACCTTTTGTGGGACATGGGGGAGTAATCCCCTTTGATTTCTTAATGACTAGATAAACTTTTCATTACTTCGTCACGTATAATTTTAGCATGATAATTCTACTTTTGTGATAAATGCTCTTTGATTCTCCATAGATTCATGTTATTAATCATGTTTTAGAGTTTTCGCAATAAGGACCGAAAGGTGACTTGCTTAAGACCTCAGAACCCTAGAATTACATGATAAGAACTTACTGTAAGAAATTAGGTTAGTTCTTGTTTCTTGATTTTAGAAGAATAATTGCCATGTTTAATAATATGAATCTAGGATTGAGTCATTTTATCAAACGTGAAGATCTTGTGCGAAAGTGAGGATCGGAACGTTGGAGAACCATAAGTAGAATTTGTGTTGAGACTCGGATGCACGAAAGTGATCTTTGAGATTCCACTCGAGATGATCCACTTAGAATTCGGATGCACGAAAGTGATCCTTGAGTTCTTTGATGAATAATTTACTTATTTTCAGCTTGGGATAGATCTTGCGTTAAAGCGAGGATCGGTCGCTGCATGGTTGTCTGTACGAAAGTGAGATGATCTTTTTATAAAATAAATTATGTCTTTATCATGATAAAATTAAACTGATGAATTTTTATTCATATCTAGTCATAGAAATCAAAGTGGATGAAACCCTAGTCCCAATTTCTCTCTCTGGCATTTTCATTAGCTTTCGATAATTCACTTGCATAGTTTCGACTACCTAGATAGTAAGAAATCAATTATTTGGTACTTGACGAACAAGGTCTCTGTGGGATCGATATTTTTTATTACTTCGAGTATCCGTGCACTTGCAGACACAACAGGTTTTTGGACACAACAAGTGTTTGGTGGCAACACCAGAGATAAGTTTTTGTCTAGCTACTTGTTGGGATACAATAAGTTTTTGGGGCCGTTGCCGGGACCTTGGTTTTTGTTAATATTGAAGATATTGTGAGTATTGCTAGACTAGGTTTTATTTACGTTATATCTTTCTATTCTTTTCTGTTTACTTAGGTTATTTGATCTATCTGCTTTAGACTGCACTGGAAATTTTGATCTGATGGCAGGCCGGAGATCACTTAGGGATTATGCAGCCCCTAGGCCAAAAGAAATACACTTTAGCTGTTAGGGAATACCGGGTGTAATTTAAAATTTTGCAGTCCCAGGACGCAGCGGAAGAATCATTACACCCGAAACATATTCCGGTCCCAAGGATCCATGCGAGAGAGAAGACACAAGGATGTGTTAGAGATGTACCTCTTTTGCTTGTCTAGTTACCGAAGCCATGTTGAAGACGATCAAGTGCTCGCCCTCTACAAGTATCCATGCATCGACTCCTTGATCGTTGCTCCCTTCCACGCTTGGTGCTAGCCTCGGGAAGAGAATCAAGCCTTCACCTCACTTGTGCCACCTTCAAGAGAACTTGCGCCAAGGAGGGGATAGGGAAGATGCCGCCAAGGACTTCCCTCTTCTTCTTTGCTTACGCCACCTCCAAGGTGCGCCTATGGCCAAGGAACGATGAGGGCTTGTGGCAAGAAGACGCCACCAAGCACAAAGAATCCTTGCGCCAAAGAAGAGAGGAAGAGGAAGAAGTTGCGGCTCCGAGGAAGAAGATTGCGCCAAGCCTTTGTTGTCGCCCTTTGCCCTTGCTCACGCCTTCTATGTATCCTCACACCTACAAGGAGTCGAACATCAGAAGGGGCGATAAGGGGTCCTATAAATAGGGCGAGAGGCGGCTAGGGCAAGGGCTAGGATCATGCCAAGTGTATGGCTAGGATGAAAAGGTTTGTGACAAGAAAAGTCTCCAAGACATTTCCTTAAACCCATTCAACCCTTCCTTATGCGCCAAGACCTTGTCTTGCGCCCCAAGCAATATATCAGCCCATGACATGCCTTAGAGGCATGCATTCCATCCAAGGAAGAAGGGCTAGGCGCAACAAGCAAGAGGTATTCGGCTAGGGTAAGGGTTTGGGTGCATGTAGGGTTTATGAGGTAAGGAAAGTTTCCAAGACTTTACCATAAATCTCACCCAACTTGTCATATGCGCCCAAGCTCTTTCCAAAAGAGCTTTCAAGCCATATCAGCCCCAACCCTTGCTATAGAGGCAAGGTTTCCATCCAAGGAACAAAGGGGGAGGCACCTAATGCTTCCTTATGAAGCAACATGCGCCCACTTCACCCCATTATGCCCTTGGCGCCAATGGGGTGAAACTCTTCCCCATTATACCCTTATTTGCTTATACCTCTTCTTGACAACTAGTTATTGGGCCACATTGGATAATGAGCTAGCCCAAACTTCATGGCATGGGTTGATTAAGCCATTGGATCCAATCCAATGCAACCCTAATCCAAATGTGACCAATCTAGGTCAATTTCGGGTCAACCTGCCAAAAATGAAGTTTGGTTCCAATAACTTTCTTCCAACTCATCAGGCCCATTGGCGCTGATGAAATTTTCCAAACTGATCCAAGTTATCCAATAACTTGATCATAAGGCTTCTGATTAAAGCAACGTCAAGAGTCTATTGCATGTGACCCCGTAGGATCCATATGACTATGGCAATGATGTAAACATCATAAGTAGCGAGGAGTATCTAGCAACACATCACTACTACCCATGTCATAGGACTTAAGTCATTATGGCAACAACTCCTAACAAGCAACGAGGATTCCCATTGCATTATAGATCCCTTTGCCTAAACTAATATCCTGTCATTGGATTAGTCTTCAAGTTTATCAATCCAATCCATTGGTCATGACTCAACAAGTGTGGCCACACATTCCTGTCATGCACCAATAAGGTGGGGCGCCCCAAAGTGGATATCATGCTTCCTCTGAAGGAAGGGGCAAATCCTACTATTGGTCATCCATGTCTCTACGTGACTTATGACATGCCCAATGACAGTCGTTTTGGTCTCCCAATTACGGAGAGACATAAGACTGTATCAAAGCATACCCATCATCAAATCTAGACATGAATACCTCAAGTCTAAGGATCAATGCAAACCTCTTGCATGTGAGATTGACTTGTTGACTAGACAAGTCAATCCTCACGGTGGATCACTCCAGTGCATCCAATGCACCTGTATGCCTGCGTTACTGTGTCCCGCACTTAACCAGCCCGTACACCAGTCTCACATGTACCAAAGCTGTCCCATATCTGCTAAGGTACCTTGTCTGGGGATAGCTTATGAGAATGGATCCAATCCAGACTCCTGGGACATTATACATGCAACTCATTACATCAACGCAGGTAGAGAAGTCTGCATAATAATGACCATGCCTATATAAAGAGTAATAGTTCTATCAAAGTACATTCAAACAATGTCTGACCATATCCATACATTGGTCTTCAGGGCATATACACCAACAATCTCCCACTTGCACTAAGACCAAGGGCAACTAATGTTTAGTCAGTTCCAATGTCTCTAGTATGACCCATTTAGCTTCCGCTGTGCCAGAGGCTATGTCAGTGGGTTTTTCCAGATTGCTATCTGTGTTTATTTTAACAAATTTGATCATCATCCTTATCCATGATCTCTTAGATCAGATGATATGCTGTAGTATATACTTGAGCACTAAGTTCCTTCACTTATGCTATGGCCCCAGTAAGAACTATACTGGACCATCAAGCACCAGGAACTAAATCAAGTTCAAATTAATGAAGCTGCTTCCTTGGCTGCCACAAGAAGCAACAATGTACTCAGCCTTATTTGTAGAATTTTGCCACTATGGTTTGCATAATGCTCTTTCAGCACACAACACCACAACAAGGCAAGGCGCAAATCCTAGCGGTGGTCATAAGACTGGAACGAAGTATCAGTGTACCCTTGTACACAAAATTCTTTCCTGTCTATCATAGACTAGACTTCAATCCTTTATACTTCCCAATTATATATAAGGATTGCTTTCACAGCTATCTAGTGTTAAACACTAAGATCTGATTGAAACTTGCTGGCTATGCTCCAAGTGTTGGGGTATGCCCTTAAGGCTAATGTTTGAGGCCTTTGGGATTGTATAAGTATCATGTAATAAACTCTTAAGTTTATAAAAGGCATGGTTATTATTCAGGCTGCTACCTTGTCTGCTGTAATAAGTGTACTGCTGAATAATGTCTCAAAGCTGTTCAGCTAGGCTGACAGGTATAAGTCCTTAGTCGAGATATCTTGGTGAACATGAGACAGCCTTGATATGATTGAGACTAATATGAGTGCTAATCTTATAGGATGCTTCGAGCATAGAATAAGATGTAGACTCATGGGTACATTGGATGTACTGGACAGACCCTACTAGGATATTCCATTGCTTGTCAAAATGTGAATGATCCTTGTAAGCACTAAGTGGCACATGTCCTTTGACTTGAGATCACTTGTGTTTCTAAATGATGATTGTCATTGTCTTGAGGTAGTTCAATATCATTTGAAACATAATGATTATAGACTATCTTGGATGGTGAGCTTGAATCAGGTTAGGACACTAGTGATAGACATAGGATTGCCGTCTCCTTGTTTAAGGAGTGTGATGTTCTAAAGGGCCCCCCTATATGAGATGATTGAGGAAGTGTATGGCCATACCCAGATGACTATGTTCATCTGATCTGATCATGCTCATCGTATTGGAGTTACAGGCTTGACATGCTTGTCCAATAAGAACGTCCAGTGGCAAAGGATACATGTATGCCAAGTGAGTTGATTCACACTTATGCTATGGTTTGGGTGTAGTCTTGGAAGACTATTTCCTTTATATCGGGAGACAGTGATGTGTTGCTAGATACCCCTCACTGATCGTGATAACGTAAGTTATCGTTACCGACATTTAGAGGAAACCCTCAGGGTCGCACAATTTGATGATATGGCTTACTTAAGTCAGATCGTGTGGACTGGACTGTTTAGACTCAGTTTAAACGGGTTTAGACTCTGATTGTAAGTGAGATCTGGTCTGATCATGTTTGATTGATTAGGGCTTGAGATCGGTAAGCTTCGATCGAGAGTATGGATGCTAGATCATAGAGATCGAGAGCATCAAGAGATGAACGGTTAGATCTTGAACCATTTGGTTCAAGGAGATCTAGACCTTGGCTTGGGCTGGTTTAATGAACCGAATTGGGTGGAACCTAATTGACTTGAACCGGTTCACATGGGTGAACGTATGGTTCAAGGCTTAAAGGTTTTTGGGCGGTTTAGTCTTCATGTGAGCGCATGGCTTGAATACCTTCCATTTTTGGAAGGGTAACGCCATGTCTTGAATGAAAAGAACTAAACGCATTTTGAGCTTAATTCACTTGTCATCTTCGTTGGACGAAGAGAGGATTGGAGGACAAGGGAGCTCTCGGCCAAGCACATCTCATCATCAACACGACAAGGAACTTTGGGGATCTCTTGCTAGCACAAGGAAGATCCTAAAGGGTAGCCATCCCTCATCTTGTGTGTGAATTTGTGGAGGAGATCTATCTTGATCTCTCGCTTCCAAGTCGCCATCCTCAACATGGCTTCGGTATGATTTCTCATAGTTGTTAAGTTGATCATATAGCTTTCATATCCGATCTTTTGAAACCCTCTTTCCGCTTTACATGGCTAGATGTGCATGTTTAGGGTTTCACCCCCCTTTAGATTAGGGGTTCCTTCAATTGGTATCAGAGCCGATTTTTCGATATGATCTATATGATTGTTTAGAAGTGCATGTGATCCACACTAGTTTGCGCTTTCTTGATGCTTTATTTACATGATGCATGGTTAATAGATTATTGGCGCTTGTATCATGGTTGTATAAAGCTTGCGCTCCCCCTTGAAGGGGACCCCCTAAAGTTTGCGCTCCCCCTTGAAGGGGACCCCCCCTTAGATCTAAGGGTTAACAACATGATATATCTTATGTTCTCAAGTGAAGTGATGCATGTTGTTTTGTTTGTTGGCGCATGTTTGTAGCCTTCATAGTTGCGCTTAAAGCATGTTATAGTTTTTCTTATAAAACTCAATGAACTTGCGCGCATACTTAGATCTAAGCCCTTCCTATAATCCCTTAGATGGGTTGATGGGGTTGAAGTCACCTCTGGGGTAGATCCATGAGTCTGATCAGACCATCTGACAGCCTAAATGGATCGACCAGATGGCACCTGTGCGCAAGCATATGGTGGCCATAGGTCGATTGCATCTTAGGTGTGTAGCGAGGTCTGGTTGAGACAACAAGTGAACACTCTTGAGTTAGGCCCGGGGTCACACCCGCTTGCCAGAACTCATGAGGGTTGTTCAGCCCTTGGCGCATGTATGGTTGACCATTAGGTCAACGCGGGTCAGTTAGGACTCGGTGCATGCAAGGGCAAAGGATCTGACCAGATGGTGAGTGGATCCCTATCAATGGACCATTGTAAGGTTGTAGGGCACATAAGGAAATTAAAATTGATGCCATGGGGTTTTCATAATTTTAATTTCATGATCGGATCACATGTTGCTTGATGCCATGATGCTTGTCTATTTATTCTTATGTGGGTTGCCCTTTTGTGTGCTATGCTGGGGCCTGCGAGCCTGGTAAATTATAAGTTAATTTTATTGTGATCTGCGAATCACATTGTTTTAATTTATGAATTGTATTGTTGACCTGCGAGTCAACCTTGTCTAGATAGATCAAATGTATTTTGATTAGACAAGAGCACAAAGGCACACATCCCAAAGGAGCATTCACCTGGTGGCCCACCTGAGGTGCTCTTGGCGCTAGGGCCCTAGGTTGGACCAGATGATATGCCAAGGAGCTCAAGTGAAGACTTAAGTAAAATTAAGGTCTTACTAGGGTTCATGGGCTTTTAACCACATAAGATCATGCTTTCTATTTATTGTTTAAATAATTAGAATTGCATGTTTAAGTTTATCTTCTGCTATCACCATAGGACTTGCATGATAGTCAAGAAGATAAAAGACCGATAAAATCCAAACGCTAATATATCAAGCTCGTAAGCCTTCTGACGCGAAACCTCACCGTTCTGACTATCGTTGGAGCCGTGTTGAACCCACTCAGTGGGCACGTCCATCTATCTTCAGACGGTGCTGGATTTCACCTGCGTGTTACAGAGTTGGGATTTATCCCCTCTCGTTGCTCAGCATTGCACGTGGTGGTCCAGGGAGTAGGTCGGGTCAGCTTGACCATGTAGGCTACATATGAGGCGCATATGGTAGCACATGGAGGCAGCCATCTCTGGGATCAGAGACTGTGTTGTACCAACTCAGTTGGCACAGTCTGCTGGATTGCCAAGATGAAGGGGAATCGCACGGGTTGGCGATTGGCTGGGACAGCCTACCAGAAATTAGTGCTTGTCATCTCTGTGCATCTTATCTCGCCTGAGCGGGACGCGGAGACCAAGTATGAAATCTGGATCCCATCTCACTAAAAGAGTGTTACTCTTTCGGACTGTTTACTGGATTTTTCAGTCAGACAAAATAGTGAGAAAAGAATCTTTCTTAAGTCCTGGATTGATTCTAAAACATTGATACTGACCTTGCTGTTCTTGCTTGTTGTAGATTCCTGCAGCAACGAACGTCATGAGCTTCAATGTGCGATCCCTACTGGAAAGGGAGAAGTTTGCTGGGCCGAACTTCTCTGACTGGTTTGGACACCTTAAGATCGTTCTTAAGGCAGAGAGGAAACTGTATGTCCTCGAGACGGCGATACCGCCGCAGCCCGCTCCGAACGCCGCAAGGGCGGTTCGGGATGCCTACGAAAAGCACGTCAATGATAGCATTGATGTCGCTTGCCTGATGCTAGCGTCTATGACGCCACCGCTGCAGCGTCAGCATGAGGATATGTCGGCTATAGAGATTATAGCGAACCTCAAGATGCTGTATGCTGCACAGGCGAGGACTGAGCGCTATAATCTGACGAAGCTCTTCTTTCAGAGCAAACTGGCTGAGGGGAGCCCAGTGGGAGCTCACGTGCTCAAGATGATTGGGCACAAGGAGGCTCTAGAAAAACTGGGGCATACCGTCAACCAGGAGCTTGCTGTGGACATTATTCTACAGTCTCTTCCGCCTTCTTTCGATGCGTTCATCATTAATTTTAATATGAACAAAATCGATTGTACGCCGGCAGAGCTGCTGAATATGCTCTTGACAACTGAGGAAACTCTGAAGGGCAAGCCTTCAACCTCTGTCTTAATGGTTCCTTCAAGGAACAAGAAGAAGGGGAAGAAGGGCAAGGCCCCTGTCAAGAATTACAGCAAGGCTCTGAAACAGAAGGTGAAGCGGTCGAAGGACAACAGGTGTTTCCACTGTGGCCAGCTGGGTCACTGGAAAAAGGACTGTAAAGCGCTCCAAGGAGATAAGAGGGGAAGCATCGCTTCTGGCTCAGGTATATATGTGACTGAGGTCATGTTATCTTCTTCTACTATATCATGGGTGTTGGACACTGCATGTGGAGTTCACATTTGTTCAAATGTGCAGGAACTCAAGAGAAGAAGGCAGGTGGGACAGCATGAGGTAGACCTACGCGTTGGAAACGGGGCACGGGTTGCTGCTGTTGCTGTAGGGGACTATTTCATTTCTTTACCATCTGGAATTGTATTAGAATTAAACAATTGTTATTTTGTACCAAGTATTACCAAGAATATTATCTCTATTCCTGCTCTTGTCAGGAAAGGATTTGCCTTTGAATGCAAGATTTCAAAGTGTGTTTTATCTCGTGATAATATTGTGTATGCAACTGGTTCAATTAACAATGGGTTATACATGTTGGACATGGAATATTCTATACAAAACATTGATAATAAGAAAGCCAAGTATGCTGATGACAGCACCTTGCTATGGCATAGTCGTTTAGGCCATATAAACGAGAAGCGCATTAAGCGGTTGCATGATCATGGACTGCTGGGATCATTCTCCTATGAGGAGATTGATACATGCAAAGCTTGTTTAATGGGTAAAATGACGAAGTCTCCTTTTCCTCACAAAGGTCAAAGGACTTCAGGTTTACTTGACCTTATACACAGTGATGTGTGTGGGCCATTTAGTAAACATGCCAGAGGTGGCTATCGGTACTTCATTACCTTTACTGATGATTTCAGTAGGTATGGGTATGTCTATCTGATGAGACATAAAAGTGAATCTTTTGACAAGTTCAAAGAGTTCAAGAATGAAGTACAAAATCAGCTAGGCCGAAATATCAAGGCACTTCGTTCTGATCGAGGTGGAGAATACCTGAGTCATGCATTTACTGACTATCTAAAGGAGTGTGGGATTATCTCACAGCTCACTCCGCCAGGAACACCGCAATGGAATGGTGTGTCCGAGAGGAGAAATAGAACGCTACTTGATATGGTTCGTTCTATGATGAGTCAGGCTACTCTTCCATATTCCTTTTGGGGTTTTGCACTGGAAACAGCTGCAAAGGTACTAAACCGAGTGCCATCCAAGGCAGTTTCAAAGACGCCATATGAATTATGGTATGGGAAACAGCCTAGCTTGACATTTATCAGGATCTGGGGTTGCGAGGCTTATGTCAAAAAGCTCGCCTCTGGGAAACTAGAGAGCAGATCTGACAAATGCATCTTTGTCGGTTACCCTAAGGAAACTAAGGGTTATTATTTCTACGATCCCAAAGAGAACAAGGTATTTGTTGCTCGGACGGCCATATTTCTTGAGAAGGAGTTTCTTCTGCAAGAGGCCAGTGGGAGAGAAATAAAGCTGGATGAAAATCCAGAAGAAGGACAAAGTAGTCAAGCACAGTTGGATGAGCCTGAGCCAGAAGATCAGGTTATTGAACAACCTGAGGCTCAAATAACACGGGAACCGCGAAGATCGGGTAGGATCCGTCGCCAGCCTGAGCGCTATGACGGAGTCTACATCATTGATAATGATGAACCCCTAACTTATGCGGATGCGGTCAGTGGACCGGAGTCAGCTAGATGGCTTGAAGCTATGCGAGCCGAAATGGACTCCATGTCAGATAACCAAGTCTGGGATTTGGTTGATCCGCCTTCGGGAGTAATCCCTATAGGCTGTAAATGGATCTTCAAGAAGAAGATTGACATGGATGGTAACGTGGTTACCTATAAAGGCAGGCTAGTTGCGAAAGGTTTCAAACAAATCTACGGGATAGATTATGATGAGACTTTCTCACCTGTAGCCATGTTTAAGTCTATTCGGATTCTTTTCGCAATAGCAGCATATTACGATTATGAGATCTGGCAGATGGATGTGAAAACAGCTTTCCTTAATGGAAATCTGGATGAGGATGTGTATATGACACAACCGGAAGGTTTCACTAATCCAGCAGATCGTCATAAAATATGCAAGTTAAAGAAGTCCATTTATGGACTTAAACAAGCATCAAGAAGCTGGAACATTCGTTTTGATGAATCAATCTCTCAGTTTGGTTTCATCAAGAACGAGGATGACCCGTGTGTATATAAGAGGTTTAGTGGGAGCGTAATTACATTCCTAATCCTCTACGTCGATGATATCTTAATCATTGGAAATGATATTCCTGAACTTCATGCTGTTAAAGCATGGTTAGGAAAATGTTTCCAGATGAAAGATATAGGAGAAGCAGCCTATGTACTAGGTGTAAAGATCTACCGGGATAGATCTAAGAGGCTTCTCGGGCTGTGCCAGAGTACTTACATCGATAAAGTCCTGGAGAGATTCCATTTAGAGAATTCTAAACGTGGGTATCTTCCAGTCAGACATGGTCTGAATCTTTCAAAGAGTCAGTGTCCACAAACACAGACTGAGAAAGATGAAATGGACAGTACGCCTTATGCTTCGGCTATAGGGTCCATTATGTATGCGATGTTGTGTACTCGCCCAGACGTCGCTTACGGGTTAAGCGTGACCAGTCGATTCCAAAGTAATCCAGGTTTGGCGCACTGGATTGCAGTCAAGAACATTTTAAAATATCTGCGGAGGACCAAAGATATGTTCTTGATATATGGTGGTCAGGAAGAACTCAGTATAGAGGGATATACTGACGCTTCGTTCCAGTCGGACCAGGATGATTTCCGATCGCAATCAGGCTATGTTTTTAGCTTGAACGGTGGAGCAGTGGTGTGGAAAAGCTTCAAACAGTCAACTGTTGCTGATTCCACAACAGAAGCCGAGTATGTTGCAGCCTCAGAAGCATCCAAGGAGGCAGTGTGGATTCGTAAGTTCGTGAGAGAACTTGGTGTCGTTCCTTCGAGTGCAGATCCTTTGGTTATCTTCTGTGATAACACTGGAGCAATTGCACAAGCAAAGGAACCGCGGTCGCACCAGAAGTCCAAGCACATACAGAGACGGTTTCACTTGATCCGGGAGATCATTGATCGAGGCGAGATCAAAATATGCAAGGTTCATACAGATGACAATCTGGCAGACCCGCTTACCAAGCCTCTGACGCAGCAGAAGCATGAGAGGCACTGTAATAATATGGGTTTGAGATTTCTCAACCATTAGATTAAGTGCAAGTGGGAGATTGTTGGGGTATGCCCTTAAGGCTAATGTTTGAGGCCTTTGGGATTGTATAAGTATCATGTAATAAACTCTTAAGTTTATAAAAGGCATGGTTATTATTCAGGCTGCTACCTTGTCTGCTGTAATAAGTGTACTGCTGAATAATGTCTCAAAGCTGTTCAGCTAGGCTGACAGGTATAAGTCCTTAGTCGAGATATCTTGGTGAACATGAGACAGCCTTGATATGATTGAGACTAATATGAGTGCTAATCTTATAGGATGCTTCGAGCATAGAATAAGATGTAGACTCATGGGTACATTGGATGTACTGGACAGACCCTACTAGGATATTCCATTGCTTGTCAAAATGTGAATGATCCTTGTAAGCACTAAGTGGCACATGTCCTTTGACTTGAGATCACTTGTGTTTCTAAATGATGATTGTCATTGTCTTGAGGTAGTTCAATATCATTTGAAACATAATGATTATAGACTATCTTGGATGGTGAGCTTGAATCAGGTTAGGACACTAGTGATAGACATAGGATTGCCGTCTCCTTGTTTAAGGAGTGTGATGTTCTAAAGGGCCCCCCTATATGAGATGATTGAGGAAGTGTATGGCCATACCCAGATGACTATGTTCATCTGATCTGATCATGCTCATCGTATTGGAGTTACAGGCTTGACATGCTTGTCCAATAAGAACGTCCAGTGGCAAAGGATACATGTATGCCAAGTGAGTTGATTCACACTTATGCTATGGTTTGGGTGTAGTCTTGGAAGACTATTTCCTTTATATCGGGAGACAGTGATGTGTTGCTAGATACCCCTCACTGATCGTGATAACGTAAGTTATCGTTACCGACATTTAGAGGAAACCCTCAGGGTCGCACAATTTGATGATATGGCTTACTTAAGTCAGATCGTGTGGACTGGACTGTTTAGACTCAGTTTAAACGGGTTTAGACTCTGATTGTAAGTGAGATCTGGTCTGATCATGTTTGATTGATTAGGGCTTGAGATCGGTAAGCTTCGATCGAGAGTATGGATGCTAGATCATAGAGATCGAGAGCATCAAGAGATGAACGGTTAGATCTTGAACCATTTGGTTCAAGGAGATCTAGACCTTGGCTTGGGCTGGTTTAATGAACCGAATTGGGTGGAACCTAATTGACTTGAACCGGTTCACATGGGTGAACGTATGGTTCAAGGCTTAAAGGTTTTTGGGCGGTTTAGTCTTCATGTGAGCGCATGGCTTGAATACCTTCCATTTTTGGAAGGGTAACGCCATGTCTTGAATGAAAAGAACTAAACGCATTTTGAGCTTAATTCACTTGTCATCTTCGTTGGACGAAGAGAGGATTGGAGGACAAGGGAGCTCTCGGCCAAGCACATCTCATCATCAACACGACAAGGAACTTTGGGGATCTCTTGCTAGCACAAGGAAGATCCTAAAGGGTAGCCATCCCTCATCTTGTGTGTGAATTTGTGGAGGAGATCTATCTTGATCTCTCGCTTCCAAGTCGCCATCCTCAACATGGCTTCGGTATGATTTCTCATAGTTGTTAAGTTGATCATATAGCTTTCATATCCGATCTTTTGAAACCCTCTTTCCGCTTTACATGGCTAGATGTGCATGTTTAGGGTTTCACCCCCCTTTAGATTAGGGGTTCCTTCACCAAGCATTTGCCACAAATGGTCTTGTGTATATTTCTCAAAATATGATCCATTCTATACACCATGTATCAGGATTTTAGACCCATGTTATTACTCTCCAACTGAGTTATAGGACACAACATCCTTGAGAGAGTCAGACCATATCTTCCTGGAAGGTATCAATATTTGGAATCATCCAGTATAAACCTTTTCAGAAACTCTTGGATGAACATAGATTGACTAAAGGGCAATGACTTTCTTGGATCTCTATCTATAGATCCTCATGCCTAGGATGTAGGCATCATTCCCTAGATCATTCTTCTCGAAATACTTCTCAAGCCTCTTCTTCACCATGTGAAGAGCTGAGATGTCATTCCATGTGAGGAGAATATCATCAATCTTCTAGAACAAGAAATACTATTAAGGTGCTCCCACTGATCTTCTTGTAAACACAGGCTCTTTTAAACATGCTTGCATAACACCATGCATATCTTTATGGCCTTGATATGAAAACCTTCTGGCTATTTCTTTATAGATATCTTTTCAGACGTCCATGCAAGAAAGGCAGTTTTCATAACAACACGCCATAACTGATCATGCAATTATAATATGCATATTCCTAATGGACTTAAAACTCAGCTATTGGTGAAAAATTTCACCATTATCCATCCAGTGGATTTGCCTGAAATTTCTGTTCACCAGCTTGCCTTTAAGGTAACAGTATTACCTTCTATGTCTATCTTCCTAGAAGATTTATTTACAGCCTGTGGGAATTACCCCTTTGGCAGCTCATCCAAGTCCCAGACTTGATTAGCAGACATGGAGTCCATTATGGTTCTCATGGCCCTTAGACATTTCTTGGAATCTGGTCCACCGACCGTTTCCATTTCCTCACAAGTCTTAGGTTCATCCTTGATGAAAAATTCGTCATGCCCAGCATATCGAATCGATCCAGACTTATGTGGTTCCTGTGTTACTTGAACCTCAGGTTGACTTTCAACCTGTATGTGAGATTTTGCTCTCCATCTGTGTCTAATTATATTGTGGTTGATTCTAGACCTTGTCCGAATCAAATCTATTCCCACTAGCTTCTTTTAAAAAGAAATACTTTCTCAAGAGAGACAGCAGTTTGAGCAACAAATATTTTGTTCTCTTTGGGATAGAATTAGCACTCTATAGTGCACCACAAACACATACTTTTGAATTAGTGCACATTACATTCCCAATTCCATTGAAGAAATGGGATATTTGCAGTTCGCAACTCAAAAGCTAATTTAGACACTTTCTTATGGAGTGACAGTGCATCTGTTTGCATGGCATCATAGTAGTATATTTGCATGACTATTCAAAGATGGAACCACATCCAATGTGTTCCTTTTACTTTCTTTGAAATTCACCACATAGTGGTGTACTAAGTAAGCTGTGAGATAACTCCACACTTCTTAGGACAGTCATCAACTTCTCCACTAATCACCTTGATCCAATCAAAGTGCTTTAATAGATCCTCCAATTTGACTCAATACTTCATTTGTGAACTTCTTGGATTTCTCCAAAGTTCTTAGGTTGGATAAGGCATACCCACACCTGATGAAGTATATAACACCTCTTAGTGCTAGTTTACATGGGTCCACACACATTGCTGTGTAATAGATCCAACAAGCCACTAACCCTTCCACCCTTTATGGTGAAGGCAGCATCTGTCACATTATTCCTTTGAACTAGGCTCACATGTATCATAATCCTGAAAGGATAATGATCCCAATAGTCCATGGACCTTTGGATGTGACCATTGTTCTATGGTTCAAGAGACAATGCTATAAGAGGGTGTTTATTGAATCATTGGATCTGATCTTGTGTTACATATAGAACCACAAACTATTATCCACTGTATCACTTCAATAGAACATCTCAGATTTAAAGAAAATATCATTTATTATTTCAAACTGAAATCCTTTCCAAAAGGAATGATGTTCTAATACATAAGCTGATACATAATAGCAAAGTTCTAGATAAAGTCTTCAAGGCAGTGTGATGATATCAACAGCAGCATCCAATGCTCCGTCCCTAACCCGAGAGTCGATCCCACCAAGCCTAATCGTCCTACTTCTTCTGAGTTCCTGCACATGTAAAACATATGTGAGCCTCACATGCGGTACCCAGTACCCATGAATAAGAAGTAGATATAAAGACCTTGGTAACACAATACCTGAAGTGGATGGATTACATCCCTTCTTCTTTGCCATGCTCTTCTTGGCCATTAATCCTCTTCGAAATACCCATGCATTCCTAGTCTTCCGAAGTATTAGCTTTGAAGATACAGAACCATGGTCATTCTCAGATTTAGGCAGACACTCTGAAGATCCAACAGAACTCTCCTGATCTTTGTCTATAGAGCATGGTGTGAAGAGACCTCTGAGATGTATGATAAGATCATAAATTCCCATCTCATCACACTCAAATTTGACCTCTGGGGTCATGCACTCTAAGACAAGAGCAGTGTACTGTTCGTTATCTTCACAATGTTCAAGATAGACATTCCACTCCCACTCAGTAGTGAAATACACACTGGGCTGGGATGGAGGTCTTTCAAGAAGATGCACCTTATTTTCTTGTTCGAGTATCTTGGACAAAATCTTGAACCACTTTGTCCAATTTGTCCCATCTAATTTGTTTTTATAGAGTTTCAATCTTAGATCAGGAGATGCCTTCTACAATAAGCAAATAAGTAAAATAAGTACTATGATAAAGCATTTAACAAGGACTTTAACTTAAATGTTATGCTCCCACTATTTCCAAAAACAAGTTGAGAACTCTCAAACTCAGCATGGAAATAAGTGAGTAGGATCCTAATTTCACATGAGGTCTCCGCGACTCACGAGGGTGAGTTGGGATGCACAGAGAGTCTCATGCTTCCTTAGGTACGCATGCCAGCCAATTGTGCCGTGCACAACTCCTCTTAGTTAAGACAGACTAGGCGCCCTGTGTCCAGCGAGGGCTGGATACAACACAGAACCCTATCCTCGCAACAGCTGCCTCTAGTAATTCATCATGTCAGTGACATATGAAAAACTAGTCAAGTCTGGTCCTAACCGTTATGCCCAGGGCCAACAAATTTCCTTGCGAAGGCATGCCCAGGTTAAAACTGGACTGGGAAAATCATTGTCACCACACACCTTCTAAAGATAAGTGGGTGTGTCCCACGAGGGTGGGAAACAGTTTACAACACCACCGATCGATAGTTTGATGAGGGCTACGCGTTAGAAGGCTATCGACTTGATATTGTATTGAGAGTTTTTGCATGTTTGTTTTATTCTTTTCTAGCATGCAGTTTTCCTATGGTTATGGCAGCAAAGGAAAAACATCACAGGCATGCTATGGACAAAATAATAAACCATCACAGGCATGCTAGTTTGGTCGATATGGTCATAGCCCTTTTCATACACATAACTTGTCACGAGCCATGTGACATGTTATCGTGCATCCAAGGGTTGCGAGTCCCTAAAGAAGATCAGCCCATGCCACAAGCCGAAAGCATGTGTCCTTCCTTCAGCCGCAAGTCCATCACCACGCCTCCAAAGCTGGCGCCACTTCTGACTCCTATTGAAGAAGACTCCTTGTTGTCAAGATGAAGCCTTAACCTATCCTATAATTCTACACCTATTCTAAACAAGATGAAAAATTCTTTACAACAAGATAGGGAGAGAACTACACGTGGGTGGAAAGAGATTTTACAAGCATTCATCACAAGTGGAAACATGCTTCCACATCACAACACAGGAGGGCACTCGCTATGACCATATCAACCCAATCAAGTGGCGCATGTAAAATTTGAAAATCCGGAAAAAATCAAATTTTAGCACCTTATGCACCATCATCATCCAAAGCACTCTCTTAACCAAATTTATGCTAAAATTTAGATCAAGTTCCAGGATGATTTCATAGACCCTATCGGCTGGCAGTTTTGTCAGATCAAGAGACCCGGCCAGTCCGAAGACACAATGCCCGTCCTACTTGACAAAACTACGTGCGCCTTTGGTCTTAAATCAATCATAAACAAAATCCAAATTTCGGCCGCAAAGATGAGAAGAGAGGTTTGGATGAAAACGCTTTCTACGTGAAACGCGCATGGATAGAAGAAAAATTTTTCACACAAGCAAACGTACACCTTGTATTTCTTGCAAGTAGCTCTGATACCACTGTTAGGGAATACCGAGTGTAATTTAAAATTTTGCAGTCCCAGGACGCAGCGGAAGAATCATTACACCCGAAACATATTCCGGTCCCAAGGATCCATGCGAGAGAGAAGACACAAGGATGTGTTAGAGATGTACCTCTTTTGCTTGTCTAGTTGCCGAAGCCATGTTGAAGATGATCAAGTGCTCGCCCTCTACAAGTATCCACGCGTCGACTCCTTGATCGTTGCTCCCTTCCACGCTTGGTGCTAGCCTCGGGAAGAGAATCAAGCCTTCACCTCACTTGCGCCACCTTCAAGAGAACTTGCGCCAAGGAGGGGATAGGGAAGATGCCGCCAAGGACTTCCCTCTTCTTCTTTGCTTGCGCCACCTCCAAGGTGCGCCTATGGCCAAGGAACGATGAGGGCTTGTGGCAAGAAGACGCCACCAAGCACAAAGAATCCTTGCGCCAAAGAAGAGAGGAAGAGGAAGAAGTTGTGGCTCCAAGGAAGAAGATTGCGCCAAGCCTTTGTTGTCGCCCTTTGCCCTTGCTCACGCCTCTCTATGTATCCTCACACCTCCAAGGAGTCGAACATCAGAAGGGGTGGTAAGGAGTCCTATAAATAGGACAAGAGGCGGCTAGGGCAAGGGCTAGGATCATGCCAAGTGTATGGCTAAGATGAAAAGGTTTGTGACAAGGAAAGTCTCCAAGACATTTCCTTAAACCCATTCAACCCTTCCTTATGCGCCAAGACCTTGTCTTGCGCCCCAAGCAATATATCAGCCCATTACATGCCTTAGAGGCATGCATTCCATCCAAGGAAGAAGGGCTAGGCGCAACAAGCAAGAGGTATTCGGCTAGGGTAAGGGTTTGGGTGCATGTAGGGTTTATGAGGTAAGGAAAGTCTCCAAGACTTTACCATAAATCTAACCCTACTTGTCATATGCGCCCAAGCTCTTTCCAAAAGAGCTTTCAAGCCATATCAGCCCCAACCCTTGCCATAGAGGCAAGGTTTCCATCCAAGGAACAAAGGGGGAGGCACCTAATGCTTCCTTATGAAGCAACATGCGCCCACTTCACCCCATTATGCCCTTGGCGCCAATGGGGTGAAACTCTTCCCCATTATACCCTTATTTGCTTATACCTCTTCTTGACAACTAGTTATTGGGCCACATTGGATAATGAGCTAGCCCAAACTTCATGGCATGGGTTGATTAAGCCATTGGATCCAATCCAATGCAACCCTAATCCAAATGTGACCAATCTAGGTCAATTTCGGGTCAACCTGCCAAAAATGAAGTTTGGCTCCAATAACTTTCTTCCAACTCATCAGGCCCATTGGCGCTGATGAAATTTTCCAAACTGATCCAAGTTATCCAATAACTTGATCATAAGGCTTCTGATTAAAGCAACGTCAAGAGTCTATTGCATGTGACCCCGTAGGATCCATATGACTATGGCAATGATGTAAACATCATAAGTAGCGAGGAGTATCTAGCAACACATCACTACTACCCATGTCATAGGACTTAAGTCATTATGGCAACAACTCCTAACAAGCAACGAGGATTCCCATTGTATTATAGATCCCTTTGCCTAAACTGATATCCTGTCATTGGATTAGTCTTCAAGTTTATCAATCCAATGCATTGGTCATGACTCAACAAGTGTGGCCACACATTCCTGTCATGCACCAATAAGGTGGGGCGCCCCAAAGTGGATATCATGCTTCCTCTGAAGGAAGGGGCAAATCCTACTATTGGTCATCCATGTCTCTACGTGACTTATGACATGCCCAATGACAGTCGTTTTGGTCTCCCAATTACGGAGAGACGTAAAACTGTATCAAAACATACCCATCATCAAATCTAGACATGAATACCTCAAGTCTAAGGATCAATGCAAACCTCTTGCATGTGAGATTGACTTGTTGACTAGATAAGTCAATCCTCACGGTGGATCACTCTAATGCATCCAATGCACCTGTATGAATGCGTTACTGTGTCCCGCACTTAACCAACCCATACACCAGTCTCACATGTACCAAAGCTGTCCCATATATGCTAAGGTACCTTGTCTGGGGATAGCTTATGAGAATGGATCCAATCCAGACTCCTGGGACATTATACATGCAACTCATTACATCAACGCAGGTAGAGAAGTCTGCATAATAATGACCATGCCTATATAAAGAGTAATAGTTCTATCAAAGTACATTTAAACAATGCCTGACCATCTCCATACATTGGTCTTCAGGGCATATACACCAACATTAGCATTGCCAAACCAGCAATTGAAGTTGATAATTTCGAGATTAATCCTGCCTTCTTGTCCATGATCCAGCAAAATCAGTTTGGAGGAGCTCCAATTGAAGATCCTTATGAATACTTACATCTTTTTCTTGAATATTGTGATACCATTAAAATTAATGGGGTTTCTGATGATGCACTAAAACTAAGACTATTTTGTTTTTCTCTCAGGGACCGAGCACGATCTTGGCTACATTCTCGACCTACCGGTGCCTCCACCACATGGGAACAACTGTCAAATGCTTTCTTGATGAAATATTTTCCACCAAGCAAGACCATCCAACTGAGGAATCAAATCACAAATTTTACACAAAAGTATGGTGAATCCTTTAGCAGGGCATGAGAGCGTTTCAACGATTTACAACGGAAGTGTCCTCACCATGGCCTTGAAAATTGGGTTTTAATTCATACATTTTATAATTGTCTACTTTATAGCACCTGCCTAATTATTGATGCTGCTGCAGGAGGAGCCCTAATGAGCAGAACCATTGAAGATGCTTTCACCTTATTTGAAGAAATGTCCTTGAACCATGACCAATGGGCTCCTGAAGAAGGAATGCTATATTGTCATCAACATGGTAAGAATGAGAGTGAGGATTGGTAAACCCTAACTAAAGAGGTAAATTCTTTTTAGTGTAGAATCTTTACTTGAAAAATTTATGGCTAATCAAAACAAGGAAATTAAAGATCTCAACTTGCCTCTCAAGTAGAATCCTTAGTTGCTCACAATAAAACTCTAGAAGATCAAATACCTATTGAACATTGTAATGCCATTATCACTAGAAGTGGGAGAAAATTAGAGGAACCAAAAGGGAAAGTTGAGAATAATAGAAAAGAGCTTAATGATGAACATGGCCATGAGTTAGAGTTATAAAAATCTCCTGAGCATGAGCAATCCCAAACCAGTTTGTCATCTCACAAGGGTGGTGAACCTAAAGGTGATATGCCATGCCAGAAAGATATTTCTAAATCTAATTCTCCTACACTATATAAGCCACCTATACCTTTCCCCAAAGGTTAGTACAAGCAAAATTAGACAAACAATTTGGGAAATTTTTAGATGTTTAGAAAAAGCTTTATATTGACATTCCTTTTACTGAAGTTTTATCTCAAATGCCATCTTATACAAAAATTTTGAAAGAAATATTGTCTAATAAGAGAAAGATAGAGGACTATGGTACTGTGGCTTTAACTGAGGAATGTAGTGCTATTATCCAAAACAAAGTGCCACCAAAATTGAAGGATTCAGGTAGTTTCTCTATCCCTTGATTTATTGGTAGTATGGCTTTTGACCGAGCCTTATGTGATTTGGGTGCTAGTGCAAGCCTAATGCCATTGTCTATCTGCAGGAAATTGGACATGAGAGAGCTCAAACCAACTTCTATATCTTTGCAACTCGCCAATCATTCGGTGAAGTACCCTGTAGGAATTCTTTGATGAATAATTTACTTATTTTCAGCTTGGGATAGATCTTGCGCGAAAGCGAGGATCGGTCCCTGCATGATTGTCTGCACGAAAGTGAGATGATCCTTTTATGAAGTAAATTGAATCTTTATCATGATAAAATTAAACTGACGAATTTCTATTTATATCTAGTCATAGAAATCAAAGTGGATGAAATCCTAGTCCCAGTTTCTCTCTCTGGTATTTTCATTAGCTTTCGATAATTCACTTGCATAGTTTCGACTGCCTAGATAGTAAGAAATCGATTATTCGGTACTTGACGAACAAGATCTCTATGGGATCGATATTTTTTATTACTTCGAGTATCCGTGCACTTGCGGACACAACAAGTTTTTGGTGGCAACGCTAGAGATAATTTTTTGTCTAACTACTTGTTAGGATTCAACAAGTTTTTGGCGCCATTGTAGGGGACCTTAGTTTTTGTCAATATTGAAGACATTTAGAGTATTGTTAGACTAGGTTTTATTTTCTATTTTTTGTTCTATTTTTCTTTTTATTTTCTTTTCTCTTGAAATTATTTGATCTATCTACTTGATCCTGAGATTAGGACCTCTTGTACCTTTTGATCCTGAGATAAATAAAACTCTTAGACTGTGCAGGAAGTTGAGATTTGAGGAAAGTCAACAAGAAGAAATTGAAGAAGTGACCATGGCAGAACAAAGATCACTTAGGGACTATGCAACCCTTAATCCATGAGAGATTCATTCTAGCATTGCTAGATCAGTGATAGAGGCTAATAACTTTGAAATCAAGCCTGCTTTCTTATCGATGATTCAACAGAACCAGTTTGGAGAATCTCCTCTTGAAGATCTTAACCAACACCTTTCTTTATTTCTTGAACTTTGTGATACAATTAAGATTAATGGAGTTTCTAACGATGCACTAAAATTGAGATTGTTTCCTTTTTCTCTTAGGGACCGAGCGCGATCTTGGCTTCAAGCACAACCTACCAGTACTTTCACTATATGGGAGCAACTGTCCAATGCCTTCTTGATGAAATATTACCCACCAAGCAAGACCATCCAAATGAGAAATCAGATTTCAAGCTTTGCACAGAGGGATAGTGAATCTTTTAGTGAGGCATGAGAGCGATTCAATGATTTACAATGGAAGTATCCTCACCATGGCATTGAAAATTGGGTTTTAATTCATACTTTTGATAATGGTTTGTTTTTTAATACCAGACTAACTGTTGATGCTACTGCAAGAGGAGCTCTGATGAGCAAAACCATTGATGATACTTTTAAATTGCTTGGAGAGATGGCTTTGAATCATAACCAGTGGACTTCAGAGAGAGGAGTGCTTTACAAACCTTCCCAAGGTAAGAATGAAAGTGATGGTTGGCACACCTTGGCAGAGAAGGTAGACTCTTTATGCAACAGATTTGATTTCTTTAAGATGAAAACTGCTGTTATTTCTTCATCTGTTGTTTGTGATATATGTGGTAACAATGGTCATGTCTCTGAAGATTGTAAAGTCATTGCTAGTTAGGATAGTGAACATGTTAATGCATTAGGGAACTATAACCAAAGTAGAAACAATGATCCTTATTTTGGTACCTACAACCCTGGATGGAGAAATCACCTCAACTTATCTTTGAAGAACAACAACAATATAGGGGGACAAACTAAAAATAGAGGATACCAACAAAAGCCAAACCAAAGTCAAAACTCAAATCAAAATTCAAATATTGAGTCCATGCTAGAAAAGTTCATGCAACATCAAAGTAAAGAAATTGAAGATCTTAAGTGAATGGTTAGTCAATTAGCTTCTCAAGTAGGATCATTAGCAGCCCACAACAAAATCTTGGAAAATCAAATAGCACAACAAGCTAGTAATTCTTATAGACCCCCTGGAAAATTACCTGCTAAACCTGAGTTGAACCCTAGGGAGCACTGTAATGCTATCATCACTAGAAGTGGGAGACAATTAGAAGAACCAAAAGGGAAAGTTGTGAACAATGAAAAAGAGTCTAATGATGATCATGATGAGGAATTAAATTTAGAAAATTCTTCTAACCATGAACAAACCCAAGCTAGTTTGCCACCTCAAAAGGGTGATGAACCAAAAGGGGATGTGCCATGTGAGAAGGATGATTCTAAACCTAATTTACCTCCACCTTATAGACCACCTATACCCTTTCCACAAAGGTTAGTGCAAGCAAATCTAGATAAACAATTTGGCAAATTTCTTGAAGTGTTAAAAAAACTTTACATTAATATTCCTTTTACTGAAGCTATATCTCAAATGCCATCATATGCAAAATTCTTGAAAGAGATCTTATCTAACAAAAGAAAATTAGAGGACTATGGTACTTGCACTGTGGCATTAACTGAAGATTGTAGTGCTATTATCCAGAATAAATTGCCACCAAAACTAAAGAATCCATGTAGTTTCTCTGTACCTTATTCTATTGGAAGCATGACTTTTGACCGAGCCTTATGTGATTTAGGAGCCAGTGTAAGCCTAATGTCTTTATCTAGTTGCAGGAAGCTGGACATTGGAGAGCATAAACCCACATCTATATCTTTACAGCTCGCTGATAGCTCAGTAAAGTATCCTATAGGTATTCTAGAGAATGTTCCAATCAAGGTAGGTGAATTTTTTATACTTGCAGATTTTGTAGTCCTTGATTAAGAAGAAAATCATAAAAATCCCATAATTCTTGGTAGACCCTTTTTGGCTACTGCTGGAGCACTTGTTTTTCGTAGTGCCAAGTAGAGGAGTCTTATTATTGTTTTTTTTTTGTTTCGTAGACTTCAACTCATATCTTCGGTACTACTGCCAATTTATCGCAGTGCCAAGTAGAGGAGTCATATTATTTTTTTCTCTTGTTTTTTTTTTTTTTTTTTTTTTTTGAGAGGAGATAACAACCATCAGATAAGTACATTGATCATAACCAACAAGTAGTAAGGAGAATTAAATAGAAAGAGGTATGTACTTCTACAAAGAGATTGTAAGCATATCTTGAAAATAAGAAACTCAATCGAATATCGGATAGGTCACTCCATGGCCTTTTTCCATCAAACATGATAATCAAATGAATTTCTTAACTTTGAACTAAGATTCAGATCATAATAATAATATCCCAAGGAGTCAATATAAAACATCAAGCTATCATGATTTTCATTTGAAATCAAAACAATATCACCACTTATCATCAGCATTTCATTAGTATTTAAAAATCACATAATGTAATCCAATTATCGAAACCAGGGGTGTAACAAACATCAGAATAAGAAACCAAAAAGTGTTATCAAAATATACCAACATCAAAACAAGTTTAAAGTTACTACATAACAAGTTGTAAAAAGAGCCCACAATCTCCCAAACTTAGATGATGCATAGTCCCTATGCATAGCATGTAAATATCACAAAATCTGGAGAAATGGGTTGCAATACTCACAAGATCCGTTAGAGTCATCGTCAGTGCTCATCTCAGCACCTTCCTCGTGAGGATCATCCTCGTCATTCAGCTCACTTGCAATTGTTCCTGAAATGGATAGCAATCATCAGATGAGATAAGCATTTAAATAAAACTAAATTAAAAAAAGCATTAAAGAAAAGACAAAACACTTGGGTTGCCTCCCAAGAAGCACTTGTTTAGGGTCATTAGCTCGATCGCAGTGTTATTCATAGTTCGCAATGTAGGTGTTAGCACCAAGGAATTCAGCCAAGTCCATTAGTTTCGCATAAGCTTGGGCTTTTTCATTCTCTTCAGCAACTGGACTCTACAAGAGATAGACCTCTAGTGGGTATGTGTTCATCCCATTAGCTATGGGATTCTCATCTTTGACTGCATCATCAATAACATATAGGCTATAACATGAACCTGCAATAGAATGGTATTTAATACTTCGTGATAAATCAAATTCTATAGCCTCCTCACTGATGTTTAAAGCTAGTTTCCCATTTTTCACATCCATAACCGCTCCAGCAGTTGCAAGGAATGGTCTTCCCAAAATTATCGGCAACTTCATGTCTTCTTCCATCTCTAGCACGACGAAGTCAACTAGAATGAAGAAATCCCTGACCTTGATCGGTACATGATCTAGGATTCCTACCAGCTCGCATACTGAGTGGTCAGGAAGTTGCAATGAAATCGGTGAAGGTTTCACATCGCCAATGTCCAGTCTCCTACAAATAGAAGAAGATATCAGACTGACACTGGCGCCTAAATCACAAAGTGCATGATCGAAAGACAAATCCCCTATTTGACATGGTAGTGATCAGCAAGTTGCAATGAAATCGGTGAAGGTTTCACATCGCCAATGTCGAGTCTCCTACAAATAGAAGAAGATATCAGACTAACACTGGCGCCTAAATCACAAAGTGCATGATCGAAAGACAAATCCCCTATTTGACATGGTATTGAAAAGCTGCCCAGATCTTTTAATTTCTTTGGAAGCTTGTTCTGAATTATAGTGTTACACTCTTCAGTAAGTGTCACTATGCCTGGTTGCTCCAGCTTCCTTCGATTAGAGAGAATGTCCTTTAAAAATTTAGCATATGTGGACATCTGAGTTAAAGCATCAGTAAAGGGGATGTTAATATACAATTTCTTTAAAATTTCTAAAAACTTTCTGAATTGTTTATCCAGCTTTGCCCTAGCCAGTCTTTGGGGAAAAGGGATTAGTGGCTTGTAAGTCAGTGGTGGGATATGGGTTATGTTGGAAAACCTCGGGGATATTTATAAATTTTTATCAAACAAAACATACACATAGCGGAAGCATATCCCCGAAAAAGGCGGGTCCCAAAAACCCAATGGATCGTCATGCGAGAGGGTCGACACAATGTAGTTAGAAAGTACCTAGAGAAAGTGCAAGTCGATGTCGAGGTAGGTGCCCAAGCGTGCGTCCTTTGCAGTCTCACACACACGGATGCCTCAAGTCCTCTCCTTCCATGCCCGGTGCTAGCCTCGGGAAGAATATCCAAGCCTTAGGTCACCTTCTTCAATGCTTGCACCACCTTCATGGAAGATGCGCCAATGGAAGAGGATGAAGGGAGAAGATGAGGATGATGCCGCCAAGGGTTTCTCCACTTGCGCCAAGAGGAAGAAGAGAAACTTGCTTGCGGCTATGGAAGAAGAAGCTTGCACAAAGGTCCCTTTGCTCTCGCCCCTTATGTGGTTCACGCCAATTGAATGCATAACTTAGCCTCTCGCATATGTGGTAACCCAAGGGACAGAGGCACAAATCCATTGAGGAAATCGGCTAGAGTTAGGGTTTGGAAGCAATTAGGGTTAGGGTTAAGGAAACTCTCCAAGAGCTTTCCATAAACCCCTTCCTATCAACCATATGCGCCAAGGACATACTAAAGATGTCCTCCAAGCCATATTAGCCCCAAGACTTGCCATAGAGGCAAGCATACCATCCAAGGATCAAAGGGGAAGGCGCCAATTGCTTCCATATGAAGCAAATTGCACCACCCACACCCCATTATGCCCTTAGGCACCAATGGGGTTGGGATTTTTCCCATTATTCCCTTTTAGCCCATTATCTCTTCATGAAAACTTGTTACTAGGCCTTATTGGGTAATGAGCTAACCCAAACTTCATTGCACAAGTTGATTAAGCCATTGGATCCAATCCAATGCAACCCTAACTCAAATTTGACCAACCATGGTAAATTTCGGGTTAACCTGCCAAAAATGAAGTTTGGCTCCAATAACTATCTTCCATCTCATCAGGCCCATTGGCGCTGATGAAATCTCCCAAATAGATCAGAGCAATCCAATAACTCGATCATAAGGCTTCCCGATCAATACGAGAACTCGAATATCAAGGTGTGCGACCCCGTAGGTTCCTTTGATGTTGGCAGCAGTGACCTAAGGTCATCACAAGCAGTGAGTGGCACCTAGCAGTGCATCGATGCTACCTAAGTCATCTGAATGGATATCGATATCGATATCCCCATCATCGCAACTAGGTACAGAAGCATTATAGTCTCTTTGCCAAACTGATATCTGATTGGACAAGTGTGTCACCACTTATTTTAACCTAATCTCATGGTCATGACTAAATCAGGTTCTCACCTGGGTATGGCCATACACTTCAGTCATAGAGCCATAGGGGGGCCCATGGATATCAATCTTCCCTCAGGAAGGGGCAAATCCTCTGTCTGTACATTGACATTCTCATATGGGTCATGACATGCTCAATGACAACCGTTATGACCTCCCAACTACGATGAGGTCTTAGGTTGTATAAAAGCATGTTCCTAACTATATAGAAGAGTCAATGACCTCACGTCAAGGGATTAATGCATTTCCTGTCACTTATGAGGATAACTCATGACACCAAGTCATTGCCTCACAACGGGTCGGTCCAGTATATCAAACACTGATATACCCATATGTATGCATTGGCACCACGTGCCTAACCAGCCTATATACCAGTCTCACAAGTACCATAGTTGTCCCATATCCACTAAGGTACATTGACTGACGATTAGAGTTTGAGCACAGATCCAATCTGTCTCTAGGGATGTTATCATATAAGAACATAATCCAGTATCAAGTTGACTCCAACCAACTTGTCCCTTTCCAGGATAGATCGCAGTGACCATCTGCTATTGTTTGTAGCCATTGATCTACAACAACCAAGAAAGCAGATTAGTACTACTTCGAATCATTTAATCTGGACTTGCATTAAATGATTATGGCTCCCACTATTTTAATCGAATTGACAACCCACAAAGTTAATCGGGAAATCTGAGATTTCCTAGTGAGATGGGATCTTTATTCGACATGAGGCTTCGCGTCCCACGAGGGTGAGATGAGATGCATAAAGTGACCCATACTTCCTAAGGTGGGCACGCTGGCCGATTGCACCCAGGCAATTCCCCTTCTCAAGACAGTTCAGGCATTTTGTGCCCAGCAAGGGCTGGAACAACACAAAACCCTAACCTCTCGAGGCCGCCTCTAGAGTTCCATCATGTGGCCACCACATATGAAAAACTAGTAATGTCTATCCTGACCGTTATGCCCAGGGCCAACAATTTCCTTGCGAATGCGCGCCCGGTTAAAACGGACTGGGGAAACCATTGCCACCACGCGCCTTCTAAAGATAAGTGGGTGTGTCTCACGAGCGTGGGAAACAATTCACAACACCACTGATCGATAGCTTGACGAGGGCTACGCGTCAGAAGGCCACCGACTTGATATTGTTTTGAGGGTTTTTGAGGTCTCATCCTCTTAGTTTTATCTTTTGTCTAGCATTACAGGCATGCAATCCTATAGTGATAATAAAACGATAAAACACATCCAGGCATGCTTTAACAGATATCAAAAGTAGTAAACAAGTGATGTGGTCATAGCCTAATCAACACATTGAACCATCACATGCCCAAGGATGTTCAATGCTTGACCTAGGTGACAAGCCCCAACAAGACCTAACCTAGCCGCCACCAAGCTTTATCTTCAAGTGCGGCTTCAAGGTCCTCCACATCAAGGCATAGCACGCAAACCCAAGGGTTCGGCCAAGACATTGATGGCTCCTCCATGCATGATGCGCCATCATGCCTGTGCCAAGAGGGATAGCTCACGAACCCTACGGTTCGGTCAAGCCCTTACTTGCACCACCAGGCAAGATGCGCCATCATGGTTGATGCGCCAAGATGTAAGCTTCAAGAGGGATGCGCCCTTAATCTTCTTTGTGCGTTTACAAAACAAAAAGAAAAAAATGACACGCATGCCTCACACAGAATACATCACAGGTATACAAGGGGCTTGACTATGACCACAACACGATGCACAATCATCTTATGCTTTTCTATATGCAGAAGAAATCATAAAACTTCAGTTTTAGTTTCTTAGAAAACAAGTCCTTCAACCTCAACGTTCGTTCACAAATCTAGGATTTTTCGTTTCTCTAAGGAGTCCACAAGTGACGCATGCATGCTCCAAGCACGCTTGCCGTCTACCCTTGCAATCCTTAACCTGCCAAGATTAGGACAACCATATGCCCATAATCTTCGACAAGTCCCACACAGTAGGACTATCCTACATGCGTGGGGAGAAATTAATCCTCTCACATATGGGTCTAACCCACCATGTGAAGAAAGTAAAAAACCAAAGAGATCGAATAGATGTTAGGAACGAAAAACTTACAATTTTTCTTACTTAGAAAAATCCATGCGCTTATGCAATTTTTCGAAAAAATTCAGATGACATGTGAGCATATAATAAAAGCATAAAACACCGTTCGGCTTCGCAAGATGGCTCTGATACCACTGTTGGGAAACCTCGGGGATTATAAAATTTTATAGACAAGCACAGCGGAAGCAATCCCCGAAACAGGCCAGTCCCAAAAACCCAGAAGATCAAGTCTTGCGAGGAGATCGACACGGTGAGTAGGAGATGATACCTTGCAACGAAGATGATGGATGCGATGCAGGCGCCCAAATGTGCGCCCTCTGTAGTCTCGCACATAGCTGAACCTCGAGTCCTCTTCTTCCACGCCCGGTGCTAGCCTCGGGAAGAAGATCCACGCCTTTGGGAGACTTCCTCAATCACTTGCGCCAACTCCAGAGGAGATGCCAAGGAGAGGAGGTGGAGCTTCGTCGGAGTCCAACTCTTGAAGCACTCCACCAAGATCCAAACAGGAATCAACCGAATCCAAAGTCCAACTTTGGAGAGGAGGGCGCCAAGGAACTTCCAAAGCTCCTAACTCACTAAAGGGAAGAGGAGAGGCAATGGGCGAACATTCCTCTCCCTCTTTTTAGAAGTGGCGACAAGGGGACAAAGGGCGAGAAGGCAACAACACAACAACCTCAACAAGGGGGGGGAGGAAGGGGGTTTATATACCCATGAATAGGTGCACCTCTTCACAACTGAAGAGGCACACCTCTTCATGAAGAGACACACCTCTTCAAGAGGTAAAACCCAATTCGCCCATTCCAAGTCCCATGCGCCCAAGTTCATTCACCTCTTCATGAAGAGACACACCTCTTCAAGAGGTAAAGCCCATTTTGCCCAAGTAGATTCATCCTCTCCAAGTGAGAAACTCCAAGCTTCCTACCTTAAGAAGATGCCAACTTGGGTTTGTCCACCTCATGGAAATGCGCCAAGCTCACTCCAAGTAGCTTGCACCATTCCACTTGGCCCATTGGCCCAAATGGCTTATTAGCCCAACTTGGTCTATTGGGCCCATTTGGCCCAGATGGCCCATTGGGCCCATTTGGCCTACTAGGCCCAAAAATCAAGTTAGCTCCATATGATTCCTTTCATCTCATCCAGCACAGTGGTGCTGATGGATTCTCCTAAACAGATCTGAGTTATCCAATAACTCAATCAATAGGCTACCCGATCAATACGAGAACTCGAGTTTCAAGTTGTGTGACCCTATAGGTTCCTCAGACGTTGGCAGTGATGAACCGAGTCATCACAAGCAGTGATTGGCACCTAGCAGTGCATTACTGCTACCCAAGTCATCGGAATGGATATCAACATCGACATCCCCATCATCGCAACAAGGTACTATTGCATTACAGTCTCTTTGCCGAACTGATATCCGATTGGACAAAGTGTGTCACCACTTTGTTTTCATCCAATCTCATGGTCATGACTAGATCAGGCTTTCACCTGGGTATGGCCATACACTCTCAGTCATGCAACCATAGGGGGGCCCCGTGGAAATCAAGCTTCTCGTAGGAAGGGGCAAATTCTATGTCTGTCCATTGATCTTCTCATATGGGTCGTCACATACCTAATGACAACCGTTATGACCTCCCTACTATGGTGAGGCGTTAGGTTGTATCAAAGCATGTTCCTAACCATATAGAAGAGTCAATGACCTCAAGTCGAGAGATCAATGCATCTCCTGTCACATGTGAGTTTAACTCATGACACCAAGTTAAAGCCTCACAGCGGGTCGGTCTAGTATATCCACCACTGATATACCCATATGCCTGCGTTAGCACCCCGTGCGTAACCAGCCCATATACCAGTCTCACATGTACCAGAGCTGTCCCTTATCTACTCAGGTATTCGACCGGGGACACACCATTTGAGCACAGATACAATCTGTCTCCAGGGACATTATTATCCATGTACATAATCGCAGATGTAAACATAGCATAATAACGACAATGCCAGAATGATATATAAATATCAATATCAAGTAGTACAATCTTGACTAACAACGGGTCCAAGGGCATATACACCAACAATCTCCCACTTGCACTTAGACTTAGTTGTTGAGAAAACTCAACCCCATATCCCTCGTATGACTAACACGCTTCTGTTGCGCCAAAGCCATGGTCAGTGGGTCTACCAGATTATTGTCTGTGTCAACTCTACTTATCTTGACATCACCTCTATCAATGATCTCCCATATCAGGTGAAATCTACTGAGAATGTGTTTGGATTTTCGATGAGACCGTGGTTCCTTTGCCTGTGCCATCACTTTATTGTTGTCACAATAGAGCTCAATCGGATCCACAGCAGTTGGAACCACCTGAAGTTTAGAAATGAACTTCCGAATCCAAACGGCTTCTTTGGCTGCCTCAGAAGCAACGACATACTCAGCCTCGGTCGTAGAATCAGTTACAATGGATTGCTTAGAGCTCTCTCAGCTCATAGCACCTCCACTCAATCTAAACACATAGCCTGTCTGCGATCTGAAGTCATCAGGGTCAGACTGGAATGATGCCTCAGTGTAGCCCTGAACACTGAGCTCTTCCTGTCCTCCATAGACCAAGAACCATTCTTTAGTTCTTCTCAGAAACATAGAATGTTCTTTACAGCCACCCAATGCTGTAGACCTGGATTGGATTGGTATCTGCTGCTTATGCTCCAAGCATAAGCCACATTTGGTCTAGTACACAGCATCGCATACATGATCGAACCTACTGCCGAAGCATAGGGCACTCGACTCATGTCGTCCCTCTCAGCCTGTGTGACGGGACACTGGCTCTTGGAGAGAATAAGGCCATGTCTCACTGGAAGGTATCCTTTCTTAGACTGCTCTAAGCTGAACCTCTTTAGGACTTATCAATGTAAGTACTCTGACTAAGGGCCAGGAGCTTCTTGGATCTATCCCGATAGATCCTCACTCCTAGGATATAGGCGGCCTCCCTTAAGTCCTTCATCTCGAAACACTTCCCCAACCATGTCTTCACAGCTTGAAGACTAGGGATGTCGTTTCCGATGAGTAGTATGTCGTCGACATACAGGACCAGAAATGTCACAAGCTCCCACTGAATTTCTTGTATACACAGGCGTCATCTTCGCTCTTGACAAAGCCGTAATCTCTTACTGCCTCATCAAATCGAAGATTCCAACTTCGAGAGGCTTGCTTTAATCCATAAATGGATCTTTTTTAGTCTGCAGACCTTATTGGAACGCTGTCAGCTTCCCGTTAAGGAACGCTGTTTTCACATCCATCTGCCATATCTCATAATCGTGATATGCAGCTATAGCAAGCAGGATTCGAATGGATTTGAACATGGCAACTAGCGAGAAGGTTTCATCATAGTCCACCCCGTGAACTTGTCTGAATCCTTTAGCCACAAGTCTACCCTTATAGGTAACATGTTGTCATCCAGGCCGCACCGATCTACTTTTTCTTGATCCCCTACATATTTATAAAAATATGAGCTCTGCATGCAGTATCCAATACTCATGACAGAGAAGTAGAAAGGTTGACTTTGGTAACATAAATACTTGAGCTTGAAGATGAAGCCTTGCCTCTCTTCATCTCATTCTGAAGTTGCATCATGTCCTTCATCATCTGAGGTAGTCTTCCGCATGAGTAGCACTTATTATTCCTGATCCTTTCCATGTTTTAACTTCAGTTGCTTGGTCAGGCCTTTCGGCTCAACACACTAAATCTCAACTTTAGGAGGATTGAACCTAACCAATTTATCGAAGAGCTGCTTTAGATTGTAAATAATCTCAGAGGCGCTCTTCCATTCATATTGCCCTTGAAACTCAGGCGACATGTTGGTTAGTATTAAATTATCAACCTCTAAACAATCAGCCTGATGCTTATCATAAGCATCCTTCTTAGCCGCTGAGGCCGAGCATGGAAGTGGTTCTGGAATAGGCTGCTCAAGGACATAAAGCTTCCTCTCGAGCTTGAGCACAATTCTCAAGTTCATATACTAATCGAGTAAGTTGGATCCAACCAACTTGTCCTTCTCCAGGACAGATCGCAGTGACCATCTGCTATTGTTTGTAGTCATTGCTCTACAACAGCCAAGAAGAGTAAATTAGTACTACTTCAAGTCATTTAAACTTGACTTGTTTTAAATGACTATGGCTCCCACTATTTTAATCGAATTGTCAACCGACAAAGTCAATCGAGAAATCCGAGATTTCCTAATGAGATGGGATCCTTATTTCACATGAGGCTTCGCATCCCATGAGGGTGGGATGAGATGCATAAAGTAACCCATACTTCTTAAGGTGGGCACGTCGGCCGATTGAACTTGGCAACTCCCCTTATTGAGATAGTCTAGGCATTTCATGTCCAGCGAGGGCTGGATACAGCATGAAACCCTAACTCTCAACGATGCCTCTAGAGTTCTATCATGTGCCCAACACATGTGGAAATCTAGTCAAGTCCGTTCCTAACCGTTATGCCCAGGGCCAACAAGTTTCCTTGGGAAGACACGTCTAGGTTAAAATTGGACTGGGGAAACTATTGTCACCACACACCTTCTAAAGATAAGTGGGTATATCCCACGAGGGTGGAAAACAGTGCACAACACTACTGATCGATAGTTTGATGAGGGCTACTAGTTAGAAGGCTACTAGACTTGATATTTTTGATTGCGGGTTTTTGAGGTCTCATCGTCTTAGTTTTATCTTATGTCTAACATTACAGGTATGCAATCCTATAGTGATAACATAAAGATCAAACATCACAGGCATGCTTTAACAGATAAAGAAAGCAGTAAAAGGATGATGTGATTATAGCCCAATCAAGACATTGAACCAACACATGCCTAGGTGTTCAATGCCTGACCTAGGACACAAGCCCCTAAAACTTGACCTAGCCGAGCTATCCTCTAGAAGATCTTCAAGGTTGGCTCTAAGGTCCTCCTCACCATGGTTTAGCTCTCAAACCCTAGAGGTACCCATAGGGAAACCCTAGAAGCACCCTCATTGGTTCGGCCAATGCCATGGGCCTTCTTCCAAGCAAGGTGTGCCACCTTGCAAGCCACAAGAGGGATAGCACTCAAGTCCTAGGGCTCGGCCAAGCCCATCTTGCACCCCTATGTAGGGATGCGCCACCAAGGATGGATGCTTGTTGCGCCACCATGCAAGGTGCGCAAGCAAGCATGCGCCAAAGCTCCATGTACATGCACCCCTAATCTTCTTCTTATGATTACAAAACGAAAGAAAAAGGAAAATGGCATGCATGCTGCCCAAGGATACAACACAGGCATGCAAAGGGGCTTGACTAATGATCACAACATCATGCACAAACAGGGTACTTACTTATGCAATTCTATATGCTCATGAAAAACATAAAATCTAAAATTTTTAATTTCTCATAAAACATGTCTCTCTTCCTTGCCCTCTTATCACAAATCCTTGGTTCTAGGTTTCTCTTAGGAGTCTACAAGAGGCATACCGGTTGCCCTCCTTGCAATCCTTAACCTACTGAGATTAGGGCAATCACCTAGTACATGCCCCGCATAATCTCAACAAGTCTCTCATGATCGGTCTATCCCACTATGAGAGGAGAAATTATCCCTTCCACATATGGGTCTATCTGTTGGGGTATGCCCTTAAGGCTAATGTTTGAGGCCTTGGGATTATTTCAGTATCATGTATAAACTCTATGTTTATAAAGGCAATGGCTGTTATTCAGGTTGTTACATTATCTGCTGCAATATGTATACTTCTGAATAATGTCTCAATGCTGTTCAGCTTGGCTGACATGCAGTTTTGTCCTTAGTCGAGATATCTTGGTGAACATGAGACAGCCTTGATATGATTGAGACTAATATGTGTTCTAATCTTATAGGATGCTTCGAGCATGGAATAAGATGTAGACTCATGGGTACATTGGATGTACTGGACAGACCCTACTTAGGATATTCAATTGCTTGTCACAATGTGAATCCTTGTATGCAAACAAGTGGCATATTTCCTCTGACTTGAGATCACTTGTGTTTCTAAATGATGATTGGCATTGTTTTGAGGTAGTTCAATATCATTTGAAACATAATGGTTATAGACTATCTTGGATAATGAACATGAGTCATGTTAGGGCACTAGTGATAGATATAGGATTGCCGTCTCCTTGTTTGGAGTGTGATGTTCTGAAGGGGCCCCCTGGATGAGATGGTTGAGAAAGTGTATGGCCATACCCAGATGACTATGTTCATCTGATCTAATCATTCTCATCATATTGGAATTACAGGCTTGACACGCTTGTCCAATAAGAACGTCCAGTGGCAAAGGAAACACATATGTCAAGTGACTTGGGTTCACACTTGTGCTGTGGTTTGGGTGTAGTCTTGGAAGACTCTTTCCTTTATATCGGGAGACAGTGATGTGTTGCTAGATACCCCTCTCTGTTCGTGATAACGTAAGTTATCGTTACCGACATTTAAAGGAAACCCTTAGGGTCGCACAATTTGATGATATGGCTTACTTATGTCAGATCGTGGGGACTGAATTGTTTTGGTTCAGTTTAAAGGAGTTTAAACTCTGATTGTAAGTGAGATCTGGTCTGATCATGTTTGATTGATTAGGGCTTGAGATCGGTAAGCTTCGATCGAGAGAATTGATGCTAGATCGGTGAGATCAAGAGCATCAAGAGATGAATGGTTAGATCTTGAGCTTTATGGTTTAATTTGATCTAGACCAATGCTTGGTTTGATTTGGTCTTTGAACCAAATCCAATTGAACCGGTTCATCATATGAGCGCATGGTTCAAGTAATGGGAGAGAAGAAGTTTGCGATCGGTTTACTTGAAGTGAACGCATGATCGCATACATTGAAGCACTTGCTATTTTTGGAAATCGGTTTTTCCAAAATGTGGAACGCCTCCACGTTCGAAGAGCAACGCTTCTCTCATCGCCATCTTCTCCTCTCTCGACCTCTCTTGTGTCGTGTGGTGAGACTTCACGCAAAGGAGAAGAGAACAAAACCAAGAGACATCTCTCATCTCCTTCACGAAGGGAAACCTTGAAGCTTTGCTAGCACAAAGACGCCAAGGGAGTAGTCATCTTCACCTTGTGTGCGTCACCTTTGGAGGAGAGCCGCTCGCCCTCTTCTTCCAAGTCGCCATCCAAGCAATGGCAATGGTATGATCCTTGTGTTGATCTATACAAAATGTTAAGTTGATTATATGACATGCAAATCGATTTTAGAAATCCTATGATTCCGCCCATGCAAATTTTAGAAGTGCATGCCTATTAGGGTTTCGCCCCCCCTTTGGGGACTTTCACTATCCCAGTCATGTGAAGAGAGCAAAGAACCAAAAGAAATTGAATAGAGGTAAGGAACCAATGACCTACAATTTTTCTCCTTAGAAAAATCATGCGCCACATACATAAGATATGCGAAAATTACTACATGGCATGTGAGCATAGAAAAGCATGGAAAACATTGTTCGAGGCTCACAAGTTACTCTGATACCACTATTGGGAAACCTCGGGGATATTTACAAATTTTTATCAGACAAAACATATACACAGCGGAAGCATATCCCTGAAACAGGCTGGTCCCAAAAACCCAATGGATCGTCTTGCGATGGGGTCGACACAATGTAGTTAGAAAGTACCTAGAGAAAGTGCAAGTCGATGTCGAGGCAGGTGCCCAAGTGTGCATCCTCTGCAGTCTCACACACAGATGCCTCGATTCCTCGCCTTCCACACCCAGTGCTAGCATCAGGAAGAAGATCCAAGCCTTAGGTCACCTTCTTCAATGCTTGCGCCACCTTCAAGGAAGATGCGCCAATGGAAGAGGATGAAGGGAGAAGATGAGGATGATGCCGCCAAGGGTTTCTCCACTTGTGCCAAGAGGAAGAAGAGAAACTTGCTTGCGGCTATGGAAGAAGAAGCTAGCGCCAAGGTCCCTTTGCTCTCGCCCCTTATGTGGTTCACGCTAATTGAATGCATAACTTAGCCTCTCGCATATCACTAGATATATAGAAGGAATGGGGGCGGCGACCCAAGGGATGGAGGCGCAAATCCCATGAAGAAATTGGCTAGAGTTAAGGTTTGGAAGCAATTAGGGTTAGGGTTAAAGAAACTCTCCAAGAGCTTTCTATAAACCCCTTCCTATCAGCCATATGCCCTAAGGACATACCAAAGATGTCCTCCAAGCCATATTAGCCCCAAGACTTGCCATAGAGCCAAGCATACCATCCAAGGATCAAAGGGGAAGGCGCCAATTGCTTCCATATGAAGCAAATTGCGCCACCCATAACCCATTATGCCCTTAGGCGCCAATGGGGTTGGGTTTCTCCCCATTATACCCTTTTAGCCCATTATCTCTTCATGACAACTTGTTATTGGGCCTCATTGGGGAATGAGCTAGCCCAAACTTTATTGCATAAGTTGATTAAACCATTGGATCCAATTCAATGCAACCCTAACTCAAATTTGACCAACCATAGTCAATTTCGGGTCAACTTGCCAAAAATAAAGTTTGGCTCCAATAACTGTCTTCCATCTCATCCGAGCAATCCAATAACTCGATTATAAGGCTTCACGATCAATACGAGAACTCGAGTATCAATGTGTGTGACCCTCTAGGTTCCTCTGACGTTGGCAGTGGTGACCTAAGGTCATCACAAGTAGTGAGTGGCACCTAGCAGTGCATCGCTGCTACCCAAGTCATCGGAATGGATATCGACATCGACATCCCCATCATCGCAACTAGGTACATAAGCATTATAGTCTCTTTGCCAAACTGATATCCGATTGGACAAGTGTGTCACTGATGACACGAAAATTCATAGTATATTTTGTGTCATTTGATTAGTCTTTTTGTGTCATATTCATGCTCTTTTGCTTGTTTTTTAAGCCTTATTTGGCAATATTGCGGAATCTGCACCATTTCTTATTTTTCAACATTTTTAGGTAAAAAGTGCCATATTTTGATGGATTTTGAGAGATCTGAGTGCACGAATGAATTTCAGATATCGAGACGAAGCTGCCCATCAATTTTCATGCAAATCAGAGATAGTTAGAAAATTACACCACTACCGTAATTAATTTTACGGGTGTAATTTTCTGCCCAGATTACACCACTGCCGTAATATTTACCATAGGCCGTAATTTCTGCCCAAAAATACACAGAAAAAAAATATGGCACTATCATAATTATTTTTACAGGCTGTAATTTTTAACCCAGAATTAATAGAACCAAATTACGGTAGTGTCGTAATCAAAATTACGGGTCATAATTATATTTTTGAACGAGTCTTCCACCGCTTGCAAAATCTGATTTTTTTTCGAAGCCAAATTAGAAAGATCCGGGGCACGCTTTCAAAATCTGTAAAAAGGGGATCGTTCTATAAGAGGAGGAAAGGATTTGAGGACAGGGAGGATCCAATTTCATCACCAATCGAGGGAGAAATCAAAAGAGGCGTCCCTAGGGCTCGGCCTCTCGCCAAGAGGTGTAGAGGCCACCTCAGGCCGCAAAATTTATAGGAGAGCTTTGCCCAAGGGAGGAGAGGATACACCGAAAATTTAAGATCGAAGGAGTTCGATCGGAGGAGCAAATTTCCAGCCGTGGAGGATTTTCACGATTTACTGCAGCAGCACTGTAGCAGCCGAAATTTTCCAAAATTACGGTGGTGTAAAATCAGTAACTTCTATTCTTCCTCTTTCGAATTATAATTTTTATTATCAATTTTTATTGTATTTTTAACTCCATGAAAGTGTAAACTTTTCTTTTGGGATAGAGGGTGTAATCCCCTTAATTTCATAATGACTAGATGATCCTTGATTCGTCAGGGAACTTTTGTTATGATAATTCTACTTATGTGATAATTGCCTTTAATTCTTTCTAGTTTCATATTATCAGCATGTATTGGAATTTTTGCGATATGGACTAAAAAGTGACTTGCGAGAACTTGGAACCCTAAAATTGAGATTTAGGAACTCATCGTAAGAAATTTGGTTTGTTCTATTTCTAGGTTTTAGAAGTTTATTGCCTTGTTGATAATTCTAATCTAGGAAGAATTATTGAAATAAACATGAAGATATTGTAAGAAATTAAGTATCGGATTGTTGGAGAACCTTTAGTAGAACTTGTGAAGCTAAAGTATGAAAGTATTTAGTTTTCACTTGGGATGATTGACATAGAGATTGGATGCATGAAAGTGATCTTTGATTTCTTTGTCAATGATTTACTTATCTTTAACATTGAATAAATCTTGTGCGAAAGTGAGAATTGGTTGTTTGTAAATTGTCTGCGCGAAAGCGAAATGATTTCTTTACAAAGTAAATTATATCTTTATCATAATAAGAGTAGATCGACGATGCACTTATTTCCTTCTAGTCATAGAAATTAAGGTGGATGAAACCATAGTCCCAGCTTTTCTCTCTGACACTTCGTATACTTTCCGATCAATTGCTTACGTCATATTCGATTGCTTAGCTAGTGAGAAAATAACTATTCGGTACTTAACACGTAGGTCTCTATGGTTCGATATCTTTTTTTTTACTTCGAAGTATTCGTGCACTTGCGGACACAACAAGTTTTTGGCGCCGTTGCTGGGGACCTTAGTTTTGTTAATATCAAAATAGTTGTTAGTATTGCTAGACTAAGTTTTATTTGTTTTAGATTTAACTTTGTTTTCTGTTTTTGTAGGTTTTGAATTTTCACAAGTTGTGGCAGAATTGTGATTTTTGAAATTTTTGAATTTGCTTGTGTTTTATATTTTCTATTTTTTTTATATTCTGAGAAATTTTTTTTAAAAAAAAAATTCTGATTGATTGGTGTTGGATAATCTTTCTGTTCTATTCTGAAAATTCTGAGTTTACATGATTCTTCTATTTGTTTATACACAGGACTCTTAGATATTGAAATTTTTATTAACTGTGAACTCTGAGATCACAAATTTTTTTAGCTATGTAGAAAGCTTTGATTTGAAGATATGTCTTTTAATCACAATTCGTGGGCAACTGAAAAAGTTGAGGTATACATGCCACAAGGTAAATATGAAGATGATTCATTGTGCACTCTTGCAGAAAAGTTAGATTATTTGTCTTATAAACTAGACTCTTATATGCACCCTGTTAGGACATCGTATTCTCCTATTATATGTGATATTTGTGGATGTTTTGATCATTATACTTCTGATTGCCAATTTTTAATTCCTCCAAATCCCAATTCACCATGGTATCAAGATGATCAATATAATTGTAGATGGGAAAATCAAACTTCTTTGTATGAGAATTGCTCAAACAATATTTCAAAACCATACTTTGAGGATATTGAAGAATCTAGATTACAATCCATGCTTGAAAAATTCATGTCAAGATAAAATCAATTCATGCCAAGTCAAAATCAGGAACTTGAAGATCTTAGAGGGGTGATTGATTAGCTTAATTCTGAGGTAGGATCTTTAATAGCACATTCTAAAATGTTAGAAACCCAGATAGCACAATAAGGTTGTTTATTTGAGTTTGATATGGAAACTGAGGAAATTGATTTAGAAAAATCCCCTTCTATTTTTGGTAATTTTGAAATTGATTTTTTTGAGAACATTAATGAATCTCACTCTGATTTTGATAATTTTAAAACTTATTCATTTGATAAATTATTTGTGGAAAAGTTTGAGGAAATTGATTCTGAAAAATCCCCTTTTGATTCTAGTGAAAGTTATGAAATTGATTCTTTTGATGATATATTATTTATGGTTAAATCTAATTCTTGTAATTCTGAGATTGATTCTTTTCATTCTTCTGATGATGAATTATTTATGGAAAGGCATAAGGAAATTGATTTTGAAAAATCTTACTCTGATTTTGTTGATAACTTTGAAATTGATAAATTATTTGATGATGAACATGAGGAACTAGAAAAAGATTTGAATATTATAAACATTGATGAATCTCACTCTGATGTTTTGCACATATCTACTATTCAACCTTTTGATTTATTTAAATTATGCTTTATTGAGAAATCTAAAATGAGACAGAAAGACTATTTTGATGATCCAATACTTAAATCTTTTGATCAAAGTCCTATTGCAATTAAAGATATAATTTTGAAGAAAGGACTAATGATTTTGCTTACTGACAAATATAGGAAGATCATAAAATACCCTTTGAGTGGAATTGAAAATATTGATTTTGATTTCTGCATATTTAAGAAAGCTATGTCGATCGTGATTTACATGAAATTTTGGATATTTGGACTAGTGGCTAAACTTTTAGGACAACGGAAATGCAGAAAATTGTATGCTATTTATTATAGTACTGATCCTCCTGCTTCGCCATGATAATTGAGTTTCGGTCAAGCTATAGACCTAAAAATTAGCGCTTCTTGGGTTTATTTTTAGAACTAATTTTTCTTTTCTTTTTGCAGGAAAAATTGAATTTTGAGCAAAATACGGCAGTGCTGTAATGAAAATTACGGGCCATAATTTCAGTCTGTTTTCGACCATAAGGTTTTGTGGTTTTTACGGCAGTACCGTGAGTCATTTTACATGCCGTAATTGTGCTTGAAAATTTTCTGAGAATTTTACTTCTATTACAGCACTACTGTAATCATTTTCACGGGTCATATTTTTGAGTAATTTTTGACCCGAGAGTTGCCGTCATTTGGTTCGTATTACGGTAGTACCGTAACTTTTTCCACATGCCATAATTTTGTGTGATTTTCAACCCAAGAGTTTTGAGATTTTTGTGCAAAATACGGCAATGCCGTAATCCTTTTTATGGTGCCGTAATTCCAACATAATCTGAATTCTTCTTCTTGCATTCTGCTTATCTGATTAGGTATGTTCTTGCAGTGTTTTTAAGAAACTGTAATGGTAAAACTTTTGATCTTTAGCACAATTTGGAACTACTCATCTTTCTCTATTATTTAGATATTTTTATTAAATTTTAAATTCCCTGGATCATCCTATGACACATAGCATCTTTTGGTAACTGATTAACTTCTGTAGTAGTTTTTTTTTTGGACTAATCTGATTAACGTTTTTGCTACAATTATTTAAGATGCTTTAATGAGTTGTAGCCCTGATCTTTCAGATGAAATAGGGAGAATATGTCTCGTTCTATCTCGTGGATTAGTTGTATTTATTAAAATATTTTCCGATCATTCTAGGAAGCATGACAACTTTTGAAGTCTGATTAATTTCTGTGCAGTTTTAATTTAGTAATCTGATTAGCCCTCTTTCTGTTAATACCCTACATTCCTGAGAGATATTGATCCTTTAATTTTCATATGCCCGGAAGGAACAAGGTTTATTCTACTACATGGTTTTGTCTATTTTCTTTATGGATCATTAAATTTTATTCTTGGGTATAGCTACTTTTTGTAACTAAATCAGTAGGCTGTTCTGCTTTCCATCGACATCAGCAGCCCTCTTCTCTAGATCCAACCTGCAACGCCTTTGTTTCAGCCTCTGTTTCCGCAAGAACATGCACCAGCTCACCAAAACAGCCGGCCGTGAAGCTTCTTCCTCGCCAGCCAGCTGTTGCAACTGTGCCAGATCTCCCAAGCATCAGCCTATCACCGCCAACTTCATCTTCAGCTGCAGAGATATTACATAGCCATGCCGTAAAATATTGCACGCCCGTAATATTCCATCACCAGCAGCCTCCGTTTCATCAGCAACTCTATTTCTCTAGTTCTGCCAACTCTGATTTCAGCTATAAGCCGATGTCGCCACTTTTGATTTTCAACCGGCAACAACTCTGTTTCTGCCGAATCAAGCTTGAAGCTATGTATTCCAGGCGGCTCTAGCTTCATCTGCTCTACTAGCCGACGTGTCTAGCAACTCATCTCCATTAACCTTCCCAGCAGACAGATCTCTTCTAGACGACGTCTTCAGCAGCAGCCGGAGTCACCAATTCAGCAGAGTGCTTCTTCCAACTAGCCGCCGATTAGCAGTTTTCCACCATCAGCAACTGAGACGGTAGTGACTCTATTTCCAGCCGCCACCGTCTTTTTGTTCTAGACAGTCGACGTCAGCCTCTCTTTCTGGGCAGCAGCTATGCGAAGTTCTTCTAGGCATCAACTTCCAGATTTGCCAGCACCGCCTCTTCAAGCCACCAATTGCAGGCTTTCCAGTTTCTTTCTCTAGCGGCAGTTCACCCAGCCATCTCTTCTTCTCTCAGCTGCATATTTAGCAGCTAATCAGAGAAATCTTCTTCGTCTCTGTTTGTCGCAAGCAGCCATCGTCTCCAGTATCTACCCTCTGCCAACACCGTGAAGCACAGACCAGTCGCCAACCTCTCTCCTCATTTCCAGACAGCAGCCAGCTTCTTTCGCTGCACCCTCTGTTATTGATTGGCGTCTTTTCCAGATCTCCTGCCGGTGATTCATCCGGCCGAGAACATATTTGTCCCTAGCGCTTATTAGCAGCTAGATTCTTGCTCTCCAAGTTGGCCACCACCTCTGCATCTTTTGCCAACGTCAGTTTCCATTCCCAGCCATCAGCAGAATCATCCTCCGTGATCAGTTGCCAGTATCTGATTCAGCAGCTTCAACATCTCTTCCATAGCTGACTCAGTCTTCACCTCTCCCGCTAGCACTCTGATTTCATCTAGCTAGCACTTTCTACTTTCAGCTGCCATCAGCCTCTGTTCCGGTCTTTGCATTACCAGCTGCCTACAGCTTCTTCTCCAGATTCACAGTGCCTCAGATTACCAGCCACTGCCACTTCTTCAAGCGTTCGTCATCTTTAGATCTCCTAGCCGGCAATCTACTTCCAGCTACATCACTGTCCACTAGAAAAATTTGTCAGGGCACCACCACCAACCTCTTACTTCTTCTGCTGCCTCTGTTTCTATTGATTTTATTTTTGCAGCAGAATCTTAAATTAGTGACTCTGATTTTTTTTTTCTATGCAGCATCATCTCTTGCCGCTCGCCAGCTGAAGACTTCGCCTCTAGGACAGTAGTCTCCAGTAGGGCACTGGTGACTACTCATCATCACTCTATTGTCGGCACCATCATCTTTATTGCTAGCAGCTCCTCCGCCGGCATCTATTCCACATCAGCTCCTTCCATCGGCATCCTCTTGGACCACCGATGATAACTCTTATTACCTTTTGAGAAAAATATTATTTTTTGGTTAAAGTAAGATACTATTTTTGAGTTGAGCCTTATGTATTTAAAATTGCGCAAGTAAATTTTCAGAATGTGAATCTTTGGACCTAGCAACACCTGCCCCGACATTACATCCCAGACAACAATTGAGTTTGCTATAGTATTATTGGGTGAGTACTGTTTGCACTTTTTAGTGATCTGATATGGTATTCTACTTGATTTGTTTTGCTATCACTTACTGAGATTTCTATTCGATGTGGTTGCTTGAATCTATCATTTTACACATTTGATTATGATTGTATGAGTTTGATGCTTCACACCTTTTGCATTGATATTGATATTTTTGATGTTTAAATTTTTTTATATATATAACTTGAATCCATATGATGAGAGGTGTGTGGATATTGATGATGAATGTTTATGCATGTCAATGCCTATGAATGGAGATATACCTATTATGCTGAATTTATTTCTTCAATATATATCTACTTATTGAAATCTTTCATTGATTGATGCATAAGGTTTTGGGTAGGTATGTTGTTTGATGAATGCAATCTAAGAGTGAAACATCTTTCTTGAATAAAATGAGCATATGAGTGTAATTTTTGAATTGATGTCAATTGATTAACTAAGAATCCAAGATCCAAAAGGAGAGAGAGAGAGACTACTTGGCACTGTGTAAAATTGGTATTGGTAACGAAGACATGGGTTGAAGTCTATAAAGAAGAGAGAGAAAAAAAGAGAAGGACTCATCTACTTGGCACTACGTAAAATTGGCAGTGGTACCGAAGATAAGAGTTGAAGTCCAAATAAAAAGTGTGTATCTATGTGGGTATATGCTATCAATGAAAAAATAAAAAAAAAGAAAAAAAGAAAAGAAAGATTATGAGTGGAAAAAAGATTTGGGATATCCTATTCCTGTAAACAAAGGTATGACAGATTTAAACTGAAACAAATGTGAAATCATGAGATTGAGATTTTATTTATTATGCGAGTTGCGAAATTTTATTTGATCAAAGTTGTGAATCTTAAAGATTAAATTCGGAGGACAGTATATTTATCTGAAATTTTGTGTAACAGTTGGTGGAATATTTCATGAGTGATTATATTTTAGAAATTTATTTTTTATAAAATAGCATATTTTCCATACTTAGCATTGTTCTTTATTCTATTCATTTGCTTGAGGACAAGCAAAGTTTGAGCCTTATGTATTTGATGACACGAAAATTCATAGTATATTTTGTATCATTTGATTGGTCTTTTGTGTCATATTCATGCTCTTTTGCTTGTTTATTAAGCCATATTTGTCAAATATTGCGGAATCTACACTATTTTTTGTTTTTCATCATTTTTAGGTAAAAAGTACCATATTTTGGCGGATTTTGAAAGATCTGAGTGCACGAAAGAATTTCAGACATCGAGACGAAGCTGCCCGTAAATTTTCATATAAATCGGAGATAGTTAGAAAATTACACTCTTGCCGTAATTAATTTTACCGGTGTAATTTTCTACCCAGATTACACCACTGCCATAATATTTTTCACAAGCCGTAATATTTTTCACAAGCCGTAATTTCTACTTAGAAATACATAGAAGAAAATACGGCACTGCCGTAATTATTTTTACAACCTGTAATTTTCAACCCAGAATTCCCAAAACCAAATTACGGTAGTGTCGTAATCAAAATTACGAGCCGTAATTATATTTTTGAACGAGTCTTCTGCCGCCTCCAAAATCTAATTTTTTTTTTCGAAGCCAAATTAGAAAGATCCAGGGCACAATTTCAAAATCCGTAAAAAGGGGATCGTTCTATAAGAGGAGGAGAGGATTTGAGAACAGGGAGGATCCAATTTCATCACCAATCGAGGGAGAAATCAAAAGAGGCATCCCTAGGGCTTGACCTCTCGCCGAGAGGCGTAGAGGCCACCTCAGGTCGCAAAATTTACAGGAGAGCTTTGCCCAAGGGAGGAGAGGATACACGAAAAATTTCAGATTGAAAGGAGTTCGATCAGAGGAGCAAATTTCTAGCCATGGAGGATTTTCATGATTTACTGTTCACAGTATAGTAGCAGCACTGTAGCAGTACAATAGCAGCCAAAATTTTCCAAAATTACGGTGGTGTAAAATTAGTAACTTCTATTCTTCCTCTTTCGAATTCTAATTTTTCTCATGAATTTTTACTGTATTTTTAACTCCATGAAAGTGTAAACTTCTCTATTGGAACAGAGGGTGTAATCCCCTTAATTTCATAATGACTAGATGATCCTTGATTCGTCAGGGAACTTTTGTTATGATAATTCTACTTATGTGATGATTGCCTTTAATTCTTTCTAGTTTCATATTATAAGCATGCATTAGAGTTTTTGCGATATGGACTAAAAAGTGACTTGCGAGAACTTGGAACCCTAAAATTGAGATGTAGGAACTAATCGTAAGAAATTAAGTTTGTTCTATTTCAAGATTTTAGAAGTTTATTGCCTTGTTGATAATTCTGATCTACGAAATATTATTGAAATAAACATGAACATATTGTAAAAAATTAAGTATCGAATCGTTAAAGAACCTTAAGTAGAACCTGTGAAGCTAAAGTATGAAAGTATTTAGTTTTCACTTGAGATGATTGACATAGAGATTGGATGCATGAAAGTGATCTATGATTTCTTTGTCAATGATTTAGTTATCTTTAACAATGAATAAATCTTGTGCGAAAGTGAGGATTGGTTCTTTGTAAATTGTCTGTGCGAAAGCAAGATGATTTCTTTATAAAGTAAATTATATCTTTATCATAATAAGAGTGGACTGACGATGCGCTTATTTCCGTATAGTCATAGAAATTAAGGTGGATGTAACCCTAGTCCAAGCTTTTCTCTCTGACTCTTCGTATACTTTCCGATCAATTACTTACATCATATTCGATTGCTTAGCTAGTGAGAAAACAACTATTTGGTACTTAACACGTAGGTCTCTGTGGTTCGATATCTTTTTATTACTTCGAAGTATCCATGCACTTGCGGACACAAGATGTTTTTGGCGCCATTGCCGGGGACCTTAGTTTTGTTAATATCAAAATAGTTGTTAGTATTGCTAGACTAAGTTTTATTTGTTTTAGATTTAACTTGGTTTTCTTTTTTTTTGCAGGTTTTGGATTTTCACAAGTTGTGACAAAACTATAATTTCTGAAATTTTTAAATTTGCTTGTGTTTTATATTTTCTTTTTTTTAATATTCTGAGAAATTAAAAAAAATTTCTAATTGATTGGTGTTGGATAATCTTTCTGTTTCTATTCTGAAAATTCTAAGTTTACACGATTCTTCTATTTGTTTACACAGGACTCTTAGATCTTGAAATTTTTATTTCCTGTGAACTCTGAGATCACAAATTTTTTTAGTTGTGTAGAAAGCTTCGATTTGAAGATATGTCTTTTAATCACAACTTGTGGGCAACTGAAAGAGGTGAGGTATACATGCCACAAGGTAAGTATGAAGATGATTCATTGTGCACTCTTGCAGAAAAGTTAGATTATTTGTCTTATAAATTAGACTCTTGCATGCACCCTGTTAGGACATCTTATTCTCTTATTAGATGTGATATTTGTGGATATTTTGATCATTATACTTCTGATTGCCAATTTTTAATTCCTCCAAATCCCAATTCACCATGATATCAAGATGATCAATATAATTCTAGATGGGAAAATCAAATTTCTTTTTATGAGGATTGCTCAAATAATATTTCAGAACCATACTTTGAGGATATTGAAGAATCTAGATTACAATCCATGCTTGAAAAATTCATGTCAAGACAAAATCAATTCATGTCAAGTCAAAATCAGGAACTTGAAGATCTTAGAGGGGTGATTGATCAGCTTAATTCTGAGGTAGGATCTTTAATAGCACATTCTAAAATGTTAGAATCCCAGAGAGCACAACAAGGTTGTTTATTTGAATTTGATTTGGAAACTAAGGAAATTGATATAGGAAAATCCCCTTCTGATTTTGGTAATTTTGAAATTGATTTTTTTGAGAACATTAATGAATCTCACTCTCATTTTGATAATTTTGAAACTTATTCGTTTGATAAATTATTTGTGGAAAAGTTTGAGGAAATTGATTATGAAAAATCCCCTTTTGATTCTAGTGAAAGTTATGAAATTGATTCTTTTGATGATATATTTGTTGGGAAACCCCGGGGACATTTTACAATTTTCAGAGTTATGGACATACATTTTTCGCAGCGGAAGAATGTCCCCGAAACAGGCCAATCCCAAAAACCCAGTGAAGATCGCAAGCAAAGGAGTCGACACGATGAGTTAGGAAATACCTTAAGAGCAATGTAGAGCGATGCCGATGTAGGCGCCCAAGTGTGCGCCCTCTGCAGTCTCACACACACGGATCTCTTGAGTTCTCTTCTCCCACGCCTGGTGCTAGCCTCGGGAAGAAGATCCAAGCCTTAGTTCTCTTCTTGAATGCTTGTGCCACCTCCAAGGTAGAAGCGCCAATTGAAGAAGAAGAGAGGAGAAGGGAGAATGCCGCCAAGCCTTTCCTTCTCTTGCGCCAAGGAGGAAGAAGGGAAGAAACTCGCGGTTATGGAAGAAGATGCGCCCTTGTCCCAAGCCTTTCGCCCCTCCTCTTGTGTTCACGCCTTCAAGGATTGATTACTCACAAGAGGGGGCGACTAGGGTCATATTTATAGGGCAAGAGGCGGTTAGGGTAATGGCTAGGATCATGACAAGTGTAGGGCTAGGATGAGGAGGTTTGAGATAAGGAAAGTCTCCAAGACATTTCCATAATTCTCATTCAACCTTACCTTTTGTTCCCACGTCTTTCCTTGTGCGCCAAGGCCTTGCCTTGCGTCTCAAGCAATGCCATAGAGGCATGCATTCCATCCTAGGAAGAGAAGGGGAGGTGCCCTTTACTTCCATAATGAAGCAAAGGCGCCAACATGACCCCATTATGCCCCTAGGCGCCTAATGGTTCATGTTTCTCCCCATTATACCCTTTTAGCCTTTCATCTCTTCATGAGAACTTGTTATTGGGCCTCATTGGATAATGAGCTAGCACAAACATCATTGCATAGGTTGATTAAGCACTTGAATCCAATCCAATGCAACCCTAATCCAAATGTGACCAACCATGGTCAAATACGGGTCAACCTGCCAAAAATGAAGTTTGGCTCCAATAACATTCTTCCATCTCATCAGGCCCATTGGCGCTGATGAAATCTCCCAATTAGATCCGAGTTATCCAATAACTCGATCATAAGGCTTCCCGATCAATACGAGAACTCAAGTATCAAGGTGTGCGACCTTGTAGGTTCTTCTGACGCTGGCAGTGCTGACTAGAGGTCATCACAAGCAGTGAGTGGCACCTACCAGTGCATCGCTACTACCCAGGTCATTGGAATGGATATCGACATCGACATCCCCATCATCGCAACTAGGTACAGATGCATTACAGTCTCTTTGCCGAACTGATATCCGATTGGACAAGTGTGTCACCACTTGTTTTCATCCAATCACATGGCTATGACTAAAACAGGTTCTCACCTGGGTATGGCCATACACTCTCAGTCATAGAACCATAAAAGAGCTCCATGGATATCATACTTCCTTAGGGAAGGGGCAAATCCTATGTTTGTCCATTGATCTTCTCATATGGGTCGTGACATGCTCAATAACAACCGTTATGACCTCCCAGCTACAGCAAGGTGTTAGGTTGTATCAAAGCAAGTCCTTAATCATATAGAATGATCAATGACCTCAAGTCAAGGGATCAATGCATCTCCTGTCACTTATGAGGATAACTCATGACACCAAGTCATAGCCTCATAGCGGGTCTATCCAGTATATCCCCAATGATATACCCATATGTCTGCGTTAGCACCACGTGCCTAACCAGCCCACATACCAGTCTCACAAGTACCATAGCTGTCCCATATCCACTAAGGTACATCGACTGGGGATTATAATTCGAGCACAGATCCAATCTGTCTCCAGGGACATTATCATGTAAGTACACAATCGCAGGTGTAGTCAAACAATGATAACGACAATGCCAGAATGATATATAAATATCAGTGTCAAGTAGTACATAAGTTGACCAAAACTAGGTCCTAGGGCATATACACCAACAATCTCCCACTTGCACTAAGACCTAGAAGTTGAGGAATCTCAACCCCATATCTCTAGCGTGACCATCATGCTTCTGCTGCGCCAAAGCCTTGGTCAATGGGTTTGCCAGATTGTTCTCTATGTCTACTCTGCTAATCTTGACATCACCTCTGTCAATGATCTCTCTGATGAGGTAAAATCTTCTGAGTATATGTTTGGATCTTTGATGAGACCGTGGTTCCTTGGCTTGTGCAATTGCTCCATTGTTGTCACAATAGAGTTCAATGGGATCCATTGCACTAGGTACCACTTGAAGATCACATAAGAACTTCCTTATCCAAACAGCTTCCTTGGCTGCCTCAGAAGCAGCCACATACTCAGCTTCGGTTGTAGAATCTGCTATGGTGGATTGCTTGAAGCTCTTCCAACATACAGTGCCTCCATTTATCTTGAACACATAGCCGGCCTGCGATCTAAAGTCGTCAGGGTCAGACTGGAACGATGCGTCAGTATAGCCCTGCATACTGAGCTCTTCCTGTCCCCCATAGACTAAGAACAAATCCTTAGTTCTTCTCAGATACTTTAGGATGTTCTTTACAGCCACCCAGTGTTGCAGACCTGGATTGGATTGGTATCGGCTGGTTATGCTTACAGCATATGCCACATCTAGTCTAGTACATAACATTGGATACATGATCGATCCTACTGCCGAAGCATAAGGAATTCGACTCATGTCATCCCTCTCAGCCTGTGTTGTAGGACACTGGCTCTTTGAGAGAGTAAGGCCATGTCTCACTGGAAGGTATCCTTTCTTGGATTGCTCCATGTAGAACCTCTCCAGTACCTTATCAATGTAAGTACTTTGACTAAGGGCCAAGAGCCTCTTGGATCTATCCCGGTAGATCCTCACGCCTAGAATATAGGCGGCCTCCCCTAAGTCTTTCATCTCGAAACACTTCCCCTACCCATGTCTTCACAGCTTGAAGACTAGGGATGTCGTTTCCGATGAGCAGTATGTCATCAACATACAAGACCAGAAAAATTACCAAGCTCCCACTGAATTTTCTGTATACACAGGCGTCATCTTCGCTTTTGATAAACCCATAATCTCTCACGGCTTCATCAAATCGAAGATTCCAACTTCGAGATGCTTGCTTTAATCCATAAATGGACCTCTTTAGCCTGCAGACCTTATTAGCCTCTACAGGATGGATGAAGCCATCAGGTTGTGTCATATACACATCCTCAGTCAGCTTCCCGTTAAGGAACGCTGTCTTCACATCCATCTGCCATATCTCATAATCATGATATGCAGCTATAGCAAGCAGAATCCGAATGGATTTAATCATGGCAACTGGCGAGAAGGTTTCATCATAGTCCACCCCGTGGACTTGTTTAAATCCTTTAGCCACTAGTCTACCCTTGTAGGTAACTATTTTGCCATCCATGTCTGTCTTCTTCTTGAAGACCCATTTACACCCTATGGGTTTTACCCCATCAGGCAGCTCAACCAAATCCTAGACTTGGTTAGCCGACATGGAATCCATCTCGGATCGCATGGCGTCAAGCCATTTCTCGGAGTCCGGTCCACTGACCGCCTCATCATAGGTTCTAGGTTCATCCTCAATGATGAAGATCCCATCGTGTTGGGTCGGTAGCGACCCATACCTTTCAGGTGCACGACGAATTCTCCCAGACCTACGCGGGACCTGTGTCTGAGCCTCAGGTTGCCTAGCAACCGGTGCAGGTAGCTCAGATTCCATCTCTTTGTCCTGTGCTTGCACTTGGACCTCATCCAAGTCAAACTTCCTCCCACTAACTTCTTTCATAAGAAATTCTTTCTCTAGAAAGACAGCACCCCGAGCAACAAAAACTTTATTCTCGGTTGGGACATAGAAGTAGTATCCTTTAGTTTCCTTAGGATACCCCACAAACACATACTTATCAGATCTAGGTTCTAGCTTGCTAGAATCCTGACGTTTGACATAAGCCTCACATCCCCAGATCCTAATAAATGTGAGATTAGGGCGTCTCCCACTCCATATCTCGTATGGTATTTTGGAGACACTCTTAGATGGAACATTATTCAGTATCAGAGAAGCTGTTTCTAGTGCATGCCCCCAGAATGATGAAGGTAGAGTTGCATGACTCATCATGGATCGAACCATATCCAATAAAGTTTGATTTCTCCTTTCAGACACACCATTCCATTGAGGTGTCCCAGGAGGAGTGAGTTGGGATATGATCCCACACTCTCTCAGATAGTCAAAGAACTCACCACTCAGGTATTCTCCACCTCGATCTAATCGAAGAGCTTTAATGGATCTTCCAAACTGGTTCTCTACTTCATTCTTGAACTCCTTGAATTTCTCAAAGGATTCAGATTTATGTCTCATTAAGTAGACATAACCATACCTACTGAAGTCATCAGTGAAGGTAATGAAGTAGTTGTACCCTCCTCTGGCTTGTTTATTGAAGGGCCCACATACATCAGTATGTATGAGATCCAATAAACCTTCTGCCCTCTCACCAATCTTGGTGAAGGGCGCCTTTGTCATCTTCCCTAATAAACAAGGTTCACAAGTATCAAATTCCTCCAACGAACTTGAATCTAACAATCCATTTGCATGGAGTTGTTGGATGCGATTCTTGTTTATATGGGCTAATCGACAGTGCCATAGGAAAGCACCAACTGAACCACTCAGTTTGGTCCTTTTATTGCTTATGTTACAAACAAAACTTTCCATACCCAAGATATACAGACCATTGCATAAAGTACCCTTCTCATAGAACATATTTGCAAATGAAAAAGAACAGGAGTTCTTATTTATTTCAAATTTAAATCCTTTCCTTGCCAAGCAAGGAATGGATACAATGTTCTTTGTTAGCGAAGGTACACAAAAGCAATTGTCTAGTTCTAATTGAAGTCCAGAAGGCAAGGAGAGAGTCAAAATGCCTACAGCAACAGCAGCAACCTGTGCCCCGTTTCCAACGCGTAGGTCAATATCTCCAAGCCGCACCGATCTACTTTTCTTGAGCCCCTGCATATTTGTACAAATATGAGCTCCACATGCGGTATCCAATACCCATAACATAGAAGTAGAAAAGTTGACTTCTGTAACATAAATACCTGAGCTAGAAGTTAAGGCCAAGCATTTCTTCTCCTCATTCTGAAGCTGCCTGCAGTCCCTTCTCCAGTGGCCCTGCTCACCACAGTGAAAACACCTCTGTTCCTTTCACTTCTTCGCCCTTTTCTTCAATGCTTTGGTAGGACCTCTGGCACTGCTCTTAGCACGTGCCTTACCCTTCTTCTTTATCTTCTTGGTCGCAGGGACCAAAAGAACAGAATTGGGTTTGGTCTTACCCATCTCTCGCTCGGCTGTTTGGAGCATATTCATCAATTCCTCCCGTGTGCACTTAATCTGGTTCATGTTGAAGTTAATGATAAATGGACTGAAGCTAGGGGGCAGGGAATGAAGAATAAGATCCACAACCAGCTCGTTGTCTATGGTGTGTCCCAGTCTCCTGAGATGATCCACATTCCCAATGAGTTTGAGAACATGGGGTCTCACTAGTGCACCTTCAGACAACTTGCACCGAAAGACTGCTTTGGCGGTGTCAAATCTCTCAGTTCTAGCCTGAGCCTCGAACATCTGTTTCAGACGAGTAATCATCTGAAAAGCGTTCTGCTTCTCATATTGCACCTGCAGTTCAGGTGCCATACTGGCTAGCATAAGACATGCAACCTCCAAAGAGTCATCCTGATGCTTTCTATAAGCATCTCTGTCTGCCGTTCGGGCATTAGGCGGAGGAGCCGCAGGAAGAGGCTGTTCAAGGACATACAGCTTCTTCTCGAGCTTGAGGACTATCCTCAAATTCCGATGCCAGTCCATAAAGTTAGTTCCAACTAACTTATCCTTATCAAGGAGTGATCGCAGTGATAATCCGCCAGTGTTCGTAGCCATTGTTCTACAACACCCAAGAAGAACAAATTAGTACTACTTCGAATCATTTAAACTGGACTTGTTTTAAATGACCATGGCTCCCACTATTTTAAATTCGAATTGACAACCCACAAAGTCAATCGGGAAGTTTAAGACTTCCTAGTGAGATGAGATCCTTATTTCACATGAGGCTTCGCGTCCCACGAGGGTGGGATGAGATGCACAAAGTAACCCATGTTTCCTAAGGTGGGCGCGCCGGCCGGTTGCTCCAAGCAACTCCCCTTGTCGAGACAGTCTGGGCATTTCATGTCCAGCGAGGGCTGGATACAACATGAAACCTTTACCTCTCAACGATGCCTCTAGACTTTCACCATGTGCCCAGCACATGTGAACTTCTAGTCAAGTCCATTCCTAACCGTTATGCCCAGGGCCATCGAGTTTCCTTGCGAAGGCACGCCCAGGTTAAAACTGGATTGGGGAAACCATTGCCACCACGCACTTTCTAAAGATAAGTGGGTGTGTCCCACGAGGGTGGGAAACAATTCACAACTCCACTGATCGATAGCTTGTGAGGGCTACGCGTTAGAAGGCTACCAGACTTGATATTTTAATTGAGGGTTTTTGTTTAAGGTCTCATCATCTCAGTTTTATCTTATGTCTATCATTACAGGCATGCAATCCTATAGTGATAACATAACGGTAAAACATTTCAGGCATGCTTCTACAGATAATAATAAAATCAGTAAAGGATGATGTGATCATATCCTATACAAGACATTGAACCAATCCATGCCATGAAATAGGTTCAACTCTTGTCCTAGAACTCAAGCCCCAAAAACTAGACCTAGCCTAGCCGACCTCTAGCTTGAACTTCAAGGTTGGCTCCAAGGTCCTTCTCTCATGGTTTAGTTCTCAAACCGTAGAGGAATACTTTCGAAGTTCCCCATAGGTTCGGCCAATGCCATGGTCTTCCTCCAAAGAAGGTGCGCCACCATGCAAGGGGCCAAGACCTTTTGCGCCACCAAGCAACCAAGCACCAGCTTGCATGCGCCACCTTGCATGCTTGCGCCATCAAGCAAGATGCGAGCATCAAGGTCCAAGAAGGATGCGCCTAGCCCTTAATCTTCCTCTTAATTTTTACAAAAATAATGAAAAAGATGGCACGCAGGCCGCACAAGGATACATCGCAGGCATGCAAAGGGGGGGGGCTTGACTAATGATCACAACATCATACACAATCAAGGTATTTACTCATGCAATTCTACATGCTCATGAAAAACATAAAATTTGAAATTTTACTTTTTCACAAAACCAGTTTCTTTTTCTCATCTTCTTCTCACAAGTCTTTTGGTTTATTGCGATTTATTTTTCATGATGATTTCAGAGATCCTTTTGGCTGGCAATTTTGTCAGATCAAGAGACTTGGCCAGTCCGAAGACACAATGCCCGTCCTACTTGACAAAATCACGTGCGCCTTTGATCTTTAAATCAAACAAGAAAAATAGTCCAAAAATTCCAAAAGAGATTGAGAGGATGATAGAAACAAGAAACCCTAATTTTTCCACTTTTAGAAAAATCGATTGCCATGCATCATGCTATTTACGAAAATAGAGATATGGCATGTGAGCATGGAAGAAAAGCATAAAACATCATTCGAGTCTTGCAAGTCGCTCTGATACCACTGTTGGTAAACCCCGGGGACATTTTACAATTTTCAAAGTTATGGACATACATTTTTCGCAGTGGAAGAATGTCCCCGAAACAGGCCAGTCCCAAAAACCCAGTGAAGATCGCAAGCAAGGGAGTCGACACGATGAGTTAGGAAATACCTTAAGAGCAATGTAGAGCGATGCCGATATAGGCGCCCAAGTGTGCGCCCTCTGCAGTCTCACAAACACGGATCTCTTGAGTTCTCTTCTCCCACGCCTGGTGCTAGCCTTAGGAAGAAGATCCAAGCCTTAGTTCTCTTCTTGAATGCTTGCGCCACCTCCAAGGTAGAAGCGCCAATTGAAGAAGAAGAGAGGAGAAGGGAGAATGCCACCAAGCCTTTCCTTCTCTTGCGCCAAGGAGGAAGAAGGGAAGAAACTCGCGGTTATGGAAGAAGATGCGCCCTTGTCCCAAGCCTTTCGCCCCTCCTCTTGTGTTCACGCCTTCAAGGATTTATTACTCACAAGAGGGGGCGACTAGGGTCATATTTATAGGGCAAGAGGCGGTTAGGGTAATGGCTAGGATCATGACAAGTGTAGGGCTAGGATGAGGAGGTTTGAGATAAGGAAAGTCTCCAAGACATTTCCATAATTCTCATTCAACCTTACCTTTTGTTCCCACGCCTTTCCTTGTGCGCCAAGGCCTTGCCTTGCGTCTCAAGCAATGCCATAGAGGCATGCATTCCATCCTAGGAAGAGAAGGGGAGGCGCCCTTTACTTCCATAATGAAGCAAAGGCGCCAACATGACCCCATTATGCCCCTAGGCGCCTAATGGTTCATGTTTCTCCCCATTATACCCTTTTAGCCTCTCATCTCTTCATGAGAACTTGTTATTGGGCCTCATTGGATAATGAGCTAGCCCAAACATCATTGCATAGGTTGATTAAGCACTTGAATCCAATCCAATGCAACCCTAATCCAAATGTGACCAACCATGGTCAAATACGGGTCAACCTGCCAAAAATGAAGTTTGGCACCAATAACATTCTTCCATCTCATCAGGCCCATTGGCGCTGATGAAATCTCCCAATTAGATCTGAGTTATCCAATAACTCGATCATAAGGCTTCCCGATCAATACGAGAACTCAAGTATCAAGGTGTGCGACCCTGTAGGTTCTTCTGACGCTGGCAGTGCTGACCAGAGGTCATCACAAGCAGTGAGTGGCACCTAGTAGTGCATCGCTACTACCCAGGTCATTGGAATGGATATCGACATCGACATCCCCATCATCGCAACTAGGTACAGATGCATTACAGTCTCTTTGCCGAACTGATATCCGATTGGACAAGTGTGTCACCACTTGTTTTCATCCAATCACATGGCTATGACTAAAACAGGTTCTCACCAGGGTATGGCCATACACTCTCAGTCATAGAACCATAAAGGAGCTCCATGGATATCATACTTCCTTAGGGAAGGGGCAAATCCTATGTCTGTCCATTGATCTTCTCATATGGGTCGTGACATGCTCAATAACAACCGTTATGACCTCCCAGCTACGGCAAGGTGTTAGGTTGTATCAAAGCAAGTCCCTAATCATATAGAATGATCAATGACCTCAAGTCAAGGGATCAATGCATCTCCTGTCACTTATGAGGATAACTCATGACACCAAGTCATAGCCTCATAGCGGGTCTATCCAGTATATCCCCAATGATATACCCATGTGTCTGCGTTAGCACCACGTGTCTAACCAGCCCACATACCAGTCTCACAAGTACCATAGTTGTCCCATATCCACTAAGGTACATCGACTGGGGATTATAATTCGAGCACAGATCCAATCTGTCTCCAGGGACATTATCATGTAAGTACACAATCGCAGGTGTAGTCAAACAATGATAACGACAATGCCAGAATGATATATAAATATCAGTGTCAAGTAGTACATAAGTTGACCAAAACTAGGTCCTAGGGCATATACACCAACAATATTATTTATAGTTAAATCTGATTCTTGTAATTCTAAGATTGATTCTTTTGATTCTTCTGATGATGAATTATTTGTGGAAAGGCACGAGGAAATTGATTTTGAAAAGTCTCACTCTGATTTTGTTGATAACTTTGAAATTGATAAATTATTTGATGATAGACATGAGGAACTGGAAAAAGATTTGAATATTATAAACATTGATGAATCTCACTCTGATGTTTTGCCCATATCTATTGTTCAACCTTCTCATTTATTTAAATTATGCTTTATTGAGGAATCTAAAATGGGATAGAAAAACTGTTTTGATGATCCAATACTTAAATCTTTTGATCGAAGTCCTATTGCAATTGAAGATATAATTTTGAAGAAAGGACTAATGATTTTGCTTACTGACCGATATAGGAAGATCAAAAATACCCTTTGAGTGGAATTGAAAATATTGATTTTGATTTCTGCATATTTGAGAAACCTAGATAGCAGATCTAACGTCGCAATTCTCCTTTCGGTCCTTCTTGCGGCGCCTAACAAAAATTATTACATTGCCAATGTAATACTAGCAGTAAAACAGCGCAGATTGAATAAACACAAGATAAAATTGCTTATGCTATAAGAAAACAAGTTCGAATAAAAGATACACACAACTCGACTACACCCTAGTTCCGATAGAGAAATGACGCTATCATAGCGTCGTTATGATACAAATCTCCAAGAGAAGGAAGAAATAAAGAGAAGATTGAAGAGAGAAATATGCAAACTCTTCAAGGAAGGGCAGCAACTATCCTTCTTCAAGCCTTCTAGCGTGGCGCACCAAGATCTTCTTCTCCCCTTTGCTCTCGACCAGAATTTCAACCTCTCACCAAGACTCCTCCCCTTTTAACTCAATTTTCACCCTTTAAATAGAGTCAAAAGTAACTTCTGAATGCATGCATTGATAGCCCTTTAAATTATCTACGTTTTGGCACCAAAAACGTTTAGAATGGATTTAAGACAAGAAAGTTATGGCTCTTTTAATGTAGGTGGCTTCATAATTACAGGTGTAATATCAATTACGGCTATAACTATAATGCATTCATTATAGTCTCTTAACTGTGAAACAATCAAATAATTAATGCTCATTTAATTCTCTATATTTTGACTCCAAGAATGTCCAAATCGGAGTAAAAACGAGAAAGTTATGAGCATTTAAATTTTGGCGGCTGGTAATTAATGCGGCATGAGTGAGATTACGGTCTTGGGGCAGATTATGGCCATGCCCATAATCTTAGTGTAGAAGTCCAATTCATCTGAAAATTTGTAGGTGAGTAGTATAGCCTTGGCTTGATTTACGGCCATAGTTGTAGCGTCAGAAATTGCTGACCAGAAGATTATGGCCATGATGAATTATGGTTGTGCCCGTAATTTTGGTGTCAAGGTCTTCTACATCCAAAAGGTTGCTGTTGAGGTAATTATGAGCTTGACTTCGGATTATGACTATGCTTGCATAAAAATGGGTCCATCATATAGCCAATCAGATAATTATGGTCAAGATATAGATTATGGCCTCAGCTGTAATTCTTGAAATTAATCTGGTTTGAAGCCAAACTTCTTATCAAGATTCTTGATTCACTCAGGGATGTAAAAATACTTCCATCTAGCTCTAAAAGCAAGTGGATTGTCTTGTATTAAAATAAACATGACAAGTAGTGAAGCTTCTAAAGAAAGCCAATGAAATAAGCCAAAAAGAGACGTAAAAACAAGATATTAGGTCTCAATTCACTAGTAAATATAGGTCAAAAAGAGTATATAAATACGAGACATCAGACTATAAGTCAACGGCGAGAGTTGTCATTGACGTGAGAGAGAGTGAGGTCGATGACGATTGTGCGTGATCGACAAGAGGGAGGAGTTTTTGTAGCTCTTTACAATAAATAAGGGTAAGTTTTCCCTTGAATCTAGCGAGTTCCCCTGTTTTCTATTCCGAGCTTTATCTTCACCACACCTTTTCGAAGAGATCTGGCACAACGGCTTCCAGCGATGAGGCTTCTGGCGAGATGTGAGTGTCTTCCCCTGCCGCATGCCCCGAGTTCCCTCTTTCATTCTCCGGCGACGAGTGAAGTTGGTGAGAGAACGTAGGTGGCATTCGTGATGACAACAGTGAGAACTCGAACGCAATTTCGCATGGCATTTGAAATGAGGATGGTTAACACAAAGTCAAAATTGGAAGAACATTTCACAAAATTTGGCACATAGTTGTATGTTCGCCGGATTACGTGGACACGGGGTGTGACACAAACCACCTCACCCCTAAAAGTATCATAATATCTCGATTGCCACATCAACAAACCTCCATTTATCAACAGCAGCAACACAAGGATTCTTGAGCATCACAAGTAGCAAAAAATAGGTCATCACAATGCCACATCACCCCTCCATGTCATCACTCCACTTCATCACCCAATGACCAGCAATACGCCAACTCAGCAGCATCAAATAGCAGCAGCAATTCATAAGATGGCAGCAACATTTCAGAATATTTTATTTCACCTTTCAACCATCCAATAGGAAGAGTTAATGAAAAAGAGATGAGCCAATGAGCATTGACACTTCAACCAGCCAATGCATGTCAAAGAATTACCCAAGTCACCCAATGAAAAAAGAGGCACCTCACCTTTCAGCCAATGACAACATGCAATCCAATCCTCCAATGAATGAAGAGGAGCCGGTCAAAGGTACCAATTAAGATAAGAAGAAACAACTAAATCCAAGCCTTTCATTCAAACCTCAACTATTGATCACCATTGATGTGGAACCGAGAGGGATTGTAATATGAAGGGAGTAGGTTTTAAGAGTGCTTGTATCCGTTCATTCATCATATAGCATTTTATGAAAAAAAAACTTTTGAAAGAAACTTGTGTGAGTGTTGTGACTGAAATTCTCTCAAGATCTGCCTCCCTCTTCCTCATCTTTGCAATGAGTGTTTAGCCCTTTTCCTGAGTGTTGAGCTTCCCTCTATTCACATCCACAAGTCTGAAGAATATCATCAAGAAAAGGCTTGTAGAAGGAAGGGATTCGATGTCACAAAGAAGACCTGAACAAGAACAACCACTTAAGGGCATATTATTAATTTACAAGGTGCTTAGGGCTTGTATTTCTCCCAACCTCACTGCTAATTCTTCTTATACGCCATTTAAACTCCCATTCTTAGCCTCATCACCAAGATCCAGGAGCGTGGATAGATAAAGGGGTTTGGCCCCTTCCCTAAAGGGGCGCTTGGGTAACTTCTAACCTTTATTAGTCCATACTTAGTTCTTGTTGTTTGTGCACTTGCATGCTAAATTCTCTTGATTGAAAAGAAGAGCTCCACATCTTAGGTGGATCTAGGAACTGGAACTGAAATATAGAAATCTTAATTTCACCCATTGCATCAGTTGTAGGCACCTAAGTGTTCACCCGCTATTAGTATCCACACTACGACCCCATCGAAATCACCTCACTTCATGTTTGGCGCTAACCTTAGAAGCAAGAACCCATGCCTTGGAAAAGCCCCCCTTGGAGCTCATGACAATAAAGAGAGAAGAGAGGGAGGGCAGTGACACAAGGAGGACCAAGAGAGATTGAGCGCATTGGCCAAGAGGAGAAATCACACCATGAGGTCTGACCCTTGCTTGCATATTTATACAAAGCCAAGCGTCTCTCCCTATTAGGCATGGTCAACCAACCATGCAAGGTACATTGTGGCAAGGGCTTGGCACAAATCCTTCATAAAAGGGGCATCCATATAGGCACCTCTTTTAGTCACCGCTACCAAAATAGCTTTAGAGCATTAAGGTAGATGCATGCAACGAGTGCCCACTCTTGCAAAGCTTGGTACAAGCAATATGTGCCCTGCCTTCCATGGCCGACTAGCTATACATGTGCCTAGGTAGGTAGGAGCATCTGGGCCTATCGCTTAGGCTTGGATCCTAGGCCTGGCGCCTCCTTCAGGTGAGAAGGTGTCTATCTTCGAGTTCTTTGGACTCTTGGCCCAATGAGGTGATCCAATGCTCTCTCCGTATGATGTTGGCAATGATGAACTAGAAAAATCATCACAAGTAGTGAGATGTATTTATTAACACATCACTAGCACACATACCATAAAAAATATTGTTAGTTAATAACTCCTTGCTAGCAATAAAGTTTTCATATATGTAATATAATCCCTTTGCCAATTGATAACTGACGAGACAATTGTGTCACACTTGCTATTTCAATCATGTGAGAATGACTCAAGTAGGAGAACACAATATCCTAGTTATGGCCATATACTCTCAACTATACTACTATAAGAGGAGCCCCTAGATTATTAGGCTTCTTTTAGATGGAAGGGGCAAATCCTCTACTGATAACCCATACTTAACACATAATTTATGACATATTAAATGATAGCCATTATGATCTCCCACTATATAAAAGTGTTAGACTATATCAAATTATATTACTCATCACATGTAAGTCCTGATGACCTCAAGTTAAAGGACTAATGCACCTTATGTTACTTGTGAACTTGACTTATGACACCTAAGCCATAATTTCACGATAGGTTGGTCTAGTACATCCACTACTTGATGTACCTATGTATTTGCATTGATGTCCAATACTCAATCAACCCACATATCAATCTTACATGAACCAAAGATATCCTTTATCCACTAACATTCTTTGATTGGAGACAATGTTATAAGACTAAGTAATATCAATCACCATAGATATTACTCTATTATCCTACACATCAACATGTTAGTGTATATGCCCTAAGGACCAGTTGTTTGGTTCGATTATGTACTATGATTAACTCTATATTATTGGCATTGTCATTATTATGCTTTTATTATATTTGTGTTTATGTGTATTTGCATAATAATATCCCTGGAGATCAATTTTATCGATTCTCAAAGATTGTCCCTAGTCGAGTGCCTTAGCGGATATGAGATAACTTTGGTACATGTGAGACTAGCGTGTGTTTTGGTTGGGCATGTGGTGCCAATGCAGACACATAAGTATATCAGTAGAGGATATACTAGAGCGACCCGTTGTGAGATTTAACTTGAGTTTCACAATTAATCTCACATATAACATAGGTGTATTGATCATTTGACTTGAGATCATTGACACTTTTATATGGTAAGTAATATACTTTGATACAACCTAACGTCTCATTATAGTTGGCAGGTCATACCGATTGTTATTGGGTATATAATAAACCATTTGAGAGGTATAAGTGACCGATAGAGGATTTGCCCCTTCCTTAGGAAAATATGATATCCACGAGCCATTTTATAGGCATTTGATTAAAAGTATATAACCATACCCAGGTGTTAACATGATTTAATTATAACCATTGGATTAGGTTAAATAAAATGTGAGACACTTTTTTTGATCAGGATATTAGTTGGCAAAAGGATTATATTGAATAGAGACTTTATTGTTGATTAGGGGATATCGATGATGATAGTCTTCCTATAACTTAGGTAGCAATGATGTGTTGTTGCACACTCCCTCACTGCTTGTGATGATCCAACGATCATCACTGCCAATGCCAGATAAAACTACAAGGTCACACATCTTGATAATTGAGATCACATATTGATCGGATAGTCTTGGATCAAATTATATTATGATTTGAGTTCATATGGGAGAAAGATGCATTTAGATTGCATTGATGAGTTTTAGCTTATCGTAGTAGTGTATGAGATGGAGAATGAAATTATACTTACAATAGTGTCACTTTGGGCATGACTTTACTTGGACCACTATTGACCCCTAGTGGACCATGCTTAGACTAAGGTTGACCATAGTGCACCATGCATCCCAGTTAAAAAGTTCAAACATGGGTCAAGGTGCCATGATGACTTGGTGCCCAGTTGACATGTCTCAAGTAATTTAAGAAAGATAAAAATTTCTCCTAGCTCATGGGCTAGGCACTAACTTGACTTGGACAAATTGGCTATTCTAATTAAATTAAATATGATTTAATTTGATTACAGCCTCCTTAGAATAAATTCAATTGCTTATTATAAATATAGACAACGAGTTATTCTTTGGGTAAGCTACTCTTGTAGACCTATCGGCCCACTCCTCTCTTTCTCTAGCTATTGTCACTGCCCCTCATACCTTGGGCATCTTCCTCAAGTTGGCACAAGCAAGAAGGGCCCTTTTCAAAGGCATGGATATTCTTCCTCGAGGCTAACATTAGGCATGGTGAAGAAGGGATCTCAAGGAGTCCATGTGTGGATACATGTAGAGAGCACACACTTGGGCGCCTACATCCTTGTCATCGTCATCTTCTAAAAGCATGCTTCAAAGGTATAAATCTATCACATCTATTTGATTTCCCTCGCATGGATCCTCTGGGGGTACGAAAATTGATTTTGGGAACATTTTCCCTGCCCTTAAAGCATTCCTATGATGTATTCGGCTTGCGTGCCGCCCTTCTTTTCTTTTTCTTTTGTAAATTCAAATTCAAAGTTCGAATAGAAGATCCAAATAACGGGATTACATCCTTGTTTCGGTAAAGAAGATTATGCTATCAGAGCATTGATTTAGTACAAATCTCTAAAGGAAAAGAAGAAACTAAAGAGAAGATAGAAGAAAGAGGAAGCAAACTCTCTGTAGAAGCGTTGCAACACTCCTTCAAGTCTTCTAGAATGATGTACCATTCTTTCCTCCTCCCTTGTTATCGCCAAGAACTTCCCTTAGCAAAACTCACTAGCCCCCCTTCAGCCCCAACTGGCGCTGCGTTCATCAGAGATTTTTGCCCCTTTTATTATTTCAAAAGTGCCCTTTGATATGCCAGAATTATAGCCCTTTTTAATTAGCTACGTTTTGACACCAAGAACGTTCAAAACGGAGCTATAATGAGAGAGTTATGGCTGATTTAAGTTTGGGCTGCGTAGAGACAATTATGAGTGTAATGAAGATTACGGGCATGGCTGTAATGTCGACACTGATACTCTTCAACTCTCAAAACGTTCATAAACTTAAGGGCCATTAAAAGCTCGTTGTAATGACACCAAAAATGCCCAAATCGGAGTTGTAACGAAAAAGTTATGACCGAATTAATGCAGTCCTTCAATGCACTTAATGCTCTTAACACCATTTCGAGTGTAATGAGATTATGGGCATGCCTGTAATTTCTGTAACGAACTCCGTTTCATCTGAAATTTTGCGTGTGAATTGACCTTTGACTTTACTTGAATTCCGGCTATAATATGGTATCAAAGGTCGCCGATGTGAAGATTATGGGAAAGGTGAAATTACGGCTATACCCGTAACATTTTCTGTCAAAGTTTTCGTCTTCCGAAAGGCTTCTTTTGAGAAAGTTAAGAGCACGCTTTCGGAATATGATTATGCTTGAATGAAAATGGGCTTCTTGAGAATTCAAATTGGAAATTATGGCCATAATGCAAATTAGGGCCTCGGCCGTAATTCTGGAGATTGGTCCCGTGTGAAGCGAAACTTCTCGTCAAGGTTCTTGATTCACTCGGGGATGTAAATATACTTCCAAATAGTTCCAGAAACGAGTGAATTATCTTATATTCATCAAACATGACAAGAAGTGAAGCTTCTGAAGAAAATCAATGAAATAAGCTGGAAAGAAATGTAAAAAATATGAAAATAGGTCTCGATTCACAGGTAAATATAGGTCTAAAAGACTATAAAAATACGAGACATCAAGGTTGTGGTTGAACTCTTATGGAAATTCCTTGGAGGAATTGCGACAAGAGCAAACAAGGAAAGATTAGGGGCGGTGATGGCTTCAAGGTTATAAAAGAAAGGGATATGTGCCCCTCTAAAAAGATGCAGAATTTCACTCCAAGGCAAGGAAACTTCAAGCTGAAGTTGTGCAAGCCTTGGAAGCCCTAGCCACCCTCTTCCCTTGTGTTGCGCCACCTTTCTTCATCCTCTTCCTTTGTTGGCCAAGAGTCTCCAAGCAAGGGGTCTTGTTGGCGTGAAGAACAAAGGAGGACAAAGAAGGAGAATCCAAGAGGTGATCTTCTCTTCCCAATGCTAGCACCAAGCGTGGAAGGGAGCAATGTTTAAGAAGGTCGACGCGTGAATACTTGTAGAGGACGAGCGCTTGATCGTCTGCAACTTGGCTTCATTAACTTGACAAGCAATAGAGGTATAATCTCTAACACATCCTTGTGTTATCTCTCTCGCATGGATCCTTGGTCAAGGAATATGTTTCGGGTGTAATATGTCTTCCGCTACGTCCTTGGACTACAAATTTTAAATTACACCTAGTATTCCCTAACATGTGACACATTTGTCCAATCTGGACATCAACTTGGCAAAAGGACAAACGCATTCTTGTACTTTATCGCAGTTTTAGGGTATATCGATGATGACTCCATTCTGAAGACTTGGGTTGCAATGATGTACTACTAAGTGCCACTCATTGCTTGTGATAATTTGAGATTATCACTGCCAACATCTGAAGAACCTACAGGGTCGCACACCTAGACACTCAAGTCCTTATACTGATTGGATAGCCTAGATCGAGTCATTTTGTTGATTCGGGTCTGTTTGAGAATTTGATGTGTCTTGGATGCTTCTGATGAGACTGGGATGATCATATAGAGGTTTGTTGCGTTTTGACCCTTAGGTGACCTTAGTTGACCTTCGGGTGACCTTGGTTGACGTTTGGGTGACGTCGATAGATTGGGTCTAGTACATGGGTCAAAGTTGTATTTTAGTTCTGTAGTTGTTCGGAGGCTCTTATGACTTAATTAAAACATAAATAAATGGGGGCCCGCAACTTATGCGCAATATGAATATTTATATTCATATTTATTCGCAACTTAAGTTGCGGGGGCCGCTTGCAACTTAAGTGATTAAATATGAATAATTATATTCGTAACTTAAGTTGTAGGTGAAGGGAACCCCTTTCAAGAGGGGGGCGAAACCCTAGTTGGCGCAAACTCGATAGGCAGCGGATTCAAGAATCGAAAACATGCAATATATGATCAACCTTTAAAACATGAAAGAAGGAGATGCGATTCATACCAATGCCATTTAAAGATGGCGCCTTGGAAGATAGAAAGCAACGAAGATTTCCTCCTTAGGACGCGCACACAAGATGAGGATGCGCTTACTCCCTACGGAATATCTTGTGCTAGCAAGATTCCTAGGTGTCTTTGATCGCGTGAGAAGGGAAGAAGATCGCCTTTCCTTGCTTGATTCTCGAGTCTCCAAGACGTGAAAGAGAAGTCTCTTACGAGAGAGAGCGACGAGAATTAGAGGTTGAGGCAACAAGAGATGCGCTCCATGTAAACATGGGGGGCGTGGTTGCTAAAAATAGCCAACCTCTCTTACATGCGATCATGTGTTCATGCCCTCATGAACCAATCGCATTTTCCTCATTACTTTGAACCAAGCGCTCACATCTAGAGCCGGTTCAATTCGGTCTGGTCTATAAACCAAATAACCCAAGCAATTAGTCCAGATCACATTAAAAACCCTAAGGTGCTTGATCTGACCGTCGATCTCTTGATGCTTCTGATCTGACCGATCTAGCATCCGTTCTCTCGATCGAAGCTTACCGATCCCAAGCCCTAATCAATCAAACATGATCAGACCAGATCTCACTTACAATCAGAGATTAAATCCCTTTAAACTGAACCCGAACAATTCAGTCCACACGATCTGACTTAAGTAAGCCATATCATCAAATTGTGCGACCCTGAGGGTTTCCTTTAAGCGTCGGTAACGATAACTCACGTTATCACGACCAGTGAGAGGTATCTAGCAACACATCACTGTCTCCCGATATAAAGGAAAGAGTCTTCCAAGACTACACCCAAAAACAGCACAAGTGTGAATCAATTCACAAGGCATGCATATTTCCTTTGCCACTGGATGTTCTTATTGGACAAGCCTGTCAAGCTCGTAACTCCAATATGATGAGCATGATTAGATCAGATGAACACTGTCACCTGGGTATGGCCATACACTTTTCTCAATCATCTCATCCAGGGGGCCCCTTTAGAACATCACACTCCTTAAACAAGGAGACGGCAATCCTTTGTCTATCACTAATGCTCTAACCTGACTCAAGCTCACCATCCAAGATAGTCTATAATCATTATGTTTCAAACGATATTGAACTATCTCAAAACAATGACAATCATCATTTAGAAAACACAAGTGATCTCAAGTCAGAGGAAATGTGCCACTTGTCATAATCAAGGAATATTCACATTGTGACAAACAATTGAACATCCTAGTAGGGTCTGTCCAGTACATCCCATGTACCCATGAGTCTACATCTTATTCCATGCTCGAAGCATCCTATAAGATTAGAACACATATTAGTCTTAACCATATCAAGGCTGTCTCATGTTCACCAAGATACATCGACTAAGGACATAATAGCATGTCAGCCCAGCTGAACAGCTTTGAGACATTATTCAGAAGAACATATATTGCAGCAGACAATGTAGCTAACTGAATAACAACCATGCCTTTATAAACTTAAGAGTTTATTACATGATACTGATACATTCCCACAGGCCTCAAACATTAGCCTTAAGGGCATACCCCAACAATCTCCCACTTGCACTTAATCTAATGGTTGAGAAATCTCAAACCCATATTATTACAGTGCTTCTCATGCTTCTGCTGCGCCAGAGGCTTGGTAAGCGGGTCTGCCAGATTGTCATCTGTATGTACCTTGCAGATTTTGATCTCGCCACGATCAATGATCTCCCGGATCAAGTGAAACCGTCTCTGTATGTGCTTGGACTTCTGGTGCGACCGTGGTTCCTTTGCTTGTGCGATTGCTCCAGTGTTATCACAAAAGATAACCAAAGGATCTGCACTCGAAGGAACAACACCAAGTTCTCTCACGAACTTACGAATCCACACTGCCTCCTTGGATGCTTCCGAGGCTGCAACATACTCGGCTTCTGTTGTGGAATCAGCAACAGTTGACTGTTTGAAACTTTTCCACACCACTGCACCTCCATTCAAGCTAAAAACATAGCCTGATTGCGATCGGAAATCATCCTGGTCAGACTGGAACGAAGCGTCAGTATATCCTTCAATACTGAGTTCTTCCTGACCACCATATATCAAGAACATATCTTTGGTCCTCCGCAGATATTTTAAGATGTTCTTGACTGCAATCCAGTGCGCCACACCTGGATTACTTTGGAAACGACTGGTTACGCTTAACCCGTAAGCAACGTCTGGGCGAGTACACAACATCGCATACATAATGGAACCAATAGCCGAAGCATAAGGCGTATTGTCCATTTCATCTTTCTCAGTCTGTGTTTGTGGACACTGACTCTTCGAAAGATTCAGACCATGTCTGACTGGAAGATATCCTCGTTTAGAATTCTCTAAATGAAATCTCTCCAGGACCTTTTCGATGTAAGTACTCTGGCACAGCCCGAGAAGCCTCTTAGATCTATCCCTGTAGATCTTCACACCTAACACATAGGCTGCTTCTCCTAGATCTTTCATCTGGAAACATTTCCTTAGCCATGCTTTAACAGCATGCATTTCAGGAATATCATTTCCAATGATCAAGATGTCATCGACGTAGAGGATTAGGAAAGTAATCACGCTCCCACTAAACCTCTTATATACACACGGGTCATCTTCGTTCTTGATGAAACCAAATTCAGTGACTGATTCATCAAAACGAATATTCCAGCTTCTTGATGCTTGTTTAAGTCCATAAATAGACTTCTTTAACTTGCATATCTTATGACGATCTGCTGGATTAGTGAAACCTTCTGGTTGTGTCATATACACATCCTCATCCAGATTTCCATTAAGGAAAGCTGTTTTCACATCCATCTGCCAAATCTCATAATCATAATATGCAGCTATCGCGAAAAGAATCCGAATAGACTTAAACATGGCTACAGGTGAGAAAGTTTCATCATAATCTATCCCGTAGATTTGTTTGAAACCTTTCGCAACTAGCCTGCCTTTATAGGTAACCACGTTACCATCCATGTCAATCTTCTTCTTGAAGATCCATTTACAGCCTATAGGGATAACTCCCGGAGGCGGATCAACCAAATCCCAGACTTGGTTATCTGACATGGAGTCCATTTCGGCGCGCATAGCTTCAAGCCATCTCGCTGACTCCGGTCCACCGACCGCATCCGCATAAGTGAGGGGTTCATCATTGTTAATGATGTAGACTCCGTCATAGCGCTCAGGCTGTCGACGGATCCTACCCGATCTTCGCGGTTCCCGTGATATCTGAGCCTCAGGTTGTTCAATAACCTGTTCTACCGGCTCAGGCTCATCCAACTCTGCTTGAGCACTTTGTCCTTCCTCTGGATTCTCATCCAGTTTTATTTCTCTCCCACTGGCCTCTTGCAGAAGAAACTCCTTCTCAAGAAATATGGCCGTCCGAGCAACAAAAACCTTGTTCTCCTTGGGATCGAAGAAATAATAACCCTTAGTTTCCTTAGGGTAACCGACAAAGATACATTTGTCAGATCTGCTCTCTAGTTTCCCAGAGGCGAGCTTCTTTACATAAGCTTCGCAACCCCAGATCCTGATAAATGTCAAGCTTGGCTGTTTCCCATACCATAACTCATATGGCGTCTTGGAAACTTCCTTGGATGGCACTCGGTTTAGTACCTTTGCAGCTGTTTCCAGCGCAAAACCCCAAAAGGAGTAGGGTAGAGTAGCCTGACTCATCATAGAACGAACCATATCAAGTAGCGTTCTATTTCTCCTCTCGGACACACCATTCCATTGCGGTGTTCCTGGTGGAGTGAGCTGTGAGATAATCCCACACTCTTTTAGATAGTCAGTAAATGCATGACTTAGGTATTCACCACCTCGATCTGAGCGAAGTGCCTTGATATTACGGCCTAGCTGATTCTGTACTTCATTTTTGAACTCTTTGAACTTGTCAAAAGATTCACTTTTATGTCTCATCAGATAGACATAACCATATCTACTGAAATCATCAGTAAAGGTAATGAAGTACTAATAGCCACCTCTGGCATGTTTACTAAATGGCCCACACACATCACTGTGTATAAGGTCAAGTAAACCTGAAGCCCTTTGACCTTTGTGAGGAAAAGGTGACTTCGTCATTTTACCCATCAAACAAGCTTTGCATGTATCAATCTCCTTATAGGAGAATGATCCCAGCAGTCCATTTTCATGCAACCGCTTAATGCGTTTCTCGTTAATATGGCCTAAACGACTATGCCATAGCAAGGTGCTGTCATCAGCATACTTGGCTTTCTTAATATCAATTTGCTGTATTGAACATTCCATGTCCAACATGAATAACCCATTGTTAATTGAACCAGTTGCATAAACAATATTATCATAAGACAAAATACACTTTGAAATATTGCATTCAAAGGAAAACCCCTTCCTGACAAGAGCAGGAATGGAGATAATATTTTTAGTTATACTGGGAACAAAGTAACAATTGTCTAGTTCCAATACAAGTCCAGATGGTAAAGAAATGAAATAGTCTCCTACAGCAACAGCAGCAACCCGTGCCCCGTTTCCAACTCGTAGGTCCACCTCATGCTGTCCCACCTGTCTTCTTCTCTTGAGTTCCTGTACATTTGAACAAATGTGAACTCCACATGCAGTGTCCAACACCCATGATATAGAAGAAGAGAACATGACCTCAGTCACGAATATACCTGAGCCAGAAGCGAAGCTTCCCCTCTTATCTCCTTGGAGCGCTTTACAGTCCTTTTTCCAGTGACCCAGCTGGCCACAGTGGAAACACCTGTATTCCTTGGACCGCTTCACCTTCTGCTTCAGAGCCTTGCTGTAATTCTTGACCGGGGCCTTGCCCTTCTTCCCCTTCTTCTTGTTCCTTGAAGGAACCATCAAGACAGAGGTCGAAGGCTTACCCTTCAGAGTCTCCTCAGTGGTCAAGAGCATATTCAGCAGCTCTGCCGGAGTACAATCGATTTTGTTCATATTAAAATTAATAATGAACGCGTCGAATGAAGGCGGGAGAGACTGCAGAATAATGTCCACAGCAAGCTCCTGGTTGATGGTATGCCCCAGTTTCTCTAGAGCCTCCTTGTGCCCAATCATCTTGAGCACGTGAGCTCCCACTGGGCTCCCTTCAGCCAGTTTGCTCTGAAAGAAGAGCTTTGTCAAATTATAGCGTTCAGTCCTCGCCTGTGCAGCATACAGCATCTTGAGGTTCGCTATCATGTCTATAGCAGACATATCCTCATGCTGACGCTGCAGCGGTGGCGTCATAGACGCTAGCATCAGGCAAGCGACATCAATGCTATCATTGACGTGCTTTTCATAGGCTTCCCGAACCGCCCTTGCGGCGTTCGGAGCGGGCTGCGGCGGTATCGCCGTCTCGAGGACATACAGTTTCCTCTCTGCCTTAAGAACGATCTTAAGGTGTCCAAACCAGTCAGAGAAGTTCGGCCCACCAAACTTCTCCCTTTCCAGTAGGGATCGCACATTGAAGTTCATGGTGTTCGTTGCTGCAGGTATCTACAACAATACAAGAACAGCAAGGTCAGTATCAATGTATAAGAATCAATCAGGACTTAAGAAAGATTCTTTTTCTCACTATTTTATCAGGCGTGAAAAATCCAGCAAAACAGCCCGAAAGAGTAGAACTCTTTTAGTGAGATGGGATCCAGATTTCATACTTGGTCTCCGCGTCCCGCTCAGGCGAGATAAGATGCACAGAGAGTACAAGCACTAGTTTCTGGTAGGCAGTCACTGCCGATCGCCAACCCGTGCGATTCCCCTTCATCTGGGCAGTCCAGCAGACTGTGCCAACTGAGTTGGTACAACACAATCTCTGACTCCACAGATGGCTGCCTCCATGTGCTACCATATGCGCCACATATGTAGTCTACACGGTCAAGCTGACCCGACCTACTCCCTGGACCACCATGTGCTATGCTGAGCAACGAGAAGGGATAAATCCCTACTCTGTAACACACAGGTGTAATCTCGCACCGTCTGAAGATAGATGGACGTGCCCACTGAGTGGGTACAACACGGCTCCAACGATAATCAGAACAGTGAGGTTTCGCGTCAGAAGGCTTACGAGCTTGATATTTAAGCGTTGGATTTTAACGGTCTTTTATCTTCTTGCCTATCATGCAATTCCTATGGTGATAGCAGAAGATAATTTAATCATGCAATTCTAATATTAAGCAATAAAAGAAAGCATGAATCTTATGTGGTAAAAGCCCATAGCCCTAGTGAGACCTTAACCTAACTTAAGTCTTCACTTGCTCTTCATGGGTCTTTAGCTGCTCATCTGGCCCAAACCTGGGCCCAAGCGCCATCAGCAGCTCTGATGCGCCCACCAGGAAATTGCGCCAGGTCCTAGGGTCGAACCCTAGACCTCCCACCTGGTCCAGCCACTTGCTGCAAGCGCCTCTGCCAAGTGTGCTTTGTGCTCTTGTCTAATTAAATTACAAATTTAACTATCTAGACAAGAGTGACACGCAGGTCACTTACATTTATAAATTAAAACACAGTGATGCGCAGATCACAATAATTAATTTACAATTTTTTTAATTCAGGCACGCAGGCCCCAGCACAGCACACAAATAATATGAGCAGCCCACATAAGACTAAATAAACAAGCATATGCATCAATCAATAACCATGTGATCCATAAAAATTAAAATTTTCGAAAACCCCATAGGATCAATTTTAATTTTCCTTATTTGCCCTACAACCTTACAACGGTCCATTACTAGGGATCCACTCATCCAACCTAGTCAGATCCACTGCCCTTGCATGCACCAAGTCCTAACTGACTTGCGTCGACCATAAGGTCAACTATGCATGCGCCAGGGCTGAACGACCACACTGAGGTGTGGCAAGCGGGCGTGACCCCGGGCCTAACTCAGGTGCGTTCAGTAGTCGTCTCAATCAGACATCGCTACACACCTGTCTGCAGTCGACCTATAGCCACCATAGGCTTGCGCCAAGGTGCTATCTGGTCGACCCATTCAGGCTGTCAGATGATCTGATCAGACATGTTTGGATCTAACTTAGGGGTTGACTTCAACCCTAATAACCCGTCTAAGGGTTTTAATGCAGGCGCATCTTAGATCTACAATGAGTCGCGCAAATGATATAATTTTTGAGAAAAAACTACTACATGCGCCAACATACATGCGCAAGTAAAACATGAAATAAGTTTCAGCATGAAACATGTTATCATGATGAATTTCGCATGGTGAAGATCTAGAATACTTGGAACACATAATCAAAGCAATCATATAAATTTGCATGTAAACCTTGCGCTCTGATACCAATTGAAGGGAACCCCTTTCAAGAGGGGGGCGAAACCCTAGTTGGCGCAAACTCGATAGGCAGCGGATTCAAGAATCGAAAACATGCAATATATGATCAACCTTTAAAACATGAAAGAAGGAGATGCGATTCATACCAATGCCATTTAAAGATGGCGCCTTGGAAGATAGAAAGCAACGAAGATTTCCTCCTTAGGACGCGCACACAAGATGAGGATGCGCTTACTCCCTACGGAATATCTTGTGCTAGCAAGATTCCTAGGTGTCTTTGATCGCGTGAGAAGGGAAGAAGATCGCCTTTCCTTGCTTGATTCTCGAGTCTCCAAGACGTGAAAGAGAAGTCTCTTACGAGAGAGAGCGACGAGAATTAGAGGTTGAGGCAACAAGAGATGCGCTCCATGTAAACATGGGGGGCGTGGTTGCTAAAAATAGCCAACCTCTCTTACATGCGATCATGTGTTCATGCCCTCATGAACCAATCGCATTTTCCTCATTACTTTGAACCAAGCGCTCACATCTAGAGCCGGTTCAATTCGGTCTGGTCTATAAACCAAATAACCCAAGCAATTAGTCCAGATCACATTAAAAACCCTAAGGTGCTTGATCTGACCGTCGATCTCTTGATGCTTCTGATCTGACCGATCTAGCATCCGTTCTCTCGATCGAAGCTTACCGATCCCAAGCCCTAATCAATCAAACATGATCAGACCAGATCTCACTTACAATCAGAGATTAAATCCCTTTAAACTGAACCCGAACAATTCAGTCCACACGATCTGACTTAAGTAAGCCATATCATCAAATTGTGCGACCCTGAGGGTTTCCTTTAAGCGTCGGTAACGATAACTCACGTTATCACGACCAGTGAGAGGTATCTAGCAACACATCACTGTCTCCCGATATAAAGGAAAGAGTCTTCCAAGACTACACCCAAAAACAGCACAAGTGTGAATCAATTCACAAGGCATGCATATTTCCTTTGCCACTGGATGTTCTTATTGGACAAGCCTGTCAAGCTCGTAACTCCAATATGATGAGCATGATTAGATCAGATGAACACTGTCACCTGGGTATGGCCATACACTTTTCTCAATCATCTCATCCAGGGGGCCCCTTTAGAACATCACACTCCTTAAACAAGGAGACGGCAATCCTTTGTCTATCACTAATGCTCTAACCTGACTCAAGCTCACCATCCAAGATAGTCTATAATCATTATGTTTCAAACGATATTGAACTATCTCAAAACAATGACAATCATCATTTAGAAAACACAAGTGATCTCAAGTCAGAGGAAATGTGCCACTTGTCATAATCAAGGAATATTCACATTGTGACAAACAATTGAACATCCTAGTAGGGTCTGTCCAGTACATCCCATGTACCCATGAGTCTACATCTTATTCCATGCTCGAAGCATCCTATAAGATTAGAACACATATTAGTCTTAACCATATCAAGGCTGTCTCATGTTCACCAAGATACATCGACTAAGGACATAATAGCATGTCAGCCCAGCTGAACAGCTTTGAGACATTATTCAGAAGAACATATATTGCAGCAGACAATGTAGCTAACTGAATAACAACCATGCCTTTATAAACTTAAGAGTTTATTACATGATACTGATACATTCCCACAGGCCTCAAACATTAGCCTTAAGGGCATACCCCAACAGTAGGGGCCACCGTAACTTAAACGAATATATTGATTATTTATATTCATAACTTAAGTTACGGGGCCCACCTAAAATCTCTATATAAGAGGGGAGAGGCGCATGCATTGAGTGTGCAATCAAGCCCTAGTTGCCCCCTCCTCTCAAGAACCCTAGCAATGGCGCCAAAAATTTGATGCAACCGCAACTGCACGGTTTTATCATAGTAATAAATAAAAATCATTCCCAATGAGGATTTGGCGGTCAATTACCGATTACACGATCTACCTATAGCTAGACGAATCAAAGTGTGGTTTTTGAATGGAAACCTCTAAGTGCGAGAAAGCAAAAGTGAGCACTTCGGGTAAAAAACTTATGTGGACCAAATAGGGATCGGGGCTTCACCTCGCTGATAAGTTAGAATTTACTAAAATAAATCTTGGTACAGAAAATTAAAATGTTGAAAGGGATTTGTCCTCATATACAAATTACCTTCTCTCGAAGCATAATCCAATACCTAATCACAATAATTCCCTACTCCCGTGATAATTATCATAATTACGCCCCTTAAGCTATGTGACTAATCATAAAATCCTTCAAGTGAATTCTAACTACTCTCATGATTGAATTCACAGGTTTGAAAATTATAGATCCAATGTCACAATTCACCTCTCGGTCCTTCTCACGACGTCTAAGACATAAAGTTACTTTGCTAGAGTAAAAATACGAAATAGAATGCAATTCAAATTAAATTAACTCAATAAAACTCTTAACAAAGATTAATACAATAGGTTTAATCCCTAAAACGTCAGCAAGCTACACCCAAAATCTCGAAAAAGAGGCTTAAGCAATCATGTTCTTCGAATACAGCATATAGTATGATGAATTTGACATGAAAACCTAATAAAATTGCAAGGAGACATTAGGAAAGTAATGATAACCCTTCTCTTCGATCAGGAGATAAAGATTGAGCAACAAAACCTGTCCTTTGCGTGATCTTCTCGCCAGAATTTCACCTAGTCGCATGTTTCTACCCTAGCTTCCGCTTGTGTCCAAATTAGTCCAAAGAAGCTCCCCAAAACCCTTCCAAAATCTTTCCTTTTATAGTTTAATTAGTGTAGGACCCATCTGGGAAGGTTTCTCCAAAATTTGGCTAAGTTTCGATCCAATTTGAGGAAGAATCAAAGAGAAAACTGAGATGGATAGAAGTCTTCACAGGCCGTGAAGCAGTCACAGCTGCAGCTGTGAAAATCTCTGTGAAGAAAAATTGCTTCTAGCCTATGTGCGCAAAGTTATTCACGACCCATGAATGAGTCATGGGTATGGCCGTGAATGTTTCTATGCAAAATTGGACTTTGCACAGAACTATTCCTTTGTGCAGCGCGATACTCACAGTCTGTGAAGGACTCACCGCCCTGACCATGAATATTTTGTTTGACCTCCGTTTTGCCCCAAATTTGACATATAGCTTTGTCTTTTTCTCAGGAACCATTCCATGGCCTCAAAACTCATTAAATCCATCATTTTTGCTTGTATTTTCATGAAAACAAAAAAAGTGAAGATTCCATACCATAGGAGATAAAAACATTAAAAATTAGTATAAAATCATACAATTAAGCAAAAAATATCATATAAAATACAAAGAAAAATATGATATAAATGCAACTCATTAGAAGAGCTTCAAGTAATCCACAGTGGTAGATTCTATGATAGAAACTGAGTATGTTGCGACTTTTGAGACAGCCAAAGAAGCTGTTTGGATTAGAAAGTTCATCTGTGAACTTCAGGTGGTTCCTAGTGTTGCGAATCCCATTGAGCTCTTATGTGACAATAATGGTGTGATCATGTAGGCCAAGGAACCAAGATCACATCAACAATCCAAACACATACTTAGGTGATTTTACCTAATCCGGGAGATCATCGATAGAGGTGACATTAAGATATGTAGAGTTGACACAGAGAACAATCTAGCAGACCCACTAACCAAAGTTTTGGCACAACAGAAGCATGATGGTCATACTAGAGACATGGGGTTAAGGTACCTCAACAACGAGGTCTGAGTGCAAGTGGAAGATTGTTAGTGTTAATCCCTTAGACCTATTTTAGTCTTGACATTTGTACTACATTATTGATATTTTATAGATATCCTGGCATTATCATTGTCATGGTTTATTATACATCTGCGCATATGTATGTTTACATGATGATGTCCCTTGAGATATTTCTATCTCAATTTATTTTGTCCTAAGCTAAGTACCATAGTAGATATGGGACAGCTATGGTACAGGTGAGACTTGTTTACGTACTAGTTAGCACAAGTTGGTTAACGTAGACATATGGGTATATCAAGGGACATATACTAGACCGACTCACCGTGAGGATCCTTCTTGGTGTCTAAGAAGAATATCACAGTGATAGAGTTGTATCTGTCCTTTGACTTGAGGGAGATTGTGTCTCTATATAGTAAAAGGTATGCTTTGATACAACCTAACGTCTCGCCATAAAAGAGAGGTCATAACGGTTGTCACTGAGTATATCTTGAGCTGTGTGAGAGGTGCATCTTGCCAATAGAGGATTTGCCCTTCCTTGCACGGAAGCTTGATGTCTATGGGCCCCTATATGGTGCATGACTGAAAGTGTGTAGCCACACCTAGGTTTAGCCTGATTTAGTCATGAACATTATGATTAGAATAAACAAGTGTGACACGCTTGTCCAATCTAGACGCTCAGCCTGGCAAAGGGACATGTATGCATGAATACCTTATCACAATTTAGGGGTTATCAATGATGACATTGTTTCTGATGACTTAGGTAGCAACAATGCACTACTAGGTGTCATTCAGTACTTGTGATAATTAGGTCATCACTGCCAACGTTTGATGAACCTACAGGGTCACACACCTAGACGCTAAGATTCTGTATTGATTGGATAGCCTGAGATCGAATCTATGGATGATTCGGATATATTTGGGAGACATATGCATCATGGATGCATGTTATGAGTTGAGAGAAGGCTTATAGAATTTAGTGATCAAGTTGACCCTGATTGACCTCAGGTGACCACTTTTGACTCCGGTTGACTAAGTCTTAGTCAATGGGTCAAAACTTAGGTTAGCACCGAAATGTTTCAGTGGCTTAATAACTTGATCTACATGCTCCCATAAGCTTTAGTAGACTATATGAATATTATATTCAGATATATTGAATTAGTTAATTAATTAATTAATTCATGACTTAAGTTGTGGGGGCCACGACTTAAATCGCAAAATCATTATTTTGAATATTTATATTGCGAATAAATTTAACGGGGCCTGCGCATTTGAACTCTATAAATAAGGGGCTAGGGGTGCATACAATGTGTGCTCTCATCAATTACACCCTAGCCTCCTAGGTACCTCTCCCCTCTCAACCTAGCCGCCCCTCTCCTTCTCCATGGCGCCTCCAAGGAAGCATGTCACCCCCTCCTCCAAGGTGGAAGCATACTTCCATTGGCACAAGAGGGATCTAGAGGGCCTTCTCCTTCTTTCTTTGTGCTTTGGTGGCACATCAAGAGGAAGAGGGTAGTGCACTTCTTGTTAGCGCATCCCTTTGGTGGCACCACTTAAAGAATAGTCCATTCTTGCACAACTTCAAGGAAGTTGGTGCAATTGAGGTGGAGCACTCCCAAGTCGTGGATCTCCTCCCAAAGCTAGCACATGCATGGTGTAAGAGGAATCTCGAGGTCGTCAGTGTGTGCACTAGCATAGAGGATGAGCTCTCAAATCGTCATCATCCACAACTTCAGAAAATTGCAAATAAGGTATATACCCCTATCACATCCGGTGTATTCTTCGTAAGATGGTCCTGTTGAATCAGGAATCTCGTTTTGGGCTTGCTTCCGCTGCGTTTAAGAATTTTAAAATACTCGGGGATGCCCTACAGTGGCAACAACTTGTTGCACCATGATGCCTTGTATTTTAGTAGTATTTTCTAACAAGAATACCATCTCAAAACAAAGCATATTCTGTTGTTTGTATATCATAATTAGACTTATTTATTTGCTTTGCTCAGAATCTTCACTTTTTTTGCTTTTTTACAATTTTAGGTAAAATCACTTAATTCTAGAGTTTATTTAATGATTTTGAGACCATCAAATGATTTAGGATGAAAATACTAGACAGCACAACAAATTTGAAGTCAAACAAAATTTTCTGCATCCATCATGGTGAGCTCATGACGAGTTTCACCACCATGATGAGTATTTTGGCAATGACTTTATAACGGCCGAACCATGATGAGGATCACAATCATAACAAGATTGAATTAAAATTTGATGAGTTTTCCACTAAGAGGATCATGGCCTGACCATGACTAGTTTCATGGCCATTATCCACATATCAAAAATTCATAAAAAGGTTCACAGCCTAGCCATGCCTAGCTTCACAATCATGCTACACAAGCTTGCTTTTCACAGAACACTTCATAGCCTACTTGTGACCAGATTCATGACCATTATGGGCTTCCTAGAAACTTACATAACACATCATGACCTTGCTGTGATGAAGTTCATGGTCATAACAAAACCCGCTGGATGTGAAAATAGCCGATTTCGCATGAAATTTGAAGGAGTTTTCGAAGGAATCTCATGAGGAAGCCGAAGTGATGGCTTCCACAAAACAAAACTTTTGAAATGGGGTCTTTCTTGGGGTCGATTAGCTGAAGCACGAGAGAGAGAGAGAGAGAGAGAGAGAGGAGTAGAGGAGTTGAGCATTGATCAATGGAAAAGGGATCTTTGCTAGGCAAAAGTTTTGGCTTCTTCTCATCGATCATGAGAGGATTAGTTTGTGCTTCTTCCTCCATCTATTTCCCTCTACTTGTATTTCTATCCTTGGAACTTTCATTCAATAGATTATACTGAATAGATTTATAATGTCTGCTTAAGCCTTTTATTTTAGAACTTTGGGGTGTAATCCTTTCTTTAGATCTAACATTTGACTTATAATATTAGTGTTTAATGAATCTATTTCTATTTATTCGATCTTTGCTATGTTATTTACTTGTATTTACTTTGGCCAAGTCTTTACATGTTTAAAATGTCACGAAAAGGACTAAAAGATAAATCATGATGTTAAAACTATTGATGTCTTGCATTTATATAGTATTTTTAGTATCCTTTTACGTAAAATATTTTCTTTTTCTATTGTATTTATACTTATTTTGATGTAAATTCAAGTAATTATTTGGAATCTTCACCTCTATTTGCTTTTATCACATTTAAGGGAAAACAACCAATTTTTAATAGATTTTAAAAGATCCGAGCACGCGGATGGATTCATGAAAATCGGAGCATAGGGAAAAATAACCAATTTCATGCAAATCGAAGCTTCACAAAAATTGTAGCCAGCCTATGAAAATTTTCATGTCCATAATCTTTGGAGGAGCATAGAAGAAATCATGGCTAGGTCATGACAGATATCATGGCCATGAAGTTCTCGGCCTGAAGATTAAAGGAATTTGCATAGTAGAAATTATGACCCACCCGTAATTTCTATTATTGTAATAATTCTCTTGGCGGGGTTCAACAAAATTTCACCTATATGATTATGGCCCGCCTATGATAATTATCACAACTATAATTTCTTTCACCATGTGCAATTTCAAGCATGCTTCTTGCCCAATTTGGCTCATTATCGAGCTAGATTTTGGAAGAAACTCTTTTAGAAGGTCATGCATGTTTTTAGCAAGTTTTAGGAAGGTTTTACAGGACCTTTTGGCAATTTTTCATGAGGAATTTGCACCATGCGATGAAGGAAGCAACTTGATGGAGGCAGAGACCACAGGCCACGAAGATATAAGTGGAGCCTGAGGTTACCTTAGGCTAAGGCCTGAAGGCTTCTCAAATAAACTAGCATGCTCGATCCTAAAGCTAGCTCAATAATGGAAAAGAACTACTTCAACCCCTTGAAAAATCTCAAGACATTCAAGCTCACTAAAGAAGAAGTTGCCACATCCCATAAATGATGACTTGCTTATGCACCAACCAGTCCAGCCACATCCACGCCAAGCTTCAAACAAACCATGTATGGGCCAGCTGCAAATCTGCTAATCAAGGATTTCAACAAGCGCACATTGCAAACAAGGAAGGTGCAACGTCAACCTTCGCTCAGCCCAAAATCCCTTCAATGTCTCTCTGCTGCCAAATAAGAATTTGGTGATACGCTAGCCCACATTCATCTTCAACGAAGGATGCTTGAACGTCTATCCTACACCTCATAAGGAATCTTCAACGTCTCTTCTTGCTGATCCAAATTGGAAGTACCAACGTCTCTCTCGCCAGCAATGTCTCGCCTGCAAGTTTTAGCTATATGTATCTCTTCTCGCCAGCATCAATGTAACAGAGATTTTGATGAAATTGAATTTATGAAGTAGTTTTCTAGTAATCTTCCTCTTCTATCGGATGCTCTCCTCCCTCATCTCCTTCTAGGGCTGAGCCCCTTCCTATCATCTCCTCTCTATCCCTTCATATTCTTCCTCCCGACAACTCAGTTTGAAATTCATCAAGCCCAGGTTTTGGCCGAGATTCGTGAGTTCGCTGCTGACGATCTACCAGTCAAATTCTCACGAAACTTCAGCCATCCCTTCACCTCCCTAATCCAAAGTTCCAGCCACCGGCATCCGCCCATCCACTGCTCTGATCACCAGAACAAGAATGCCGACCAGTTCCCTATTTCTGCCTAGCTTCCGCCCTAGTTCTACTCCTTAGCATTGTTCTCCTCTATCCAACCACCATTCATCGCCAAACTCCGGCCACACCTTCGCCACCATCACAAGGACCCCCAGTTGAAGCAGGTTCGGCATTTGTGCATCACCGGACAAGCGACGACGACCTCTGCCCCGCTCGCGCAACCTCCCCTATTCCACCCAGCCTTCTGCCTCCACTCTCACAACCTCCCGTGTTCTGACTGAACAGCCATTTCTCCACCCCCACCAGTGCTCCGACGTCCTCCTCACCTCCTCCACCATCTCCTATTATCAAAGGCATCGACGAACCCCTGGCTATAGCATCGTTGATCGGCACAAGCCTCGCTTGCCTATTTCTAGAACTCTGCTTCCTGCTATTTATCTTATGTTTTACTAATAATCTGATCTGATTAAGCTTATTGTTGCAGGTTTTTAACAGCTCGGACAAGGCCCAGCTCTGATCCTTGGATGCAATAGCAAGACCACATCCTCCTCTATCGTTCGAATCAGTTGGGATGAATCCAGATGGACTAGAACATCCCGCGAGACACAGCATTTCCTGAAGAATGAATAACTTCTGCAATTGTTTCTTCAAGTAATCTGGTTAGCCTTCTTTGTGCAGATATTTAAAATATTTGGAGATGATAGAACCCCTAATCTTCTAAATGAATAGGAAGAACATCTTTTGTTCTATTACTACGATCAGTTGGGTCTACTGAAGCATCAGTAGAACTTCCTACCAGACATGGCAATAGTCGAACTCTAATAAATTTTTGTTCTAATTCTATTTACTATTCTGATTAGCCAAAATTTTACAGATACTCTATATGCCTGACACAACTTCACTCTCTAGTTTTGATATGCCTTAAAAGAACTTCTTTCATTGTACTATTTGGCATAATCGGTTTTCATTGTGGATCAATGGATCCTATTCATTGGCATAGCATCTTTTTGTAAATGATTAATTTGCCCAGGACTTATAATTGCTTCATGAATTTGATGTTTTCTAAAAAATAAATAAATAAATAAATAATTGATTTTAAATTAGTAGCATTTTCACACACTTCTATCCTACATCACAACTGCTCTGATCTTCACGAGGAGGCTTGGATCTGCGTCTTTTCGTTTGTTCTTTCATATCTATGGCTTATACTCATTTTCCCCTTCTATTTTTATACTTGTAATCAATTTATGTTAGATTTGAACGATAATATGATGAGCACTATAGCGTAAACTTATTTCAGGACTAGGGCATAGCCTTATGTGTTATTTATGACTAGAAATATGATTATTATCTTTTAAAGTAGTTTACTTGTGCTTAAGTCAAGTATTGTTGTGCTTATTACATGTTTATCTCGGGCTAAGATTATCATGTTGTGGGACATCGTAACATGAATTGAGAGATGAATTGTGACGTCAATTCTATATTATTTGGACAGATAGAGTGGATCACCAAAGCAGATCTAATTGATTTGAGGCATTACATGGTTTATCAAGAGATCAATGAGTTTATTTTGAGTTAATGACCATGAAAGTAGGGAATTAACTCAGGTGGATGATAACTCAAAAAGTAATAGCAAATTTTATATGTCTAAAATACCTTTTTGGGTCATCTTTTATGCACTTTTGCTAAATTTGTAAGTCAAATAGGCCATTTGGTTTAGAATCTACACCTTCTCATCTTTGTTTAAGTTTTTAGATAAAATATGCATATTGTTATGAATATTCGGGCTGAATGAACCAAAAGCTAAAACTAGAGAAAATTCAAAACTCAAACGGGTCAAAAAAAAAGGCAATTTTTGATGTTGACTTGTGATCATAGTGTTGTGACGAGTTAAACTATTGTTGTCACACCCTTGTGATTCTAACAATTGGGTGAATTTTTTGTGAAGCAGTTAAGTCTATCAGCCGCCACTTAAATTTAATTTTTTTAAGTTTTAATCTCATAATCCTCAGTCCAATCCACTAAATTAAAAGCAAAGAATGATAAGAGGAAGGACAGGATTGATTCAAGGTATCGCATGCTTACAAGCAGAAATGAGGGAGAAAACATAGGCGGCAGCACTAGGGTTTGTTCTTTCATCGAGAGGTGTATAGGGCATCTCTGGTGATGAAAATTGCAAGGAAGCGGTGCATCGAGGGGGAGAACATGCACACAAAATTTTAGGGCGAAAGGAGTTTAGGATCGAAAGAAATTAGCGATTAAAGGTTGCGACCCCAAATAGAAGAGAAGTAGGGGCTATGTTCAAAGCTCATCTCATACAATCACAGGGCTGTAATGAGTTGAACTACAGTCATCACACCCCTATGACAACAATGAAGTGAACAAAATTTATAATTTTGCCTTCTCAATTTGTAAACTCTTTCCTCATGAATACTATTTGTGAAATTATGTCTTTGATAGCATAAATTTTCTTTGGGGCTGAAGGAGTAACCCTCTGATTTTTCTGATGACTTAATAAATATTTTTTTAATATGTTAGTTGTTTAAGAAGTGTTAATTTTACCTTTGAGAATTATTGCCTTTGTGATGGTTTAAATTTGGATAGTTGCATATCCTAGGGTTTATACATGAACCGAGAGGTGGCTTATAAACCCAAATCCCTTTAATTAGATCTTAATTATGTTTTTGTCATAAAAATCAGTGTGGCGAAACCTTGTCCCGTTTTCTCTTCCTGAATTTCATTCAATGAATCATTTGTTTCATTCATTTCATTTTCATCTTAACGATATTAGTATGCTTAGTGTTGTGTCCGCAAGTGCACGGATACTCGAAGTAATAAAATAGATATCGAACCACAGAGACCTAGTTGCTAAGTTGAATAATTGATTTCTCTCTAGCTAGTGTTCGGAAACCCCGGGGATATTTTACAATTTTCAGAGATAGAAATTACACAAAACCATTGCGCAACGGAACCAATATCCCCGAAAAAGGCCGATCCCAAAAACCCAGTGAAGATCGCATGCGAGGGAGTCAACACGATGAGATAGAATATACCTTAAAGCAAGATGAGGCCGATGTCGTGATAGGCGCCCAAGCGTGCGCCCTCTGCAGTCTCACACACACGGATCCCTTGAGTCCTCTTCTTCCACGCCCGGTGCTAGCCTCGGGAAGAAGATCCAAGCCTTTTGTCCACCTTCTTTAAGCCTTGCGCCACCTCCAAGGCATATGCGCCAATGGAAGAAGTGGTAGGAGATGAAGCTGCCAACCTTCTTGCTTCTCTTGCACCAAGGGAGGAGGAAGATGATGAAGACACCAAGGATTTTCCTCACATGCGCCAAGAGGAGAAGAGAAGAGATGCTTGCGGCTTGGAGAGGAAGAGATGCGCCTATGCCCCTTTGCCCACGCCTCTTGATGTGTTCATGCCTCCAAGGAATAGAACATCAAGAGAGGGGGCGGCTAGGGCCTCATATATAGGGCAAGAGGCACTTAGGGTTAGGGCTAGGCGCAATTTGCTTCCATAATGAAGCAAATTTGCCTACTACACCCCATTATGCCCCTTAGGCGCCTATGGGGATAATTTCTTCCCATTATACCCTTTTAAGCTATTTCCTCTTCATGACAACTTATTAGTGAGCCTAGCTAAGCAATGGGCCTAGCCCAAAGATCATTAGCCATGTTAACCAAGCTATTGGATCCAATCCAATGTGACCCAAGGTCAAATGAGGCTAACCATGGTTAATTCGGCCAGTATGCCAAAAATGGAAGTTGGCTCCAATAAGTTTCTTCTAACTCATCAGGCCCATTGGCGCTGATGAAATCTCCAGAATAGATTCGAGTTATCCAATAACTCGATCATAAGGCTTCCCGATCAATACGAGAACTCGAGTATCAAGGTGTGTGACCCTGTAGGTTCCTCTAACGCTGGCAGTGCTGACTAAAGGTCACCACAAGTAGTGAGTGGCACCTAGCAGTGCATCGCTGCTACCCAGGTCATTGGAATGGATATCGACATCGACATCCCCACCATCGCAATTAGGTACAGATGCATTCCAGTCTCTTTGTCATACTGATATCCGATTGGACAAGTGTGTCACCACTTGTTTTCATCCAATCTCATGGTTATGACTAAATCAGGTCTCACCTGGGTATGGCCACACACTTTCAGTCATAGAACCATAGAGGAGCTCCATGGATATCATGCTTCCCTTAGGAAGGGGCAAATCCTATGTCTTCTATTGACCTTCTCCTATGGGTCGTGACATGCTCAATGATAACCGTTATTACCTCCCAACTATGGCGAGGTGTTACATTGTATCAAAGTATATCCCTAACCATATAGAATTGTCAATGATCTCAAGTCAAGGGATCAATGCATCTCCTATTGCTTGGGAGGATAACTCGTGACACCAAGTCATTGCCTCACAGCGGGTCGGTCCAATATATCCACCACTGATATACCCATATGTCTGCGTTAGCACCTCGTGCCTAACCAGCCCATATACCAATCTCACAAGTACTAGAGCCGTCCCATATCCACTCAGGTACATCGACTGGGGACTATCATTTGAGCACAGATCCAATCTGTCTCCAGGGACATTATCACATAAGTACATGTTCGCAGATGTAAACAAATAATAATAACAACAATGTCAGTATGATATATAGAAATATCAGTATCAAGTAGTACAATAATGGACCAAAACTAGGTCCTAGGGCATATACACCAACAGCTAGGCAATCGGAAAATAGTGAATCAAACTATCGAAAAGAACACGGAGAAAATATCAGAGAAGGGATCGGGACTAGGGGTTCATCTACTTTAATTTCTAATGGCTAGATTAAGATAAGTGTCTGTCAATCCAATTTTATCATGATAAAGGTATAGTTTACCTCATAAATAAATTGTTTCGCTCTCGCGCAAACAGTCGTACAAAGAACCAATCTTCACTCTCGTGCAAGACCTATTCAATGTTGAAAATAGGTAAACCATCAACTAAGAACTCAAGGATCACTCTCGTGCATCCGAATTCTAAAGTTGACAACCTCAAGTGGAAACTCAAGATCACTCTCGTGCATTAGAGTCTCAACACAAGTTTTACTCAAGGTTCTCTGACGACTCGATATTCAATCTCTTGTAGCATCAAATCAAGTCTAAAATATTAACTCAATTCAAAGAATCATAAAATCAACAAGGCATTAAATTTCTCTAAGAATTAGAATTCAAAGAACAACCTAATCTCTTACGATAATTCCAAACTCAATAATTCCTAGGGTTCCGAAATTCAAGCAATCAACTTCTCAATCTATTTTATAAAATTCTAAAATATGCTGATATTTATAAAACTAAGGAGAATTAAAGAGCAATTAATCACAAAAGTAAAATTATCACAATAAAATTAGTTTGACAAAATTAGGATTTTCTAGTCATTAAGAAACAAAGAGATTACACCCCCCATGTCCCAAAGAAAGATTAAGCTACCATGATGAAGGAATAACAACAAAACATGTTTCTATACGAATAGGAATCGAAAAGAAGAAGAGAAGAGTTACAAAACAGTGCTGAAATTTCCTAGAATAGCGCTGTCACCGCTGTTTCGTTGATTTCTCCTCCAATCAGAATCCTTTTGCTTTGAAACTTCATATGCACATTCTCCTTCACCAGGCGAAGCTCTCTGTCAAATTTCATGGCCGGAGGTGGTCTGTAGGCTGAGAACCGATGAACCCTAGCAATTCTGCCCCTTTGTCGATTACCCCCTCAATACTGGATAAAAATTCGTCCTTTCATTTTGTATATCTTCTCCTCCTAAAGACGAGTCTGCAGCATCATTCAGATCTCAATTTGGAGGTCTAGATCAAAAGCTATGGCCCGCGCAAGTTTCGGTCCCATAAAAATCGCGTTTTTGAATGAAAATTACGGCCGTAAAACATTTTACGGCAGTGCCGTATTTTAGTTCTGTGAACCCTGTGTCAAAATTATGGCCCGTAAAATGCTTCTCAATCATGCCGTAAAATCGGACGAGTTCTTTGGTCAGAATCGCCTGGGAAATACAGCATGTGGAATGGTTTACGGCAGTGCCGTAATTTCGGCAAGTGTCTCTGTTCTGAAGCGATCCAAATTACGGCAGTGTAATGCTTTACGGCGGTGCCGTAAAATCAAGACAATTCTCTGATTTGAAAATCCACCAAAATACGGCAGGTGCTCCGATATTACGGTATCGTACGGAAATACGGTACCGTAAAATATAATACGGCACTGCCGTATTTTGGTCTTTTGCTCCGATTTGCATGAAATTTGTTATGTGGACTCCTCTTGATGATGGTAACTCATCCATGTATTTGATTTTGCTCGAAAATGCCTCAAAATAGTGCCTTTTTACCTGAAATTGATCAAAAACCAAAGATGGTGTAGATTCCGAAGCATTTGGTAAAAAAAAGTATAAAAACTGTTATATCCCAAGTTTTTGAAAAATAATTTTAGAAAATAATAATTTGTATTTTGTATTTTTTAGGATTTTTCTAGAATTTTTCCTGAATTTTTTAAAGGTTAAAAAAATTGGTTTTATATTAAAAAGCTTGAATTGCGCTCGCGGAGGCTCGAACCCGCGTCACGCAACTTCTAATGTCTCAGCCAAATCACTGAGCTAGTTTTTGTTTTGTTAATATTAAACCGCACGTATTTCTTTTGATTCGGTTTTACGTTAAATTTTAGGTCGACGAGTTGAATCGTCGTCTTCCCCGTTATTTTCGGCGACCGAGTCGTCGGTGGCGACTTACTATTCTGGGTCGCGTTCCATGCTATTAATTGAGGGCTTCTGCTCTCCTTGGAGAGGCGAGAACCCTAGCAAGTCTTCAAGCCGCGGCGCGCCGTCAGGAGGGAGATTTTGAGCTCAAACTAGTCGACAGCGCAGCCTCAAGTTTCAGTGTTCCAGTGCCCCCTTCGATACGTGTTTTCTGTTCCAAGGACTTCGATTTAGCGTCGTATCGAGGTAAGAGTGTTTTCCGAATGTTTTGGCGAAGTTCTGTAGAGTTTTGGTGTTGTTTTCTGTATCGACGGCGGCGGTGCCACCGTCGATAGTTTTGGCGTCTGCAAAAGCTTCGGTCGTGCGTCGATAGCTCGCCGAAGCCACCGCAGAAGCTTCGCTTCATCGCCAGATGTCTTCTGATAAGGTTTGGTTGTGAATCGACGCTCGACGCGCTCTCAGGAGCTCGCCGGCGCAAGCGACGGACGCAAGTCCGGCTGCCTTGCACGGTGGCGATGGGGCGGCGCGGGCGAGCGGCCGGTTCGGTCTGATTTAGGGTTTGAGTCTAGTTTATTTAGAAATAAACCTGGTTCGCTGAGTTTTGGAATTGATTTGGTCCAACTCAATAGATTGAGCGGTTCAAATTCAATTTCAACCCAGTTATTGAATTTGGACCGGTTCAACCTCGATTCGGTCGAATCCGGGCCGGTTCAGGTATCCATTGGAAAGCTTGTAAAATTTTTCATCCAATGGTACCTAGTGTATCCCTCAATCCTTTGTGTATTTTGTGTAATTCCGGTTTTAAGCTTCGGTTTGGTTTGGTTCAAGGTGATTCTGTCCAGTTCACTGCAATTCAGTCCGGTTCAATGGCTTTTGGGTCCGGTTCACTAGATCCGAAGTTGGTTCCTTAAGTTTTGAGATGTTTTGCTTCTGTTGATGGTCTCTGTTTTCAAGTTTGAATCTTATTTGATGAAGTTCATGTATAAATCTATGTTTCAGAGTGGTTGATCCAGTGTTTGGCTTGCTTCGTTTAATAAATAGTTTTCTTGGTTTTTCAAAGGTAAGACCTCAAACCAGATATATGTAGATAAAGGTTCGTTATCCTTGTTTCCGTTGACTCAGATAGTATAGTATCTTGTACATATCTACGATTTGCAAGTTGTTTATTGACATATGAGTTTGTACTTTGTATACCAGTCAAGTATGTTTCTAGTATGTTATTGTTATCAAAATCCACGTTTGCAAACAGTATATCTGCATAACTAGTTTCAAGTATCCACGTGTGTGGACAGTTTTAGTTATCAAGTATCCACGAGAGTGGACAGTTGCATGTTATTGAGCACATACCCAGTAGTATCCACGTTGTGGACAGATCGGGGTCCCAAGTTAGCATGCACCGGGATTCGTGATGCATGGTAGCGCGTGTGTTCACCATGTAAGGTGTGATACATCTTATCATGCGTACTCGGGGTGACGACCCCACAAGCCAGTAGGTATTGCTCACAGTTGATTTATGCATGATATCAGTTTTCATATTTGATATAGATAACCTAGTTGCACCAGTGTATCTAATTGCTCATAGTGGTTTCATTGCATGATATCAGTTTTTGTATTTGATCATAAATAACCAGTTGATTCAGTTTATCTAGTTGGTTTTCAGTTACAGCTTCTAGTTTTCAGTTTCAGCTTTCAGTTGTTACAGTTTTATTGTTCTTGCTTCTTGCTAGTTTCCCCTCCTTTGAATCTAAGGGACTACCCTTTCTACTGGGGAGAGGCTTACTCAGCAATGTTTTGCTGAGTCTGGTTGATATTGCAGGTACTGGTCTGGCCTAAGGAAATCAAGGCTTGGATTTCAAGTATTGCTTGAGGACTTATTCTTGAAGATTGTGATTCTTGTACTAAAAAGTTTTTATCTGAGATCTGAGTGCTATAAAAAGTGTACTCTGATGTAAAGAGATTTTGTTTTGTAGCAATCAATCGTATGTTGTTGTTCCTAGATTTCAAAGTTATTATATATTGCTTTAGTTATATTCTAGTCTTGGTTCTAGGGTGTAATAATTTGGTATCAGAGCAATAGTTTAAGGCTTAGGGAAAACCTAAACTTGAACTTAAGATCCTAGGTGAACTTTTAGGAACTTAGGATATAAGGAGACTACTAAAGATTATGATTTGTCTTTGATGGATAGCCTAAGTTGATTGTTGGATTACAATAAGGACACAAGATTTGTGAGATTAAACCTTAAGGTTCGCAGTTCACAATTCATGGTCTATAGTTTCAGGTTTCCTGTTTAAAGGTTAAGGTGAAAGCTTTGTGGTCTAAAGTTTGAGAAAGCATGAAAAGATTGATTCCAAAAATTTTGCCAGTCTAAGTTGAGGATTTTATAGTCCGACCAGTCTAGGACCTTGTTTGTGCTTGTGGTTGCTGACCACTTCTGTTCATCACTCTGCTTTTGATGGTGTGTGTGGCTCACTCTAGTTTTAAGTTGTTGATTAAGTTGGATTCTAGTTGCATGATTCTTTCTATTTATGATCTCAAGTTTCATCTGTAAGTTGACTAGTTTAAAGCATGAATTGTTTTTACGTTTTGTTTAGCCAGTCAAGTTCTTGGATTTTCAGTACTTTCGTAAGTTTAAAGCTGTTTATGTTTTTGGTAAATTTGGAGGACCAAATTTCTTTTAAGAGGGGTAGAATGTTATATCCCAAGTTTTTGAAAAATAATTTTAGAAAATAATAATTTATATTTTAGATTTTTGAGGATTTTTCTAGAATTTTTCCTGAATTTTTTAAAGGTTAAAAAAATTGGTTTTATATTAAAAAGCTTGAATTGCGCTCGCGGAGGCTCAAACCTGCGTCATGCAGCTTCTAATGTCTTAGCCGAACCGCCGAGCTAGTTTGTGTTTTGTTAATATTAAACCGCACGTATTTCTTTTGATTCGGTTTTACGTTAAATTTTAGGTCGACGAGTTGAATCGTCGTCTTCCCCGTTATTTTCGGCGACCGAGTCGTCGGTGGCGACTTACTATTCTGGGTCGCGTTCCTTGCTATTAATTGAGGGCTTCTGCTCTCCTTGGCGAGGCGAGAACCCTAGCAAGTCTTCAAGCTGCGGCGCGCCGTCAAGAGGGAGATTTTGAGCTCAAACCAGTCGCCGGCGCAGCCTCGCGTTTCAGTGTTCCAATGCCCCCTTCGATATGTGTTTTCTGTTCCAGGACTTCGATTTAGCGTCGTATCGAGGTAAGAGTGTTTTCCGAATGTTTTGGCGAAGTTCTGTAGAGTTTTGGTGTTGTTTTCTGTATCGACGGTGGCGGCACCTCCGTCGATAGTTTTGGCGTCTGCAAAAGCTTCGGTCGTGCGTCGATAGCTCGCCGAAGCCACCGCAGAAGCTTCGCTTCATCGCCAGATGTCTTCTGGTAAGGTTTGGTTGTGAATCGACGCTCGACGCGCTCTCAGGAGCTCGCCGGCGCAAGCGACGGACGCAAGTCCGGCCGCCTTGCACGGCGGCGATGGGGCGGCGCGGGCGAGCGGCCGGTTTGGTTTGATTTAGGGTTAGAGTGTGGTTTATACGGAAATAAACCCGGTTCGCTGAGTTTTGGAATTGATTTGGTCTGGCTCAATAGATTGAGCGGTTCAATTTTAATTTCGGCCCAGTTATTGAATTCGGACCGGTTTGACCTCGATTCGGTCGAATCCGGGCCGGTTCAGGTATCCGTTGGAAAGCTTATAAAATTTCTCATCCAATGGTACCTAGTGTATCCCTCAATCCTTTGTGTATTTTGTGTAATTCCGGTTTTAAGCTTCGGTTTGGTTTGGTTCAAGGTGATTCTGTCCAGTTCACTGCAATTCAGTCCGGTTCAATGGCTTTTGGGTCCGGTTCACTAGATCCGAAGTTGGTTCCTTAAGTTTTGAGATGTTTTGCTTCTGTTGATGGTCTCTGTTTTCAAGTTTGAATATTATTTGATGAAGTTCATGTATAAATCTATGTTTCAAAGTGGTTGATCCAGTGTTTGGCTTGCTTCGTTTGATAACTAGTTTTCTTGGCTTTTCAAAGGTAAGACCTCAAACCAGATATATGTAGATAAAGGTTCGTTATCTTTGTTTCCGTTGACTCAGATAGTATAGTATCTTGTACATATCAAAGATTTGCAAGTTGTTTATTGACATATGAGTTTGTACTTTGTATACCAGTCAAGTATGTTTCTAGTATGTTATTGTTATCAAAATCCACGTTTGCAAACAGTATATCTGCATAACCAGTTTCAAGTATCCACATGTGTGGAAAGTTTCAATTATCAAGTATCCACGAGAGTGGACAGTTGCATGTTACTGAGCACATACCCAGTAGTATCCACGTTGTGGACAGATCGGGGTCCCAAGTTAGCATTCACCGGGATTCGTGACGCATGGTAGTGCGTGTGTTCACCATGTAAGGTGTGATACATCTTATCATGCGTACTCGGGGTGACGACCCCACAAACCAGTAGGTATTGCTCACAGTTGATTTATGCATGATATCAGTTTTCATATTTGACATAGATAACCCAGTTGCACCAGTGTATCTAATTGCTCATAGTGGTTTCATTGCATGATATCAGTTTTTATATTTGATCATAAATAACCAGTTGATTCAGTTTATCTAGTTGGTTTTCAATTACAGCTTCTAGTTTTCAGTTTCCAGTTTCAGTTTCAGCTTTCAGTTGTTACAGTTTTATTGTTCTTGCTTCTTGCTAGTTTCCCCTCCTTTTAATCTAAGGGACTACCCTTTCTTCTGGGGAGAGGCTTACTCAGCAATGTTTTGCTGAGTCTGGTTGATATTGCAGGTACTGGTCTGGCCTAAGGAAATCAAGGCTTGGATTTCAAGTATTGCTTGAGGACTTATTCTTGAAGATTGTGATTCTTGTACTAAAAAGTTATTAGCTAAGATCTGAGTGTTGTAAAAAGTATACTCTGATGTAAAGAGATTTTGTTTTGTAGCAGTCAATCTTATGTTGTTGTTCCTAGATTTCAAAGTTAGAATAGATTGCTTTAGTTATATTCTAGTCTTGGTTCTAGGGTGTAACAAAAACAAAGCAAAAGAGTAAGATTATGGTTCAAAAGACTACCAAATAAGTATGAAAAACACTATAAAATTTAGAGTCATCACTTAGCTAGTGAGAAAATAATTATTTGATACATAACACGTAGGTCTCTGTGGGATCGATAACTTTTTAATACTTCAACGTATCCATGCACTTGCGGACACATCAAGTTTTTGGTATCGTTGCCAGAGCCCTAAGTTTTGTTAATATCAATTTAATTTTTAGTATTAGTAGTCTATGCGCCTTTTTGATTTTTTTTACTTTATTTTTAAATTTTGCTAGTTTTTCCATGATTTTTTTATTCTGCCATAGGGCTGTGTCAAACAATCACTAGGTTTTGATCACGCAAATTTCTGAAAATTATGCTTTTCTTTGTTTTCTATTCTATTTGAAAATCCTAAAAACATCAAAAAAATCTACTTATTTTCTTTTAAGTTTTGAAAATCTAAAATTTAAAATTTTCTAACATCACACCCCTCTAAATTTAATTTCTAGTTTTTTGAGCTTTCTGATGCATTTAAAAATTATAAAAAATCATATAAATTCTTCTGAACTTATTTTTGAGTGCTGAGAATTGAAAAATTGGGATTCTATAACTTTTTTTTTATTTTTTGCTTTCTCTATCACACCCCTATCTTGTGATCACACAAGCTAAAAATTTTTTCTATTTCTTTTCAAAAATCTAGGTTCACCCAAGTGTTCTTTCTCTATTTATGTGCAAGATTCTTTGGTATGGACAACTATTTTCTCTAGACCCTGAGATCAAAAAAACTTTTGGATTTCACAGGAAACTTAGATTCGAAGAAAGAAAAAGAGAAGTACTACGTATGGATGGAAGGAGATCGCTTACAGATTATGCATCACCTAATCCGTAGGGAGTTCATTATAGCATTGTCAGGTCAATGATTGAGGCTGATAATTTTGAACCATCTTTGTTATCTATAATTTACCAGAATCAGTTTAGAGGATCCTAGCCATCATCTTTCTCTTTTTCTTGAGAATTGTGACACCATTAAGATTAATGATGCATCTGGTGATGCGCTAAAATTAAGATTATTTCCTTTTTATCTCTAGGATAGGGCATACGCTTAGCTTCAATCCCAACCATCCAGAATGTTCACAATATGGGATCAGCTTTCACATGTCTTTCTATCTAAATATTTTCCACTAGTAAGACCATTCAGCTGAGGTACCAAATCATTAGTTTTGCATAGAGAGACAACAAGTGATTGAGTGTAGCATTAGAATGCTTCAATGAGTTACAACAGAAGTGCCCTCACTATAGCTTAGAAAAATGGGTTTTAATTCATATTTTTTAGAATGGCCTTCTCTATAGTACTCAACTAACTGTTAATGCTGTTGCTGGTGGATCTCTTGTGAATAAGAGCATTGATGATACCTACAATTTGATTGAAGAGATGTCCTTGAATCATAATTAGTAGACCACTACGAGGGGCGTACTGTACAGGCCACAAGGTAGGTTCGAAAATAACATCACTATGAACCCTTGCTGAAAAGGTAGATTTTTTGACAAATAAATTAGATTCTTTCAATATGCAAACTGTAATTAGGGCTGTCCAAAGTTTGGTTCAACCCGGAAAACTGAACCGTAATACTCGGTTCGGTTTGGTTTTTATACAATGGTTCGAGTTCGGTTCGGTTTTATTATAGCTAAAATAATATCGATTCGATTTCGGTTTTTGGTTTTAAAAAACCAAAAAAACCGAACCGAACCGAATAAATGGTTCGGCCAAATAAACCTAAGTATTAACTATTAACCATTTAACCTAACTCATTACTCTCGTACGCAGTGCGCCTCAGCCTCCACTCTCGGCTCTCAAAGTCGGCAGTTATGCTCCCGAGTCCCGCAGCCCACTCTAGCCTCCTCCAAGCCGACTCCTGCCTCTAATTTATCTTGGAAAAATAATCAAAATTTTTGGGTATAGGTAGAAAATAGAAGGCATCAATAGAGGCAATATAATCAACCGCAAAAATTAAACTTAGAATCGATGCTAGAGAAATACATGGCAAATCAGATCAAGGAGATTGAAGATCTTAAAGGGGTAATTAAATAAGAAGGGACACCATTAACCCGCATTCTTCTAAGGTAGACACCTTATCCACACATAATATGATGCTAGAGAACTAATTGGCACAACAGGCTAGCACTTCATCCTATAGAGCCCCAAGAAAGTTGCCTACCAAACTTGAGTTGAACTTTAGAGAGCACTATAATGTCATAACTACCTGGAGTAGAAAGAAGTTAGATGAACCAAAGGGTAGATATGAAGATAGTGAAAGGGAGGAACCTAGTGCCAAACATAGTAGTGAATCACTCTTAGAGGTGCCACCTATTGCTATACAGCCCACCTTCAGCTTGTCGTCACAGGGGTGTCATGAGCCATCACAGGGATGTGATGAGATGCACCAGCCAAGTGTGCCTCGACCCAGCTCACCTACTCCATATAGGCCTCATATCCCTTTTCCCTAGAGACTTGTACAAGCAAAATTAGAAAAATAATTTAGAAAATTTTTGGATGTTTTATCTAAAATACTATTTATGCAAAATTTTTAAAATAAATCCTCTCCAATAATAGAAAGATAGAGGACTATGGTACTATGGTATTGACTGAGGAATGCATTGCTATTATTCAAAAAATGTTGCCACCAAAATTAAAGGATCCAGGTAGGCCAGGTGTGATGAGATGCGCTAGCCAAGTGTGCCTCGACCTAGCTCACCTACTCCTTATAGGTCTCCTATCCCTTTTCCCTAGAGACTTGTACAGGCAAAATTAGAAAAATAATTTAGAAAATTTTTAGATGTTTTATCTAAAATAATATTTATGCAAAATTTTTGAAATAAATCCTCTCCAATAATAGAAAGATAGAGGACTATGGTACTGCGGCATTGACTGAGGAATGCATTGCTATTATTAAAAAAAAGTTGCCACCAAAATTAAAAGATCTAGGTAGTTTCTCTATACCTTGTTTAATTGGGGATATGACTTTTGATAGAGCTTTATATGATCTTGGTACCAGCGTGAGTTTAATCCCTTTATTTGTTTGTAGGAAACTTGACATGAGCCTAAGCCAAGTTCCATATCTTTATAGATTGCTGACCGCTCAATCAATATCCCATTGGCATCCTGGAAAATGACCCTATTCAGGTAGGCAAATTCTTCATTCTAGCTAACTTTGTGGTTCTTGAGATGGAGGAATACTCAAAAATCCCCATCATCCGTAGAAGATTGTTCTTAGCTACCGTGGGTGCTATTTCTGATGTAAAGAACGATAAGCATACTTTGAACATTGGAGAGAATACGGTTGAGTTTGATTTGCAGAGACCATGGAGAAACCTTCTTATATAGGATTTTGTTGCAATGTAAATATTGTAGAAGATGTAAATACTTTGTTTGATGAACATGTTGATTTTGAATGTTGTGTAATTAGAGTAGATAGTTGTTCCTCTGTTTTAGAATGTATATCATATGTTTATGTTGAGCACAAACCTCAAGTAGATGAAATTCCAAAAATTAAACTTAAAACTTTGCCGGCTAATTAGAGGTATGATTTTCTCGAGCCTAACTATACCTATTCTGTTATTGTTAATGCACAATTTGGTCAGAGGGAGACAGATTTACTTCTGGACAAGCTTAGAGCATATAGGAAGGTAATAAGCTATTCTATTGATGATTTAAAAGGTATATAACCCTGCTTTTTGCATACACTGGATACTTATGGAAGAGGATCACAAGCCTTATGTGGATTTTCAAATGAGACATAACCCCTGTATGAAAGAAGTGATTAAGAAGAAGGTACTCAAGTTGCTTGATGCAGGTACTATTTATCCTATCTCCGACAGTAAATAGGTAATCCAGTTCATTGTGTTCCTAAGAAAGGGGGATTACAATTGTGAAAAATAAGGACAATGAATTAATCCCTGCTCGAACCACCACTAGTTGGTGCATGTGCATTGACTATAGAAAATTAAATATCGCCACTAGAAAAGATCATTTACCACTGTCATTTATTGATTAGATGATTGAGAGACATGCTAATTATTCTTATTTTTGTTTTTTAGATGGGCATTCTGGCTTTTTTTGGAATTCCTGCAATGAAATTTGTAGTGAAATATCTAATGAATAAGAAAGACACTAAACCTCACCTTCTTCATTGGATTTTTCTTTTGCAAAAGTTCGACATCGAGATTAAAGACAAGAGAGGGATTGAGAATTCTGTTATAGATCAACTATCTAGGTTGATCCCATAAATGAAAAGGGATGTCCCTATTTATGAATCCTTCCCTGATGAGCAACTTCTAGCTATTGAACAGATGAAAGCCCTATGGCATGCTGATATTGTTAATTATTTAGTTGCTAACATATTTCCACTTGATTTGAATTACCAAGGGAAGAAGAAATTTTTGAATAAGGTAAAGCCACTATTTTTGGGATGAGCCTTGTGAATTCAGATGATGCACAGATGGAATCTTCAGAACATGCATTCCCGAGGTGGAAATAGTTGACATTCTTTGTCACTGCCCCACTTCCTCCTATGGTGGACACGCCAATACCTAGAAAATCGCCTTCAAAGTTCTTTAGTTAGGTTTTTATTTACCTTTAATTTTTAAAGATGCTAAAAATTTTGTGTTATCATGTGACAAGTGTCAATGATTTGGGAACTTAAACAAAAGAAATTAGATGCCACTCACCAACATTCTTCAACTAGAAATTTTTAACGTATGGGGAATAGATTTCATGAGACCATTTCCAACATTAGGAGATAACAAATTTATTTTGGTTATTGTTGATTATGTTTCTAAGTGGGTGGAGGCACTTGCTTCCCTCACTAACAATTTGTTGCACAAAATCCGCAAGCGCACAGCTTACCGATGTAGTACTTAAGATATTGTTTCCACAGGGACGGATTGCCAAGTATCGAATCTTCTAATCTTTGATAGCTAAGAAATTAAAGGTCTCGGTTTGTGTCGCAATTCAAACTAAAAACGGAGTAAAACGAAAGTTGTAACAATGAGAGAGAAATCGGGGAATCGAGGTTCACCACGTCTATCAACTTATAGGCGTAATGAAAAGTACTACTAGAAAATCTTTAGAAAACCAAGGATGGGTCCTCTTGAGCCGTACCCCTCTCAGATGCACTACTCAACAACTTAGCTAGTCTCCTACTCTCGCGGTGGACAGCTCCACAATCTACTTAGTTAGTCTCCTACTCTCGCGGTGGACTAAGCTTAAGTAGATCGTGTTGAAACAGGACGCCAAGATTCCCCAAGTGGACTCTACGACTCTCGTAATAGAGCACACAAGATTGATCAAGGAAGATGTGTTGATTGTGATTCACCTCTCAGTTGTTACCACAATCAACTATAGCGAAAACCGATCTGGCTAAAAATTGATAAACACGTATTAAACAAACCTAGATCAATTGGCTTCGAAAAATATATCAGAAAGCAGTTCTCAACATAAACACTTATAAATCAAAAAGACGGGCTACGCCCAAATCCCGATTGAGGTTTTACGCTAGTACGCACATGATTACAACAAGTATAAGACTTACAATCAAGATGTAAAGGAAACCGAACAAAGTAAAGAAGGAAAAAGGATCAAGACAAACTCCTTCTCCCCTTCTTTGATGTCGCCTTCCTCTCCTTGGAATGGTGTACTCTTGCCTTGGAAACCAGCCTTTAGCTTCTTAGCACAAGCTTCCTCTCGCCTTCGACCCCCCCTATGAAGAGAACCTATCTCTCTTATATAGACTTCAAGGTGTCTCTTCAAGGTGTCCTCATTCATGAATGTCTTTCATTAAATCCTAATTCATGAATGTGTTTCATTAATTCCTTATTGATGGCGTGTTATCCTCATTCATGAATGTCTCATTAAATCCTCATTCATGAATGTGTTTCATTAATTCCTCATTGATGGCGTGTTATCCTCATTCATGAATGTCTCATTAATGGCGTGTGTTCTCTTGATGGCATGTGGTCTCTTGATGGCTGGCAATAAATGTTGGATGCGAGTAAACTCTAACTCTCGTCTGAAGCTAAATTTCTTGTCATGAATCCAGATTCACTTGGGTATGTGATCGTTCATACGTATAGCTCTAGAAACAAGTGAATTTTCCTATATTTAACAAATATGACAAGTAGTGAAGCTTCTGAAGAAAGTTAATGAAATAAGCTGGAAAGAGATGTAGAAGCATGGAAATATGTCTTGATTCAGTAGGAAATAGTGGTCAAAAAGACTATATAAATACAAGACATCAAAAATCTCCCAGACTTAGACCATTGTTTGTCCTCAAGCATAAAAGAGTAGGTAAAAGTGGTGAACAAATACAGATGAAATCATGCCAAGCTTGTAGAATATTTTATCCCAGGAAGATATCATTATGAGCAAACCTCAGCAAGTTAGGAAATTCAAGGTAATCATCTATCGTCACGAATAAAGGTGTGAAGATCAAAACACAAAATCAGATGAGGCTTACCTTCATGAGCCGCAATAATCCTCTGTTTGGAGAATACACTCTGTTCGGACCTGATTCAACCAAAGATACCAGTTGGAAAGACACCAATGCACTCTTATTTGTATTTTCATCCCCTCAAAAAAAAATTTATTTTGTTTTGACTTCAACTCATTTCTTAGGTACTGATGACTCTAAATTTCATAGTATTTTCCGTACTTATTTAGTAATCTTTTGAACCATAATGTTATTCTTTTTCTTGTTTTTAAGCCTTAATTGTCAAATATTGAAGAATCTACACCGTTTCTTGTTTTTGATCATTTTCAAGTTAAAAGTGCTATATTTTGATGGATTTTGAAAGATTTGAGCACACCAATGGATTCCAGACGTCGAAACGAAGCTACCCAACAAATTTCAAGGCAAAATACACCTTCTAGCTAAAATACGGTAGTACCGTATTTTTCAGAAGACCTCTCACGGTACCGTATTTCTCAGCAGACATATTTGGGCGAAATACGGCACTACCGTATGAAGCTTCACGGTACCGTATTTTGCGACATTTTTAACCAGAGAGTCTCAACGGAATTACGGCACTACCGTATTTGGCAGAAGAGCTTTCACGGTACCGTATTTTGCGAAGATTTTGACCAGAGAACTTCATCGGAAATATGGCACTGCCGTGGTCGCATACACGGTGTCGTATTATCTGACGATTCTGATCAGAAGCACTTGACAAGAATACGGCACCACCGTATTTACGAGAAATATTCTCACGGCACCGTATTATTCGCCCAGAGCTCACAGAATGAAATACGGCACTGCCATATGAATCTTCACGGTGCCGTATTTTGGAACTTAGAATTCTGATTTTTTTGCCCGATTCTTGCAAAGACCATATCTTTTGATCCAGACCTCCAAATTGAGATGGGAAAGAAGGGGCGAACTCGTCTTAACGAGGAGAATATAACCTAACTAGGGGGGAACGAATTTCGAAACGAATCCACAGTGAATTTTAGAGAGAGGCGAAAATACTAGGGTTCATCGGATTTCCACCTACATACCATCTCCGACCACGAAATTTGACAGAGAGCTTCATCTAGTGAAGGAGAACACGTACCTCAAATTTTAGAGCGTTTGGAGTTGAATCGAAGGAGAAATCAATGAAATAGCGGTGACAGTGCTGATTTCAGGCAAATACGGTGTTGTAATTTCATTACAGCACTGTTTTGTAACTCTTTTCTCCTCTTTTCGATTCCTTATCAATTTGAGAACATGTTTTATTGTAATCCTTTCATCATCGTAGCTTAATCTTTTTATAGGACATGGGGGTGTAATCTCTTTGTTTCTTAATGTCTAGAAAACCCTAATTTTGTCAAACTGATTTTATTATGATAATTTTACTCTTGTGATTGATTGTTCTTTAATTCTCCTTTGTGTCTTAATTATCAGCACGTTTTAGAATTTTGCGAAATAGACCGAGAGGTTGATTGTTTGAAATTTGGAACCCTAAGAATTGTTGAGTTTGGAACTATCGTAAAAGATTAGGTAGTTCTTTGAATTCTGATTTTTAGTGATTTTATTGTCATGTTGAATTTCTGATACTTTGGATTGAGTTAATGTGTAGACTTGATTTGATATTGCAAGAGATTGAGTATCGAGTCATTGGAAACCCTTGAGTAAAGCCAGTGTTGAGACTCGGATGCACAAGAGTGATCTTTGAGTTTCCAATTGAGGTGATCAACCTAGAATTCGGATGCACGAGAGTGATCCTTGAGTTCTTAGTTGATGATTTACTTATTCTAAGCATTGAATAGATCTTGCGTTCTGTATTTAACAAATATGACAAGTAGTGAAGCTTTTGAAGAAAGTTAATGAAATAAGCTGGAAAGAGATGTAGAAGCATGAAAATATGTCTTGATTCAATAGGAAATAGTGGTCAAAAAGACTATATAAATACAAGACATCACAATTCCAGGGTGGTGGTGAAATTATTCAAGAAGATTATATTCCTACGTTATGGAGTGCCAAGAGTGGCGATTAGTGACAGAGACTCACATTTTATAGAATAAAAATTCTCAGCTTTACTCAGGAAATATGGTGTGAACCATAAGGTCGCTACAACTTATCAACCCCCCCCCCCCCCCCCCCCACCAAATAAGTGGACAAGTCAAAATATGAAATATGAAGATCAAGGGCATCTTAAAAAAAAGGTGTCATAGACTAGGACAGATTGAGCTTTCAGACAGGTTCGCCTACAAACACTGATAGGTATGTCCCTTTTTCACTTGATTTATGGGAAATCATGTCATTTACATGTAGAGCTAAAGCACAAGGTATTCTATGCGATTAAGGCATTAAACTATAATTTGAAGAACACGAGAGAAAAAAAGAGAGTTCAACTAAATGAGCTTGATGAAATCAGAGTCTCTACTTATGAAAATGCTAAAATCTATAAAGAGATGACTAAAAGATGGCATGATAAGCATATACTGAGAAAAGAATTTCAATTAGGTGACTTCGTTCTCTTGATTAAAATTTTTTCTTAAAAAACTTAAGTCTTAATGGCCTGGTCCATTTAAGGTACACAAGGTTTACCCCTATAGAGTAGTGGACAAACAAAGTGAAAAGATGAGGGTTTTTAAAGTCAATGGATAAAGACTTAAACATTACCACAATGGCGAGCAAAACGAAGAGACAATGAACGTTCGACTTTCGGATCCATTAGTTAGCTGAATCAAGAGATGGTCAAGCTAAAAGGCCTTAAAATAGTACTTCATGGGAGACAACCCAAGTGTTTTTGTTATTTTTCCTTGTCATTTTTTTTTCATATAGATAAAGACAATTTGATGGAAGAGATTTTATTATTGCAGGAGAAAGACAAAAAAGGTAAAGAAAATTGATCGGAGCTAAATTCATGATCACACCAATGATTCATCATAGGGCTATGATTATATCTTGAAAGGCTAAAATAAAAAAGGGGTTCACAACGGCATAATTCTGGCGTAGAACCCTAGCCGTCATGACCTTGTGACTAGCCTTTAGCATCGTCTACTTCCTAGCCACCTTCACCTGTCTACTCTTATGACCATCGGAGAACTGGTAGGCTGATTCACCCTCTCCATCGATGTCCTAAAGGTTTTCTAATGGAAAATGATGACTCACTAATCTCAGATGAGCTAATGTTCATAAATCCTCTGTCTCGCCGGATTTGCTCAACGCCACAGATGCCAACTCTCCGATGGAGTTTTTCCCTCTACATGAGCTGCTCCAACATCTTCTAGAACTCAGATGGTATCTAGAGCCTCTTGTCGTGGCTAAAACCATTAGCAATGTCATCACTTTCTACTCTCATTCATCAATCGCTGATCCTCTTCCTCAAGGATATGCTCGATGCTGCGAACTCTAGCTCCCTGACAACGCATGAGCCATTTTGACCTCTTCCGTAGACTCCAGCTGCTCGCTAGCTTGCAACCATAGACTGCCTTCTCCTGATGCTTGTCAACTACACCGCTGGAGCATCATTCCTATGATCCGACGCACTACCCACGGCCGCCTCCACTGGATTTGTATGAGATTATATTCTGGGATGAGGAGTATCATCCCTTGCTTGCCACACAATATGCTAGCATTAATACATTACGATAGCTCGGATTTGCTAATGATGTTCAGTGGCTATTCGATCAGCTAGGATGGGTGTGTTTCTATCATACCCAGCCAAGGCCTGTGTAAGTTATACTTTGGAGTTTCTATCCTCTTTCGTGGTTCAGGTCACCAAACACAATTAATTCAGATTCGAGCCATATCTCTTTCAGGCACCGCAAGAGTACACTCTAACTCTAAATCAACTAAACAAAATTTATGGCTTCCCTGAGGATGGCACCCGATTTGTACCTAAGACCTATAATAAGGATGGCTTTTGGGGGGAGATCACTGGTGAGAGGGAGTTTGTCCCTAGGACCACAAGAGAAAGCAGCATTATGAGCCATGTATTCAAGCATGTGTACTAAATCCTCACCAACACCATGTTTAGCCGAGTAGAGAGTGATAGCATAGTACGACAGACAAAATTTTTTATTTTTTGGGCGATGACTAATACTTTCAAGATGAACTCTTCCTTCTACCTAGTGAAGTAATTCATCAATGTAGAGAAGGTTGCAAAAGGAGATACCACCATGGGATCCCTGATTACCACCATAGCTAGGGCTCTAGGTATCAACTATGCTAGATTGCCCCATGCAAGGGGGAATGCTCTTCTAGATATAGAGGTGTGTCAAGCCATGTGTCTTCTAGATCAGAATGCTGAAAGGTACTAGGTAGTCTTCAAGAACAACAATTTTAGCCTCCCTCTCTTGAACCTGAGGCACACTACCATCCGGGACAGGAACAACTAGCTCCTTATACCACCTCCCAAGAGCACTTATGATGATCCAGTGCCTATTTCTTTTGCCTACTGAGCTACTGCTTCCTCATCATCTTCTGGATCTATGATGGACATCCTATAGTCCATCCAAGCTGATATGAAGGAGATGAAGCTTGACATGAAGGAAGTCAAGCAAGATATAGGAAAGATCAAGAGTGATCAGATGAATACGAGGCATAGGATGTCTTACATGTGCAATTGTATTGACTGGATTCAGCAACACCTAGCTAGGTGCCACACTCTAGATGATGATGATCATAGTGATTGAGAAATTTTACATGATGGAAAAAATTTTACGAAAAGATATTGGGTGATACTTGTAAAAAGAGATTTGCTCCAACTCCTCTAGTCTAATAATCTGAAGTCGTGAGTTATATTATACCACAAGCGGGTATACTTTAAATCTATTTTGATCAAGTAATAGAGGAAAATTTAGGAAAAAAATATTAAACCCTTATGTAGAAAGATCAATAACGATTTAAGTATCATGCCCTTGGTTGGCTCTCTCCAAAAAGGAAAGAAAAAAGAGAAACGAAAGAGAAAACGATAAAAAAAAGAAAATAAAAAGAGACAGCTGGAGGTCAAGTGGATAACTTCACTGATATCCTATGATTATAACAATGAATTCTATTATACTACTATGTAGTTTACTTTAAATAATGTTATAGTACTTACAGAAAAGGGCCTATAATCATTGAAAGACCAGTTTGCTCTAAAAGTCTCTTTGCACAGGAATATCACCAAGGACCTGTAAGTGAGAATTTTGCTTGAAAGGTAAATTTAGACTTATTAGATGAAAGTATGAAAATATCCAGTAAGTTAAATTTGAATGCAAGTATATGGATTATGGAATTTATCTATCTTGCACTGTAATATCTAGAAGATTTATTAATGACATGTTGTTTCTTAAATATCATAGTTCAGAAAAATCATTGCACAAATTATGGATTAAATATATGTCAAGGTAGAATAAGCAAAAGTTCTTCAATCTTTACATTTCCCTTATACTTATGTTATCTTGCTTGAGGACAAGCAAAGGTTTGAGTCTTATGTATCTTGATAATATAAAATGTCATAGCACATTTCATATATCTAAAATACCTTTTTGAGTCATCTTTAATGCACATTTGCTTGATTTTTAAGTCAAATTGATCATTTGGTTTGGACTCTACACATTCTCTTTTTTTTTTTAATTTTTCAGGTAAAATATGCATACTTTTATAGATATTGGGGCTGAATGAACCAAGATCTAAAACTAGAGAAAATTTTGAACTTAAATGGATCAAAAAAGGGCAATTTTTAAGTTGACTTGCGATCACAGGGCTGTGATGAATTGAATTGCAACTATCACACCCTTGTGATTCCAATAATTAGGGGATGTGATTCTAATAATTAGGGGAATTTCTTGTGAAGTAGCCAAGTATTCCGGCCACCACTTAAACTCTATTTTTTGAGTTTCGATCTCACAATCCTCTGTTCAATCGAATAAATTAGAAGTGGGGAATGAATTATAAGAGGAAGGAGAGGATTGATTCGAGGGATCACATGCTCACAATTAGAAACAAGGGAGACAATGCAAGCGGCGGCACTAGGGTTTGTTCTTTCGCCGAGAGGTGTACAGGGTTTCTCCGGTATTGAAACTTGCAAGGAAGTGGCACATCGAAGGGAAGAACATGCACATGAAATTTTAGAGCAAAAGAAGTTCAGGATTGAGAAAAATCAATGATTAAAGTTTTTGGTCCCTAATAGAAGAGAAGCAGTGGCTATGTTCGAAGCTCATGTCTTATAATCACAGAGCTATTGAACTATAGTCGTCACACCCCTATGACAATAGTGAAGTAAACTTCATACTTTTGCCTTCTCAATTTGTAAACTCTTTCCTCATGAATATTATTTGTGGAATTATGTCTACAATAGCATAAATTTTCCTTGGAACTAAGGAAGTAACCCTCTGATTTTTCTAATGACTTAATGATTGTTTTTCAATCTATTAGTTGTTTAAGGAGTGTTAGTTTTGCCTTTGAGAATTATTGCCTTTGTGATGGTTTAAATTTGGATAGTTGCATGTCCTAGGGTTTCTAACATGAACCAAGAGGTACTTATAAACTTGAATCCCTGTAATTAGACCTAGTGACTTAAACTACGAGAGTAGCTAGGTTCTAGCAATCTAATTATTGATGGTAATCCTACATGCAATTATTCAAGTTTGATAATTGCATTGTGTTAGATAAGATAACTATATTGAGAGGTGAGTTAAATTGTTAGAAATCCATAGATGAAGCCTGTGGATTAAACTATAAGAGAACTTAATTTCACTTAAGAGTAAGGCTTAAAAATTAAGCCATGAGAGTGAACCTTGACTTTTAGGAACTACATTTTACCATTGTGTTTATTCACTAAAACAACAAATCACGAGAGTGAAGGTTAGGTTAGTGCAACTAAGGCATCCGAGAGAAGACAACTTTTTCTTTAAGGTATTTTCTCTTTAACATAACTTGAGCAACTGACATAGATCTTAATTACATATTTGTTATAAAAAAAATTAGTGTGGTGACTGGTGAAACCTTATCCCATTTTATCTTCCTGAATTTCATTCAACGAATCATTTGTTTCATTCATTTAATTTTCATCTTAAAGATATCAGTCTACTTAGCTAGTGAGAAAACTATTATTTGGTACTTAACACATAGGTCCATGTGAGATCGATGTCTTTTTATTACTTTGACATATCCGGACACTTGCGATATATCAAGTTTTTGGTGACGTTGTTGGGGACCTATGTTTTGTTGATATAATTTTAATTGTTAGTATTAGTAGTCTAGGTGACTTTTTGAATTTTTTTTTCTAACTTTATTTTCAATTTTCACATGTTTTTCCAAGATTTTCTATTCTATCATAGGGATATGATCATGCAGATTTCCAGAAATTTTGCCTTTTTAGTTTCTATTCTTTTTGAAAATTCAGAAAAATATTAAAAATCTACTTATTTTCTTATGATGAACCCAAAGTCCTGATCTTTCATCACTTTATTACAATATTTGTTGCCTTCTGCTAGTTAATTTAGTCGGATTTTAAATCCACTCCATTTCAATCCTTCAATCCATCATTTGTGACCCCGTTCATAGTATACTACAAAGTTAACTCATAGTCTCAATCATGAAAGTCAGCGGAGTTGTCCACATGGCCTATAGCTTTCTCTTTTTCTCCAGTTTCATCCTCTCTTTTTTTTTATTATTAGACTTCAACTCATGTCTTAGATACCACTGTCAAATTTAATAGTGCCAAGTAGAGGAGTCTTTTCCTTTTTTTTTTCTTGTTCTTTTTCTGGAGAAAGCCGGTCAGTGGCATGGTACTTAAATCGTTGTTGATACTTGATCGCAACATATTTAAAGTATACCAACTCGTGGTATAATATAACTCATGACTTTAGATTTCTCAACTAGAGGAGTTGGAGCAAATCTCAATTTAAAAAGATAAATCACCAAATTTCTATTCATAAAAATTTCCATCAAGCAAAAAATAGATAAATTAAAACTTCAAGTATAAAGATACTATGCACGTGTCGTTTGAACATATAACAATTCACATATGTATTTTATCAATACCAGAATTGAATTTACTCAATAATTTAAGTCTACATGAAATTTTAAAAATTCCCTAAGTTATCAATCAATCACTCAAAATGTTTCCTAAGTCCAAAATCAAGGGTAAAACAAATTTGATCATCCTTAACAATCATAAACATTCAAAATTCACACCTATAAAGCTTTAAAGGATAAACACTTCATGAAAGACACCCTAGACTTAAATTGTTACATATATGTAAATATTCAACCAATGAAGAATTTCAAGAAAATATTTGCAAGAGTCCCCTTTGTATTTGTTAGCGAAACCCTGTACAGTTATATCAAAAAGATGAAAACATGACTTAGAAAAATCTAGAAACTTAATTACATCAAATATCATCATATTTACAATGTAAACAAGTTTCAAGCATTAAATACCATCATGCTTCATTATCAAATTCATATTAACCATACTCACAAAGAAAATGTCATCATCATGGTTTATAATTGTTTCACGGCTGCACCCGTGAACATCTTGTTGATCAACATTCTTTCAAGTAAAAATTCTTCCAAAAATTCCTACATATAAAACAACTTATTAAAAGATTTTCCATCAATAGAAACTTCATCAATACATGCTGCAAAAATTTATTAAAATTTAAAGAAAAATAAAAACTAAAACCAAGAATAGTACAAATTAAAATTTTGGGTTGCCTCCCAAAAAACACTTGTTTAAGGTCATTAGCTTGACCATATCTTCATGTCATGGTGGAGTTGGTGAATTTGTGCCATAGTAGAGAGCATATAATCTTCTACTTTTCGTTCGTCTCATCAGTGTGTCCACCAAATGTATCCAGTTAAGCAAGTGGATCCATATCGCAGTGACCGGTACATGCATATAAAAACAAGAGTTAGAATCATGCAAAGAATAATCAATAATTTTCCTATATTTATCCAAGAGTAAAATCGTGCATTCTTCCTTTAGATTTACATTAGCAACTAGAAGAAGATTAGAATTAAAATCAAAGAACTCATACCCTAGATTGATCAAGAAGTCTTCAAATTTTATTTTTGGTTTTTCAGTTACCTCAATGCCAATGTGATCAAGAATCTCTTGTGCTATCATCTCTTCAGTACCACCTGTGCTTGAATTTGATTCAAAAAATATTTCAATCACTTCATCATCATTATCCTTAAAATTATCATCTTCATCATTAATCATGCAAATTTCTAATGGATTTTCTTGGAGAATAAGAATTGATGGTACAATATGCATAAGATCCTCTTCCTCATAATTTTCCTCAATTTCTTTCTCTTCAATGGGGCATTTCATCTTAACGCTGTCAATTTCATCCCCATCTATATCATTAGTTCTTTCTTGAGGATCTTTAAATTCATCATCCTTCTTCTCACAAGACTCAAAAAATTCATATATCTCTTCAAACATGTCTCAAGTATTTGTGTTGCAAGACACTTCATTATGTGAGAGGGGACTAGATGGCTGGTGAATTGCAGAGGAAGGTAAATCATAATCATCAAAATTTGAGGAAGGTAAATCACAATCATCAAAATTTTTAAAATCATCAAAATTTAAAGAAGGTAAATCACAATCATCAAAATTTGCAGAATCCTCAAAATTTGCAGAACGTAAATTACAATCAGGAGTCATGACTAATGATTGATCTAACTCTACAAAATTCTTAGATTCATCATGGATTTCTTCCTTTATGTCATTTTTATTAGTGCCATCAATCATACTATGAATATCTTCACTTTCTAAATCAAACTCAAGTATACAACTTTTGTTGTGCTATCTGTGTTTCTAGCATTTTAGTATTAGCACATATAGATTCTACTTGAGAAGTAAGCTGAGCAATCATCTCACTAAGATCTTCAAGTTCCTTACTCTGATTTATTATAATTTTTTCAAGCATGGATTCAAGCATGGATTCTTCAGATTCCTCAAAGTGTGGTTCTGAAATATTATTTGAGAAATTCTCATCAAAAGAAGTTTGCTGATTTTTCCATCTAGAATTATACTGATCATCTTGGTACCGTGATAAATTAGAACTGGCAGGATTTCCAAATTGACACTCAGAAGGATAATGATAATACCTTCCACAAATATCACAAGTAACATAAGATTTCATTCTTAAATATTCAGTGTGTTGAGAAAAAGAATTTACCCTTGCTGTAGGTGATTGAAATGCAACTGGCAGCACATATTCTCTAGTCTTCACAGGTGGCACATATCCCTGATTTGACCATTGACATTAGTTAAACATTATTCTTTTCAATTTATGCAATAAATTCAAAAATATATAATGTAGAACAGGAAATGCAAAATATGTAGACAAGTGATTTTTCAGTTCTCCTGCATATACAACGTGTTAATCCAAAAAGAGAAAAATAAAAATAAAAAAAACTACCTATACAAAAAAATGTGAAAAAATAAATAAAAATAAAAAAATGAAAACAAAAACAAATAAAATAAAAACAAAAACAAACAAATAATAAAAAAATGTCTAAGTCTATAAATCTCACGATTAAATCAATATTGACTGGCCAGATCCCCGGCAACAACGATAAAAACTTGATAGCGATCTGCAAATGCACGGATTTTTATCGAAGTAATAAAAGATTATCGATCCCACGAGGATCAGGCGGTCAAGTACTGATTATATGATTGATCTATATCTAGACGATTCAAATAGGGTTTTTGTTTTGGAAACTTCTCATGCAAGAAAATAAAAAGGTGGTTTTATGGTTTTGGCTAAAAATCAATTCAGATAAAATCAGGACTTAGGGTTTCACCACGCTGACGATTATGACTTTAATAAAAATAAATCTTTGATCAAAAAATTATAGTTTTGAAAGGGATTTTTCCTAAGATACAGACTACCTCCTCCTGGAGTGTAATCCGGTATCTATTTACATTAATTCTCTACTCCCGTGACAATTAACATAAATAGACCCATTAAGTTCTGTGAAAAACCATGGTAATACTTTAAGTGAATCCGAACTACTCCCGTGATCGGATTCACAGGTTTGAAAAGAATAGATCCGACGTTGCGATTCACCTCCCGGTCCTTCTCACAATGTCTAAGACGTAAAATTACTTGATCAGGGTAATTCACGAAATAAACACAATTCTAATCAAATCAATACTATAAAAATTCATGTAAAAGATTTAGAACAATATATTTAATCCATAAATCGTCAATGGGCTATTCCCCAAAATCCCAAAATAAGGTTTACACATTCATATTCATAACAAACAGCATGTTCATTGATAAAAATCTCATGGAAACCCAATAAAAATATAAGAAATTGCTAGACAAGTAATTAGAAAAGCTTCCCCTCGATATGGAGACAAAGATGAAGTATCCAATCCTTCCTTTGCGCGGCTTTCCCGATCGTTTTCTGCCCTGGAATTGAATCTCGCCGTTGCCACTGCCTCCTCTCGTTTTCATGCGTCAAAGCCCCCGAAACCCTTCCAAAACCTTTCCTTTTATAGTCTAATCAGTATAGAACCGGTCTAGGAAGGTTTATGGAGAGTTTGGTTCAATTTTGGTTTAATTTGGAGTCGAACCGAGTGAGAAACACGTCGGGCGGACATTTTTACAGTCGGTGATAGAATTACGGCTGAGGCCGTAAATGCTTCTGTGTGTACAGCGCCTTTGTACACAGAAAGTTTCACGGACCGTGATGGATTCACGGCTTCACCCGTGAAAGTTTCTGTGAGCTATTTTACTTAGCCACATTTCGTTGCCCTTTGAACGCAGAATTACGGCCGATCCGTAATTACGGCCAAGGCCGTGAAAATTGCGTTCTTCACCCTTTTCGCTCCAAATTTGACATGTGGGCTCGTGATCCCCTCGGGAATCTCATTATGGTTTCAAATCTCCCAAAATCCATTATTTTTATGTCATTTTACCTGCATTTTCATAAAAACCAAGAAAAGTGAAGATTCTGTGTAAAGTAAGATAAAAACATTAAAAGTAGCACAAAATCATGCAAATAAGCCCAAAATATGATCTAAAATATAGGCAAAAATATGGTGTAAAAATCACTTATCATCCTTCAATTCACTTACAACAAAGGTATATTCATTATCCTGTAAAATAGACTCTCTTAATGTCAATTATGTTGTTGTTAACCCTATTTTCTATGATATTTTTGGAAATGCAGAACATTATAGACCCTATTTTCAATTAAAATAAGGCAAATAGAGTGCAGAAGCAAATGGAAAGGAGATGGTGTGAAATCGCATAGAAAATGTTATATAAATATGTGTCATCAGAGTTTCAAGAAGCTGATCTTGTACTTCTATTTAATTGTAGGTTGAGACTCTTTCTAGGTAAGCTTAGAATGAGGTGGTCAAGTCTATTCAGAGTAGTCAAAGTTTTTCCCTATGGGGCTGTTGAGATATGGAACAAGGGGACTAAGAGTTTCAAAGTTAATGGTCAATGCTTAAAGCATTATTTCACAGCAAACCCAATCAAGAAAGGAGTCACCTAGGTTCATTCTAATCCTCCTCGTTGCGTATAAAGTCAGTCTTCGGTCAAGCTAACAACTATTAAATTAGCACTTTTTGGAAGGCAGCCTAAGCTTTCTAACTTATATTAATTTTCTTTTCTTAATCCATTTTTGAGTTCTTAGTGATTTTTATCACTTTTGTCCATGCTTCTTCGTGATTATTTGTTGTTAACTACCGCTTTTGTGTTGTGTATGAGTGATCTAGATGAATCATAAGTCAAAATGGGTTTAAAATTGCCAACACAAAAAATTATGGCTATAATCTTCTCGCAGCTCACAGTTTATCTCAGACTAAAGAAGTTACAGGTGGGATGTGATTTCTGTCACACCTATAATCTTTTGCTACTTTCAACTCATATAGACTCATATGGAACCGAGAACATCACAAACAAGGTGTGATTTCTATCACACCTGTAATCTTTTTACAGCTCACAACGTCTCTGGGACCGAAGAAATCACAGGTGAGGTGTGATTTTTGTCACACCTAAAATTCTATCGCAGCTACAATTTTTTTTCTAGGATAGCAGGAATCAGGGGTGTAATTTTTGTCACACAAATAATTTTGTTTGGATTTTAAATATCCCAGTCGAAGGGTTAGGGTTCTTTACCTGTGAACCATAACTCCTTTGTGCTTTCAATTGCCACCAAACTTTAGAAGCCACCGAAGTCCCACCCTTGCCATCAGATTTTCCTCAAGCCCTTCTTTTCGGCATCTCCTCTACTGATTCACAGTTGCTCAGCTTGTTCCTTCAGTGATTTCCATGTTCCACCTCCCAGTTCCTCCTTGATGTTGCTGCCATCCAACCTTCCTCAAGCCACCTATCTTCTTCAATGTTGGCATCCCTTCTCAAGCCCTAATTATTAGGCTCATGGACCAATGGGCCGAACCAGGCCGGAGCTGGGCTAGGTGGCAACCCAAGCCCGCGCTGCAAGCAAGCGTAAAGCGGAGCCCAAATCGTGGAGAAGAAATCGAAGCCCGCCGATCCACACGATTCATGTGGTCAACAAGTGCTATTGACCAGGAATGAACCACGCCTTTCTGCACACGAGAGACGCAAGAGCTCATCTCCTTCGCCGATCCCTGCGGACGACGAAGCACGAGCGGACGCGAGCTCGTCCCCAATGCATAAATCGAAGGCGGCGGTACTCGCGGAGGAAACGGAAGCAGCATCGCCTGAAGAAGCGAAAGCGAAGGAGTGAGCGAGCGCTGAGAAGGGGCGAGCAGCTGGAAGGAGCACCACCGATTCTTGTGTGCCGAGCAGGCGGCGTGGTTATCCGATTGAGAATCGAGCGATTGAGCGGCGTAGTGCGAGAGAGAGACTCATGAGCAAGCTTGTAATCGGCGGTGCGAGATCCGCCAACGTTGAGAGAGAGTACGATGGGAGAGAGAGGCGGAGAGAAGGGTTTTTGTACTTGTGTCTTTGCAGAAGAGTAAAGCGACTTATCCCTTCCCTGTTTCTGGCAATCTCCCCTGTACTTCTTCTTCGACGAGCGATCTCCTATTTTCCCAGTATTGGCGGTATCTGGCAAAGAGAACCATCGGAGACGAGGGGGGGGGGGGTTGAGCACGCAACCTTCCCTGCCGGTTTTCCCTTCTTTGGCGTCGGAAGGTGACGTCGAGGAGACGAGCGATGGCGGCGAGTGGATAGCTGCGTTCAGAGTCGAAGACGACGAACGCGTCTCGCGTTCGAGCCTCACGCAGGTGGCACGCGTTGAGTCAACACGTGAAGCGAGTCAAAGGGCGAAAGGCTTCGGAGATTTCGATTTTGGAGCGCTAACGTGGTGACAACGTCAGCGACCAGCGAATTTCTAATTTTGAATTTGGTCAAAATCATATTAAAGGTAAAATTAGGATTATGGTTTTCCAATTGATTTTTTAATTTGGGGGTGATTTTGCACCCGGGAATTAGGGTTTTACGTCGGTCTGAAGGTCTGTCGGAGACCCTTAAGGCCGGGGCATGACAATTGGTGTCAGAGCCAAAGATTCAGCCAGAATGATGAATCAAGGAGATCGCATAGCACGAATCGAGCAGGTGCTCGGCTTGACGGGGAACAGTGATAACACGGTTGTTCCTCAGATGGAGATTCTACAACGCACAATGGAGCAACAAGGGTTGCTGATCCTTGCCCTTCAACAAACTTTGGCAGGAGTAGTTGAGGCTCAGCAAAGATTTGAAGGGACGGCAGCACTACAGGAGCAAGTAGCAATCTTGCAAGAACAAGTAGCAACCTTGACGGCACAAGTAACCAACTCCACTGCAGCCCAACAGCATGTACTGTCAGATTTCGCGGTGATGCGCATGGCATTAGCGCAGGCACAAGGCGGTTTGCCTGCAGTAGCCATGGTTGAGTATGAAGCGGCCAGAGGGAAGGTTAGCATCCCCGAGCCTGCGATGTTCAGAGGAGCCAGATCATCCAAAGAGTTGAGTAACTTTCTTTAGGATATGGAATAATATTTCATCACTAACCATGTTTCAGACTAGGAAAAGGTGAGGGTGTGTACAGCATACCTCTCCGGTGATGCAAAACTCTAGTAAAGAACCAAGGTCGATTCGACATCAGGAGTAGCTGGTGGGACATGGGAGGTATTCCGAGAGGAACTGCAGAAGCAATTTCTTCCCGGGAATTCGAAGGAACAAGCACAAGGAGCATTAAATCGGCTGAAGCATACAGGCCCAATCCAGAAGTATGTCCGGACTTTATTCAACACTCATGTTGGAGATATCAGACATGTCAGAGACAGATCGACACTACACCTTTTTCCAAAATCTTCAACCATGGGCAGAGGCTGAAGTTCGAAGACATGCGCCGCAGGACTGGAGGACAGCCGCAGTGATAGCCGAATCTCTCGTGGATTTGAGGGCTTTAGGTATGATTTTCTCGAGAGCATCGAAGTCATCCCCGAAGCGATGCTCTCCACAAAGAGCGAGAGCACTAGAGAGGGAGAGACCCTCTTCCCGGTGAGACAGAGGTCAGCCAGCACGACAGGAACAGAATCGACCTGTTGAGAGGACGCAGGATCGACCGAGACCGATGGGATGCTTTTTGTGCAATGGTTCACATCAGATACGTGATTGTCCGGACCGACAGCGGATTATGACAATTACAAAGATCGTTCTGAGACAGTTGGCTGAGAAACATATGATTGATGATGAACCAGCAGATGCATGCATTGGGAGTGTCTACCTCGCACCGATGGTTGCAACAGAAATGCTCGTGACAGATATCGAGGGCGATGTTCAAATTGGGCGGAAGAGAATTGTTATGCCCACGGACCAACGAGCCGAACCAGGCCGGAGCTGAGCTGGGCAGCAACCCAAGCCCACACTACAAGCAAGCATAAAGCAGAGCCCAAGTCGAGGAGAAGAAATCGAAGCCCGCCGATCCGCCCGATTCGTGTGGTCAACAAGTGCTGTTGACCAGGAATGAACCATGCCTTCTGCACACGAGAGATGCAAGAGCTCGTCTCCTTCGCCGAGCTCTGCGGACAACGAAGCACGACCGGACGCGAGCTCGTCCCCAACACAAAAATCGAAGGCGGTGGTACTTGCGGAGGAAACGGATGCAGCGTCGTTGGAAGATGCGGACGCGAAGGAGTCAGCGAGTGCTGAGAAGGGGCGAGCGACCCCTTTAAAGCATCTAGATGCGTTCAGGCAGGGGCAGAGGGAGAGCTGGAAGGAGCACCACCGATTCTTGTGTGCCGAGCAGGCGGCGTGGTTATCCGGCAAGCATTGAGAATCGAGCGATTGAGCGGCGTAGTGTGAGAGAGAGACTCGTGAGCAAGCTTGTAATTGGCGGTGCGAGATCCGCCGCCGATGTTGAGAGAGAGTATGACGGGAGAGAGAAGCGGAGAGAAGGGTTTTTGTACTTATGTCTTTGGAGAAGAGTAAAGCGAGTTTTCCCTTCCCTGTTTCCGACTATCTTCCATGCTCTTCTTCTTCGACGAGCAATCTTCTCCTATTTTCCCGATATTGGCGGTATCTGGCGAAGAGAACCATCGGAGACGAGGCCGAGGGGGAAGCACGCAACCTTCACTGCCGGTTTTCTCTTCTTTGGCATCGGAAGGTGACGTCGAGGAGACGAGCGATGGCGGCGAGTGGATAGCTGCGTTCGGAGTCGAAGCCACTAAGAAGAACAACGTGTCTCGCGTTAAGGTTCACGCGGGCAGCACGCGTTGAGTCAACACGTGAAGCGAGTCAACGGGCGAAAGGCTTCGGAGATTTTGCGCTGACGTGGTGACAACGTCAGCGACTGAAATTAAACGATGCAACGAATTTCTGATTTTGAATTTGGTCAAAATCAGATTAAAGGTAAAACTAAGGTTTGTTTCAAAATTAGGTTAGGGTTTTCCGGTTGATTTTTCAATTTGGGGGTGATTTTGTACCCGAGAATTAGGGTTTCAAGAAGGTCTGTCGAAGACCCTTAAGGCTGGGGTGTGACACTAACTCTACCATCAAAGCCTCAAGAACATGCAGACCTGAGATTTCTAACTTCCAATGCCCACTAAGTATAATGAGCAAAACTTCTGGGTCGCTGTCACTAACGAGCACATCTACTTCGCTCGCACAGCTCGTGCTTCCAGTCTGTGCAACCCAGTGATCAAGTACGTTCACCGAGTATTGGCTCACACTCTCTTCGGCCGCGGTGAAAGTGACGGTATGGTTCGACAGACTGAATTATTTTATATCTGGTGCATGCTCCACAGTTTTAGAGTCGATTCAGGATATTATTTGGCAAAGCATTTCAGCCGCGTCGCCCGTTCTTTGAGGGGGGGCGATAGTTATTGGCGGCTTGATCACACCTCTAGCTGTTTCCCTCGGTATCATTCCCTATGGCACATTGGAGGCTACCGGCAACAATAGGCTCGACATCGAGTCCTGCGTTGCCATGAAGCTGATTATACACAAGGGAGATTCATATTGTATGGCATTCAAGGGGAGCCCCTTCTGCTTGCCTTTGCCAAACCCGGAGCGCACATCTATCCGCGTTCATGGAAACTGGCACATCCAGCCAGTTGAGGACGCACAGCCCGATCCAGTAGACACAGCACCACCAGCACCGGGAGCATTCTCTTTTGGTGGTACCTCTTCTCGCGATTCCATAATATCTGTGTTGTAGGAAATCAAGGAGGAACAGCTCCAGCAAAGAGAGTTGATCGATCACATGGACACCACTATCTCTCACATGCAGCAGAACTACGCTGCTCGATGGGAATCAAATGAAGCTGGTATGCAACGCCAGCACAAAATGTTGAGCTCTATTTGGGGGAAGCTATCCGCGATAGATGAACGCCTCACTTTCGCATCCGAGGAGCACAGGGCTCAGATGGACATCTTCTCCGACAGCGTTTTTCCTTCAGATGAGGAGGTTGAGCCGGATTATAACGCGCGTGGGAAGAATAAGAGCTCGAGCTCGAGAGCTTCTGGCTCCCGCTCGCGCAAAAAGAAGTAGCTGCCCCCAGATATCTGTTTCAGCATCTACTCCTCTCACATCATGGTATTGCATAGAGGACTATGCAAAATTTTACAGTGGGTGAGCTTTCTATATTCCGATTTCTATTTTCTTGCTTTATGTGGCTATTTGACTGTGTTCTCTTGATCTTGCTATATTTGGATGGATGTTTTTATTCTGTGACGGTTGGATATTATATGGCATTGTATCTTATATGTCATTCTATTCGTGGGCCTGGTCCACATCTTCAGGCCCCATTCTGTGACAGTTATGTATGACACATTGCATTTTACTTTCATGCTTATATTAATGCTTTGCTATGATGATTGAAAATTTTGAAATGTTTTGATGCTTATTATTCATGATTCGTGTGTCTATTATGAGACTTGTCCTATGAAAGCTATTTCAAAAATTTGAGTTGAGTGCATGATTGGTTAGGAATGATCAAAGAAATAAGCCTGGAGTATACTTCCTTGTTAGAAATACTGTTTGATCATATCCATATGTTCTATGATTTAGAGATTTTGTGATTGGATTGATATTGAGTTATTCATTAGTGGGTCAAACATTGATATGATTGTTAAATCAACTCAAGCTTGCATCTTACATGAGATTGATATTGAGTTATATATTCGCTTAGTTACTCTTTGAATTCCTTTCTTTTGTTGGGGAAGCACTGCATTTGTCAAAAAGGATATGTGATCAACTGCGGAACATGTTTATAAAAAAATTACTCACCCTTAGATTCCTCTACTTGGCACTGCGCAAAATTGGCAGTGGTAACGAATGACATGAGTTGAAATCTAAAGAATGTGAAGTTGAAAACAATAAAATGACTCCTCTACTTGGCATTGCGAAAAATTGGCAATGGTACCTAAGGTTATGAGTTGAAGTCTAGTGCAATAATCAGTATATCGTATCCTGAATAAAACATTTGAGTTAACCCCAACGATTTGACTGGGAAGGATTGGAATTGCATGAGTGTTTTATGTAAGCTTAATTGAATCCTATGTTCGCTGTTTACCTAGTTGTTTGGCATCTAGTTATTGTGGGATCAAGCTGTTGAATATTTGAGACAAACATTTACTTAATTTCTCCTGATTAGATCTTGGACTGGTATTAAATGTTTTTCTAACTTGGATGTATATCTTGACATGAAAGATTGCTCTTTTACCAATCATGTATCTCATCTTATTTTATTGCTTGAGGACAAGCAAAGATTTAAGTCTGGAGTATTTTGATGCATTTGCATTTTGGTAGTGATTTTCATAGTTATTTCATGTCAAATCTAGGCTTATTTCGACATTTTTATACTCATTACAGGCTTATTTCCTTCATATCTTCGGAATCTTCACTTTTTGGCACTTTTATGGAATCTCAAGTAAAAAACACCCTTTTTTTCGACATATTTTGAAGATTCTGAGGCCACAGGACGATTTCTTATGCGAAAACGAAGCAGCCCGTCAAATTTAGAGTCATTTGGAGTTTTACCTGACAATCACGGCCAGGTGAACCCTAGCGGGGTTCACCAGAATTCCATTTGGACAAAATCTGTCCAGAAGACATCACGGCCAGGTGAACCCGGCAGGGTTCACCGCGCTTCTTTCAGCCGAACTCTCAGAAGACATCATAGCCAGGTGAACCCGACGGGGTTCACCGCGATTCTAAACCAGGCTCGCGAGCGACCCGACCCACACTCGGTTTTTCCTCGATTTCTCACCTGTTCGGAGGCCAAATTAGGCAAGTAAGGTGTCTATGGAAAGCTCTTTCAGAGGCGAACGCAGAGGACATAAAAGCCCCAATTTTATGACCTAATCATCGAGCATTGATGCGAAGAATGGAGGCGGGCGGAAGAACACGGTGACAGAGGCGATTTTTGGAGATTTTCGGCGATTGAGACACACGATCATCACGATTTCTTCAGGATTCCTTTGGTTCATCATCTCCTTCCCCTTAGCTTCGTTTTCTTATACTTTTCTTGTCATTAAAAGAGAGATTTTGAGTGTTTCAATGACAATTGTAGCGTAAACCCTATTTCGGGGCTTGGTGGAAACCCTTTGATTATTTTAACTGCAAACTTTGTATCTATTTTCGTTATTTGGTATAAACTTGTGAGCATATTTTACTTTGACGTACTTATTTCGTGATTTTATCTTGGCCGAATATTTTCACGTGTTAGCCGTTACGATTCATATTGAGAGAAGGATCGTAAGGGTCGAACCTCCGAGTAAAACTTGCGAGACCTCGACACGAGAGTGTTTGGTCCTCACTCGAGGATTTCATAGCCTGCCATAGAACTCATTGGGTTCGCCTTAGAACAACCCACCGCGAGAGTAGGAGGTCGGTCTAAGACGAACACCGGGGTGTTTCACTCGAGAGAGGGCACCTTGTACCCTAGGGTTAGATTCCTTTTGCAAAAATAATAAACCAATTAACTAATATCTTTCTTATGCGGTTAAGATTATCATTGTGGTGGAAGCCGTAGCCCTGAATTCTCTCTTAAGTCGATTCTCTATCGACGTATTTGTGATTGCTTATTTATGATTTCTGTTCTCAAACCCACATTTCGATTCGCCTAGCTATTAGGACCCAGACTTTCTAGTACTCAACCTTGCTCCCTGTGGGATTCGACATCTTTTGTATTACTGCGACATAACCGTGCACTTGCGGTCGTGTCAATTGTCATTGTTATGCATTTAATACATCTGTGTTAAGTGTGCAATTGCATGACAATATCCCTAGAGATAGATTCTATCTAGTCTCATTGTTATGTCCCTAATCAAGTGCCACAATAGATAAAGTACAGTTATAGTGCAGGTGAGACTAATTATGCGCTGGATTAGAATGGTGCGCTAAACATAGGCATATAGGTATATCAGGGTGGATATACTGGACCAACCCCCATAAGAATTTAACTTGGTGTCTCAAGTTAAATTTCACAGTGATAGAGGTGCATTTGTCCTTTGACTTGAGGTCATTGGCATCTCTATATAGTAAGTGTTATACTTTGATATAACCTAACGCTTTATCATAGCAAGGAAGTCATAATGATTATCATTGAGTGTATCATAAGCCGTATGAGAGGTTCAATGAGCCAAGAGAGGATTTTCTCCTTCCTTAAATGGAAGTTTGATGTCCATATACATATATGCCCCATGGTTGCATGACTGAAAGTGTATGGTCATACACAGGTGAAAGCCTGATTTAGTTATGACCATTAGATTGGGTTAAATAAGTGTAATAAACTTGTCCAATCAGAATATCAGTTTGGCAAAAGGGGCTACAATGCATAGGTACTTTATTGTGGTTTAGGGGTTGGTGATGATAACATCCATTCTAATGACTTGGGTAGCAGTGATGTAATGCTAGGTGCTAGTCATTGTTTGTGATGATGAGGTCATCACTGCCAATGTCAAAGGAACCTATAGGGTCACACAACTAACACTCGAGATCCCGTATTAATCGGGTAGCCTTTGATCGAATCATTGGATAATTCGGATCTGTTTAGGAGCCTGATGCATTGTGGATGCATTTGATGAGATGGAGAACTTCATATAGAGCGAGATTACATTTTGAGATCTACTGACCTCTAGTTGACCTATGGTGACCATATTTGACCTCGATTGACTAATCCTAATCTACAAGTCAAATGATGGAGAATGCACCAAATTGATTCGGTGGCTTGTTGACTTGATTCAATGTGATCTAGATGGGTCCATGAGCATAGGTGAATATTTGAATATATTAATATTCAAATAATGAATAAATTAATATATTTATTTGCAACTTAAGTTATGGAACCCACTTCTATTTCTCCATATATATGGGGGGGCCAAGGGCTAGGCACATATATGTGATTTTCTTCTTGCCCTAGGCAGCAACACTAGCCCTAACCACCCAAGAGTTCTCTCCTAGCTGCTCCCTCCCTTCAAGTTGGCGACAAAGCTTGGTTCAAGTTAAAGGATCTCCATCAATAGAACACAAGCAAGGTGCTAGGTTATCTTTTCCTTCCTCATCACTTCTTCCTTCAAGTGGCACAAGGTGGTGGTGATTGGTCTCCTTGGCGCATCTCTTAAAGTTGGTCCAAGTTGAGAAGGCTTCCTCCCTTAGCGTGGATCTTCTTCCCGAGGCTAACACTAGGTGTGGAAGAAGAGATCTCGAGGAGCCCATGTGTACGGGATTGCAGAGGATGCTCATGTGCTCGTCCTGGTCATCATCTTTTGCTCCAAACTTGCATAAAAGGTACCTATCTATCACATCCGTTGGTTTCTCTCATAAGACAATCTTTCTGGGTTTTTGGTGAAACCTGTTTCAGGCCATCACTTCTGCTCATATTTTTAGTTTAAATTGGCTCAGGGTTTCCCAACAATCATAGTCTCAACTCTAATTCTCAAGAGAGCTTCAAACTGCATGAAAATTATTGTGTGGTCTCATTTCTCTTTAAGAAGTGTTATATTACTCAAAAAAATTTTAAAACTTTTTGGTGTCCTAGAATCATGGCCCACAATTGTAATCATGGGTCGAATTTTTCATTCACTTTGGGCTTCAAAATTGTAGTAAAAGTCCATTTGGTTACAAAAATTATTATTATGATGAAATATCTTCAATTTTGCCTATTTTTAGGGTTTTTTTTATAAAATTCATAAAATAGTGAAACAATAATTTTCTATTGCAAATAATAATATATGGAAAATTTGAAACAAAGTGAGAAAAATATGACCCAAAATTTATATTAAATATACATAAAAAATACTTTAAAAATTTATGTCATCAAATACCCACAACTTAAACTTTTGTTTGTCCTCAAACAAATTCAAAATTGTGACAGGTGTGATATGTATGAAGAATATAACATTTCCATGACATTCACTTATTCTACTTGAATCTCAATTCATAATGCATGCCATAGTTTTCAAACTCATAATTAAGAAAAGATTATTTGGAATCAAACCTCAAGATATTATAGTCCGAGATGAATAAAATTCAACATTCATACCATGCACTGAAACTTCAAATTGTTAGATAACATCTTATTCTTGTTCAATCATTCCATGTCTAACTCTGAAGTTTGAACATTACTTCATGATTTCATGGTTTTATAGAGATTTTTAAAGCATTTGGTTTTTAAACTCTTACCAACTTTTTGATGCAAGAGTCAAACATTTGTGATGAATTTCCTAGGTTACTCAGTTGAACAATAAAATACACTAAACTTAGTTTAATGCAATAAAACTCATAGCCTCATTGTTATGTAGTCATTTGAGTTATTATACTTGACCTTTAGCTCCTTTTCTTTTTCTCCCTTTTTATATTTTCAAAAAGAGCCAACCAAGTTAATGGCCTTTAAATCATTATCAATTTTTTAACAGGGGGTTAAATATTTGTGATGAATGCCCCAATTACTCAATTAAAAATAAATTTAAAGTGTATTGATATGGATTAGTACAATCAAACTCATAACTATTATGCATATAACAAGAGGAGTTGGAGCAAATCCCTCCCTTCTTTATAGATATGTTTATTAAGTATCACTTGTCATCATTTCATGAAGTTCCAACTATCAAGCTATAATAGAAAAATCAAACTTTAAATAAAATACGACCTTTCAAGCATCCATTCAAATGCACAACATTCATGTACAAATTTTAGTCATACCAAAACTAAATTTTTTTTCAATAATTCTTTTCCATCAATAATCTCAAAATTCCAAGAGATCGAATTATATCATACATTACTTCATAAAAACAATTTCAAATAAGATAATATTTTACCTTAGAAATAGAATATTCAAATTACATGTATAATTGTCACAAGCATTATAATAGTAGTTTAAGTTACAACTCTATCACATTTTTAAACAATTAAAACATAATCATAGCAAGAAAATGTCATCATTATACAATGTAATATTATACAAACCTATTGCAGTGATATCCAAATATAATAAATATTATACAACTCTATTGCAGCCGTGTCAAATCCTGGTACACATCAACACATTGTTAAATAAAGTGTTATACAACTATATTGCATTGTGAAATACCATCCTTGGACGGAAAACTAAGAATGAAAAATACATTGAATCTAGTAGCATTTTCCAACCAGATTCAATGTATTTTCTATTCTTTCCTCCCTGTTTTTCATCCAAGGAAACACAGCAAAGAGTATGGAGCAAGAAGAGGGAGAATACTCGTAGTGTAGTCACTCATTGCTCATCTTTCCACTCTAAACTCCATCATCATCATCCTCAAATGGTTCACTCAACTAAATATACAGTTAGATGCATCAAATTTCTTGTTGGAAACTGTTAAGAGTATGCTGTGTATTAGATTAACGGGTTGCTTAACGGGTTAGTTCGTGTTAATGGGTTTAAAGTATTCGACCCACTAGCTTGATCTAATCTATCTTCATATATACTTGTAACCCTAACTTTAGTTAATTCAATTTCTCCTTTTCTCAATCTCTTCTCGTTAACTTGGTATCAGAGCAGGCTTTGTCGCCGCCCCTCTTCCGCCAGCGTCGTCCTCCCTCATTCGCTTCGACTCAGCCGGCGTCGCCCTCTCTTGTTCGCTCCGACCAGGCGACACTACTCTTCCGCCTTCGCTTGCGCATAAACACTCCATCTTCCGCTTTCTTCCTCGGGTGAGGCGGCTGGAGATGCTTGAAGCTTGACCGGCGATCCCTCCGACGCGATCTTCCAGCGATCTTCCAATTCTAGCGAACTTCTTCATCGCTAGTGCTTGTCTTATCGTTGGTGTGGAGACCTTCTTCCAAGAGATTGTGGTCTTCCTCTTCGTTGTCTTCATCGCCTCACGCAGGTGATATTTTCGGTCAAGCCCCTCCTTTGCTCCAGCCGCCACCCTCTTAATATTGCCTCTTCCTATGGATTTCTCAACTATAACTGAATTTAAGCCTGCCTCTAGTGTTGCAACCACTGTTAAGTTTGATGGTAGTAACTACTTACTTTGGGCTAGATCTATCCGTTTTTATCTTGGTTCACACGGGAAAGAACTGCATCTTACTAGCATGCCTCCAAGCCCCTCAGATGCTTCTTATGAGTCATGGAAACGTTCGGACATGGCTGTTGTCACGTCTCTTCTAGCCAACATTGAGACAAGTATAGCATCCACTGTCATGTGCTTGGACACAACTAAAGAAATTTGGGACGCACTGATATCTATTTATGCTCCTCAAGAGACTATCGGTCAAGTTCATCAACTGTATGAGGATCTTTTTAATCTTAAACAAGCGGGAATGTCCATACCAGATCTTTATCGGGTTCTTAAGGGCAAATGGGATCAATTGCAAATGTTGCAACCGCCGACTGCTGATGTTTCAGTGACTATTCAACAACGACAAGAATTGTTTGTTTCCCGGTTTCTCACAGCCCTAGATGACTCTTATGCGGCTGCTAAAGCTCAGCTACTGGCTGATCCTTCTGTCTCAACAATTCAGAGTGTTTATTCCCGTCTTCTGCGCGTCTCTATGGCCACTCCTACCACCCCTGTTAGTAGTGCACTTGTTGCTCCCTATGGTGGTCGACGTGGTGCTGGCGGCTCTGGTCGAGGGAAAGGGCGTGGCCGGGCCACTGTTCCCTGTGAACACTGCGGCCGTGTTAATCACTCATCAGACCGGTGTTGGAAAAAGTTTGGTAAACCTACTTATGCCAAGTTGGCTGCTGATCATGGTTCACCTACCTCTGCACAGGCTGATATACCTCCTTCATCTGACTCGACGATCACCGTGTCTTCAGCCGAGTATGATCGTCTTATTAGATTGGCAGCCCAGGCTGAATCCTCCTCCTCATCCTTGGTGGCTACTACTCCTGGTGTTTCTGGTATTGCCTCCCTTGCTGCATCTCCTAATACTTGGATCTTAGATTCCGGCGCTACTTTTCACGTTTCAGGTAATCGTTCATTATTTGATTCACTTCAACTTGATACCAACCATAGCCTGATATCCATTGCTGATGGCTCCCTTATTCCTATCCATGGCATAGGCACAATTCGCTTAGGCTCTACAATTACCTTGATTAATGTTATAACATCCCTCAGAATCACACCCCACACGCATACAAGTAAAATACGGGGTTTCAAAAAATTTTTACTCTTCCATTAAAAACACAAGAAGAAAGCGGCATCGAAGGACATTACTACGGAACTGAAAACCGCACAGAACTGAATAGGATCGATTTACTAGGAAATAGAAATTCGGAAATCCAGAAAATCCGGCAGCAAGTATAATAATTTACTGCTGCACAGACACGCATATCCTGGAATAAAACAGATGTCCACACTACACATATGTGGAAAACACAATTTCAGATATATTGCGGAATAAGAACAATAACTCTCAAATCGGACATTTCAGAATAAGAATAATTTCAAATCTCACGAATCCAAAACTCGTATCTAACAATTAAAACGAGACAACTATAATATAATATCCTGAAAACAGGCATAAGCCCTCAGGAGATAAAACGTATCGTATAATTAAGTTAGGCACGCAGGCCTGACAGATTTTTAGAAGACAACTCTTAGAAATTAAATAAAACATTAGCATCATAGTAAATTCGTTAATTAGCTGTAGCGATCACTGTCCCAATGTCTCACCTGAAAATATTTAAACAACGGGGGTGAGCTAAAAAGCTCAGTGAGTAAAAGACACTAAAAGCCATCCATAGTACACATCAAAAATATCATGCATAAGTTGAAATACATTTTTGTAACAGATAAGATAAATCAACTTAACATGCACACTCATATCAGAAACAAAACATAATCAAATACAGATACTTATAACATTAGGCATCAAGCATGAAGTAGGATATAAGTATACCAACCCCTCCCTACTAAACACACTGCCTAACACATCTATAATACAGATCGAAACAGAACTACAGAAATCAGAACTGACAGACAGAAAATCAGAATTTTCAGAATCCAAACGGATAGTCTACATCGGAAACAGAAAGGCCACAGAAGGCCTGATGACCACAGAAGGTCTGACCCCACCTCTGCCGAGGACGAGACATGCATGCATATCAGAAACAGAATGGTAGAGGAGGTATCAGTGGGTGGCCCCCGTCTTGTCAGGACGTGGCACTCTGGCCTCCAAAACCCAGAACAGAATGGTAGAGGAGGTATCAGTGGGTGGCCCCCGTCTTGTCAGGACGTGGCACTCTGGTCTCCAATACCCAGAACAGAATGGTAGAGGAGGTATCAGTGGGTGGCCCCCGTCTTGTCAGGACGTGGCACTCTGGTCTCCAATACCCAGAACAGAATGGTAGAGGAGGTATCAGTGAGTGCCAGAACAGAATGGTAGAGGAGGTATCAGTGGGTGGCCCCCGTCTTGTCAGGACGTGGCACTCTGGTCTCCAATACCCAGAACAGAATGGTAGAGGAGGTATCAGTGGGTGGCCCCCGTCTTGTCAGGACGTGGCACTCTGGCCTCCAATACCTATAACGGAACAGAAATAGTGTCTCAAGGGTCGTAGTAGACTATCAGCACCATTACAGCGCCACAGAAGGAGGGTAAGAACACAGAAGAGTGCTACACTAGGGCATAATTTTACAGAACAGATTATACTGAAACGGAGGAGTAGGACCAACCACTACTTAATTCTTACATCATGCCCAAAGTCTGACAAACCAGAAAATGACACACCCCAATATCCAGTCCTTAACAAATTACAATTTGCAGAAAATCAAAGCTGAACACACTTCATAATTTTTACCATCAACCAGAAGTAATATATGAGTGAATTCCTTAGATTTCATGCAACTATCCTTAATTCATGTCAGACCAGTCTATGTTCTCACAAAGGTTATAACACATTCAAAGTTTTCAGAAAATTCACAACATATAAACAGAACAGAAAATATTCACATAACAAACAATTAAACATAGAACAGAAACTATTCATGAAATAATTTCCTCAAAATTCCTAAAACCGTGAGCTATAAAATTACTGTAAGGGGCGCCAGTTTCAGAACCTTAACAGAACGTACAAATTTCATGTAAATAATTTCAGTCCCCCACTACAGATAATTTTAATTACACGTTCGTGAAGAAAATTGACAAAAGCCCCAAAATTGGCTCGAACCATGATTTTCGAAAATTCCTAAGTTCTTAGTTAAATCCCCAATTTTGTTTTCTCTAAAATTTCTCATCAAGCAATTAAATTTTAGAAGAACTACAGACCACAATTTAAGAGATTAAACCATACAGGCTAAATTTTTCTCACAATGGAATATTCGTCTAACCAAAACATAGCAGATTTATATTGTCAGATTGCAACATATATTTTTGGTCCAATTTCGAACCAAAGCTAGTCAATATTATATTCAAAATGAAGCTCTCTGAATCTAGTTTCCAACAAAACTGGTTTCGCAAAATTTCGAATTGTAGGCAGGAAGATATAAGGGTTCGAACATAGGTGGGTCAGAATTTCAGATTTCAAGAAAACAGATTCATATATTAGAATTACGACATATATTTCAGATCCAATAACTAATAGAAAATAGGCGTTATGGGAGTCAAAATGAAGCTCTTCAAGCCTACGGTCTAATAAAACTGGTTTCACAGGATTTCGAGCTATACCTAGGGAGATACGAGAGTTCGAACACAAAAGGGTCAAGATTCTAGATTTTCAGAAAATAGATTTCGTAAGTTATATAACAATGCCGATTGCAACACGAATATAGTTCAGATGTGGTCGATATTACATAAGAATCAAAGCTGAGCGAATCTAGTTTCATACAAAATTTGTTTCGTGTGATTTGGATCTATAGATCATGAGATATTGAGGTTAAAGAACAGTAAGGTCAGATTGGCGACTACAATTTTCAGCAAGACAAAATTTCTGAATCATCATGCATATTCAGATCCGACCTATAGAATAGAAAAACACAGGATCTACTTGCAGATTTTTGGTTCATACAGATAATTATTACAAATAGGATTAGACTCCTTAGGATCGAATTACTCACAGAAAATCGCCCACAGAAAAAAAAACGCCACAACAGAGGGTCAGGGATCTCCAGGAACTTCGTCCACCACCAGTCTGCCACCACCAGCGTCAGAAATTTGCAGGAGGCGCCAAACACAGTAAGGGGCGACAACCACAGGCGGCTAGGGCAAGAAAACAACAAAAATCGTGAGGGAGAGGAGCTCTCACGATATTTCTCTTTTTCTCCCACTCCAAACGGATCCAAGATCCAATAACCCAGTTAACTTAAGTGAAAATCGGTTTTAAGGGCTCACCTGGGCTTAACCACCATGCGCCACTCCAATAACACAGAAATATGCGCCACCATGGTGGAAGAATTCCAGGAGCAAAGAGTCAAGGTTGAGGGTTCGAAGCCCCAACCAAAATAATTATTTTTGCCCTGTAGGAAAAAGTCCTACAATTAGGCAAAAATCCCAAAACTTTAACAGATAAAAATACAGAAACAGAATTTCTAACCTTAAATCGTAATTCAGAAACTCAAGGGCGTTACATCCTCCCCCCCCCCTTATAGAGCTTTAGTCCTCTAAAGCTGACCAAGCCCGTCACTGAACAGGTGAGGATGCTCCTTTCTCATATCTGCTTCAACCTCCCAAGAGGCTTCTTCAACAGACTGATTTCCCCAGATGACTTTCACAAGTGGAATAACCTTATTTCTCAGCACCTTCTCTTTTCTATCTTCAATTCTGAGAGGTTTCACCACAAAAGTCATGTTCTCTTCAAGCTGAAGAGGTTCCAACTCTAGAACATGAGAAGGATCAGAACAATATTTTCTGAGTGCAGATACATGGAACACATTATGGAGGTGTTCCAGTGATGGGGGCAGAGCAAGTCGGTATGCCACAGGTCCAACCCTCTCAATGATATCAAAGGGACCAATGTACCTGGGACTCAATTTTCCCCTCTTCCCAAATCTCATCACCCCTTTCATAGGTGAGACCTTTAGGAAAACATGCTCTCCCACCAAAAACTCAAGAGGACGCCGCCTCACATCAGCATAACTCTTCTGTCTATCCTGAGCAATCTTCATCTTTCTCTGAATTTCTCTAATCTTCTCAGTGGCTTCCTGAACAGCATCAGACCTTAGCACTGTTCTGTCCCCAGTTTCCTCCCAGCATATTGGTGTTCTGCATTTCCTCCCATATAGGGCCTCATACGGAGCCATCTGTATGCTAGAGTGAAAGCTATTGTTGTAGGTGAACTCTATCAGTGATAAGTCCAGATCCCACTCAACAGACCAGTCAACCACATAAGATCTCAGAAGATCCTCAAGTGTCTGAATAGTCCTCTCTGTCTGACCATCAGATTGAGGATGATATGCAGTGCTGAAACTCAGATTAGTTCCCAAATCTTCCTGTAATTTCTTCCAAAACCTGGACAGAAATCGAGGATCACGGTCAGAGACAATGTCCAAGGGAACTCCATGCAATCTGACAATCTCATCGATGTACAGTTTTGCTAACCGATCCAAACTGTAAGTCATTTTGATCGGTAAGAAGTGAGCTGACTTCGTGAGTCTGTCCACAATCACCCATATGGCATCATGATTCCTTCTGGTATTGGGCAGTCCACACACAAAGTCCATACTGATATGCTCCCACTTCCACTGAGGAATAGGGAGAGACTGCATCAAACTGCCCGGCCTCTGATGCTCAGCCTTCACGGTTTGGCAAGTCAAACATCTGGACACAAACAAATGCACATCCTTCTTCATACCATGCCACCAGAAAGTCTTTTTCAAATCCTGATACATCTTGGTACTACCAGGATGAACGGTATACTTAGTGCAATGACTTTCCTTAAGAATTTCATTTCTCAACTCAGGGTCCTCAGGAACACAGACCCTTCCACGGAATCTGAGGAGACCATCATCCGACATACTGAAATTATCCACCCAGCCTTGCTCAGACCTCTCTTTCCACCGTAAAATATCCGGATCTGATTGCTGCCCTGATCTCAATCTCTGCAGTAACTCTGACTGAACCCTGAGAGAAGCTAGAAGACCGCCTCTCTCACCCGGAGTCACACTCAGATGCATGTCACTGAACTCCTGCAATAGTCGCCACTCCTGGACTCGTAGTGCAGCTATCTGAGTCACAGGATACCGACTAAGAGCGTCAGCCACCACATTGGCTTTACTAGACTGATATTGGATGGTGAAGTCATAATCCTTTATCCATTCAAGCCATCGTCTCTGTCTCATATTCAGCTCTTTCTGAGTGAAGATATACTTCAAGCTCTAGTGATCTGTAAACAATTCAAATGTCTGTCCAAACAGATAGTGCCTCCAGATCTTCAAGGCAAAAACTACAGCTGCCAACTCCAGATCATGAGTGGGGTAGTTTACCTCATAGTCTTTGAGTTGCCTTGAAGCATAAGCAACTACTTTTCCTTGCTGCATCAGTACAGCACCCAGACCCTTACCAGAGGCATCAGTGTAAACAGTGAACTTCTCTCCATCACAGGGAATGATGAGGATAGGAGCACTGGTCAGTCTCTTTTTCAGTTCTTGAAAACTAAACTCACAATCATCAGACCACTCAAACTTCAAATTCTTTCTAGTTAGCTTAGTCAGAGGACCAGCTAGCTTGGAAAAACCCTCCACAAAGCGGCGGTAGTATCCAGCTAAGCCCAGAAAACTTCTGACCTCAGTCGCTGTAGTTGGTCTTCCCCAGTGAAGAATGGCCTCCACCTTCACTGGATCCACAGACACACCCTGGCCAGAAATAATGTGCCCCAGAAAGCCAATCTGATATAGCCAGAACTCACATTTGCTGGCCTTAGCATACAGCTGCTTCAGCCGCAGAATCTCCAGCACCTTGCGCAAATCCTGAGAGTGATCTTGCGCATTCTTGGAGTAGGTCAGAATATCATCAATGAAGACGACCACACATTTATCCAGAAGCTCATGAAATATCCTGTTCATCAGATCCATAAACACCGCAGGGGCATTTGTCAGTCCAAAGGGCATAACAAGAAACTCATAGTGCCCATACCTGGTCCTGAATGCAGTTTTAGGTACATCCTCCTCCTGAACTCTCAACTGATGATAGCCAGACCTCAGGTCAATTTTAGAGAATACAGTAGCACCCTGCAACTGATCAAAGAGATCATCAATACGGGGTAATGGGTACTTATTCCTAACAGTCACTTGATTGAGTTGACGGTAATCGATGCACATGCGCAAAGTACCATCCTTCTTCTTCACAAATAACACAGGTGCTCCCCATGGAGAAACACTGGGTCGAATATACCCCTTCTCTAATAATTCTTCCAGTTGCTTTTTCAGCTCTGTCAGTTCTGAAGTTGCCATCCTGTAAGGAGCTTTAGATATCGGTGCCGTGCCTGGCAACAACTCGATACCAAACTCAACTTCTCTGCTGGGTGGTAACCCAGATAAATCATCAGAGAAGACGTCAGTAAACTCTCTTACCACAGGAATTTTAGCCAGATCCAAATCAGGCTCAGTCTGCACCTTGACATGCGCCAGATACCCCTTGCAGCCCTGGGCTAAAAGCTTCCTGGCCTGCAGATGAGATATCACCAAAGGCTCCTGTTCTGAAATCCGGCCTTGGATAACCAATTGCTGTCCATCACTTAGATGCAGAGTAATTAACTTTTCAAAACAATCTAAAGTAGCATGATAGGCAGACAGCCAATCCATGCCCAGAATGATGTCATAGTCTTTCATAGGAAGACTAATCAAATCAATAGGTAAATCATATCCTTCAACCTTAATCAAACAGTCAGGATATGCTATATCTGTAGATACAGCCTCACCCATAGGTGTATGAATAGAAATACAGAAATCAAGTATCCTAGGCAACACAGGCAGACATGGTGCAAAACATGCAGACACAAAAGATAAATTGGCACCAGGATCAAAAAGAATGCGTGCCAACTAACTAAACACATAAAGTGTACCTTCCACCACGGACTTCGAAGCCGAAGCATCCCTCTCCGCGATGGCATACACGCGAGTCTGCACAGTAGGCTTCTCACCCTGTCCTTTAGCATCCGGCATAGGACAGTCCTTAATCATATGTCCCACCTTACCACATCTGAAGCAAGCGCCAGTCTTCCTGTAGCACTCATTATCCTGATGTTTAGTGCTCCCGCAGTGGAGACACTTCCTGCCATTCTGAGAAACTGTGCTGACTGGCTTCTGATAAGGTTGGTATCTGCCCTTATGGTCTTTCTTCTTATTCTTGAAATTCTTCTTATCCTTACCACCCAGAGTGGGTGCGTAAGTCACAGAAGTAGGGGCGGATGCAGGGATAGTATCAACAGCCATCTCAGCAATGCACCTCTCAGCAGTGCGAGCCCTGTCTACCACTTCAGCATAAGCCTCCAAGTGTAGCATAGCTACCCTTGTCCTGATGTCTTTCCTCAAACCCCGCTGAAACTTCTTGGCTCTTCTTTCCTCGGTGTTGACTAAGTGAGGAGCATACCCCGATAACCGAGCGAATGTGGCCTCATACTGATCCACCGTCAGGTCACCCTGCTCAAGATGAATAAACTCCACCTCGCGCTCCTCAGATAAGCTAGAGGGGAACAACTTGGCATTGAACTTCATCATGAAGTACTGCCAATCAACAACTCCGGATTCAGTTGTCGCCAGTCTGACGACCCCCTTCCACCAGTCTTCGGCATCTCCACGCAACATGAAGACAGACAAACATAGCTTGTCTGCATCATCACAGCGCAAAACCTGAAAAATCTTTTCCAGTGCCAAAAGCCAATCCTCAGCCGCTCTGGGCCCTGGACTACCATAAAATGTAGTCGGGTTCAGGTGCTGAAACTCTCGAACCAACCGAGCATATCGTTGATGTGCGCCATCACCCAAAGGAGAACCAGCGCCACCCACATCGTGTCCAGTTGGTTGTGACTGTGTCTGAGACTGTGTCTGCGTCAGCCGCTGCAATAACTGTTGCTGAACCTCCATGTGTTGCGCCTGCTACTGCTGCATCATCTGAGTTTGCTGCTGGATGAAGGCGTTCTGTTGTTGTATCATAGCAGTCATAGCCTCCATGGCCTGCCTCAGATTAGACTGTTGATCACCGTTGCTACTGCTAGATCTTGGTCGCACCATTTTGTTTTTTTTTTGTACCTGCATCACATAACACAGTAGAATAACAACCAATATTCAATCACGGATCAGATCCTATCTTGGTTTCTAGCAATACACAAACAGAGGTTTCCAATATTCAATCACGTATCAGATCCTATCTTGGTTTCTAGCAATACACAAACAGAGTTTTCCTTTCCCGGAGTTTCTAATTGCTAGTAATATGGCTCTGATACCATCTATAACATCCCTCAGAATCACACCCCACACGCATACAAGTAAAATACGGGGTTTCAAAAAAATTTTACTCTTCCATTAAAAACACAAGAAGAAAGCGGCATCGAAGGACATTACTACGGAACTGAAAACCGCACAGAACTGAATAGGATCGATTTACTAGGAAATAGAAATCCGGAAATCCAGAAAATCCGGCAGCAAGTATAATAATTTACTGCTGCACAGACACGCATATCCTGGAATAAAACAGATGTCCACACTACACATATGTGGAAAACACAATTTCAGATATATTGCGGAATAAGAACAATAACTCTCAAATCGGACATTTCAGAATAAGAATAATTTCAAATCTCACGAATCCAAAACTCGTATCTAACAATTAAAACGAGACAACTATAATATAATATCCTGAAAACAGGCATATGCCCTCAGGAGATAAAACGTATCGTATAATTAAGTTAGGCACGCAGGCCTGACAGATTTTTAGAAGACAACTCTTAGAAATTAAATAAAACATTAGCATCATAGTAAATTCGTTAATTAGCTGTAGCGATCACTGTCCCAATGTCTCACCTGAAAATATTTAAACAACGGGGGTGAGCTAAAAAGCTCAGTGAGTAAAAGACACTAAAAGCCATCCATAGTACACATCAAAAATATCATGCATAAGTTGAAATACATTTTTGTAACAGATAAGATAAATCAACTTAACATGCACACTCATATCAGAAACAAAACATAATCAAATACAGATACTTATAACATTAGGCATCAAGCATGAAGTAGGATATAAGTATACCAACCCCTCCCTACTAAACACACTGCCTAACACATCTATAATACAGATCGAAACAGAACTACAGAAATCAGAACTGACAGACAGAAAATCAGAATTTTCAGAATCCAAACGGATAGTCTACATCGGAAACAGAAAGGCCACAGAAGGCCTGATGACCACAGAAGGTCTGACCCCACCTCTGCCGAGGACGAGACATGCATGCATATCAGAAACAGAATGGTAGAGGAGGTATCAGTGGGTGGCCCCCGTCTTGTCAGGACGTGGCACTCTGGCCTCCAAAACCCAGAACAGAATGGTAGAGGAGGTATCAGTGGGTGGCCCCCGTCTTGTCAGGACGTGGCACTCTGGTCTCCAATACCCAGAACAGAATGGTAGAGGAGGTATCAGTGGGTGGCCCCCGTCTTGTCAGGACGTGGCACTCTGGTCTCCAATACCCAGAACAGAATGGTAGAGGAGGTATCAGTGAGTGCCAGAACAGAATGGTAGAGGAGGTATCAGTGGGTGGCCCCCGTCTTGTCAGGACGTGGCACTCTGGTCTCCAATACCCAGAACAGAATGGTAGAGGAGGTATCAGTGGGTGGCCCCCGTCTTGTCAGGACGTGGCACTCTGGCCTCCAATACCTATAACGGAACAGAAATAGTGTCTCAAGGGTCGTAGTAGACTATCAGCACCATTACAGCGCCACAGAAGGAGGGTAAGAACACAGAAGAGTGCTACACTAGGGCATAATTTTACAGAACAGATTATACTGAAACGGAGGAGTAGGACCAACCACTACTTAATTCTTACATCATGCCCAAAGTCTGACAAACCAGAAAATGACACACCCCAATATCCAGTCCTTAACAAATTACAATTTGCAGAAAATCAAAGCTGAACACACTTCATAATTTTTACCATCAACCAGAAGTAATATATGAGTGAATTCCTTAGATTTCATGCAACTATCCTTAATTCATGTCAGACCAGTCTATGTTCTCACAAAGGTTATAACACATTCAAAGTTTTCAGAAAATTCACAACATATAAACAGAACAGAAAATATTCACATAACAAACAATTAAACATAGAACAGAAACTATTCATGAAATAATTTCCTCAAAATTCCTAAAACCGTGAGCTATAAAATTACTGTAAGGGGCGCCAGTTTCAGAACCTTAACAGAACGTACAAATTTCATGTAAATAATTTCAGTCCCCCACTACAGATAATTTTAATTACACGTTCGTGAAGAAAATTGACAAAAGCCCCAAAATTGGCTCGAACCATGATTTTCGAAAATTCCTAAGTTCTTAGTTAAATCCCCAATTTTGTTTTCTCTAAAATTTCTCATCAAGCAATTAAATTTTAGAAGAACTACAGACCACAATTTAAGAGATTAAACCATACAGGCTAAATTTTTCTCACAATGGAATATTCGTCTAACCAAAACATAGCAGATTTATATTGTCAGATTGCAACATATATTTTTGGTCCAATTTCGAACCAAAGCTAGTCAATATTATATTCAAAATGAAGCTCTCTGAATCTAGTTTCCAACAAAACTGGTTTCGCAAAATTTCGAATTGTAGGCAGGAAGATATAAGGGTTCGAACATAGGTGGGTCAGAATTTCAGATTTCAAGAAAACAGATTCATATATCAGAATTACGACATATATTTCAGATCCAATAACTAATAGAAAATAGGCGTTATGGGAGTCAAAATGAAGCTCTTCAAGCCTACGGTCTAATAAAACTGGTTTCACAGGATTTCGAGCTATACCTAGGGAGATACGAGAGTTCGAACACAAAAGGGTCAAGATTCTAGATTTTCAGAAAACAGATTTCGTAAGTTATATAACAATGCCGATTGCAACACGAATATAGTTCAGATGTGGTCGATATTACATAAGAATCAAAGCTGAGCGAATCTAGTTTCATACAAAATTTGTTTCGTGTGATTTGGATCTATAGATCATGAGATATTGAGGTTAAAGCACAGTAAGGTCAGATTGGCGACTACAATTTTCAGCAAGACAAAATTTCTGAATCATCATGCATATTCAGATCCGACCTATAGAATAGAAAAACACAGGATCTACTTGCAGATTTTTGGTTCATACAGATAATTATTGCAAATAGGATTAGACTCCTTAGGATCGAATTACTCACAGAAAATCGCCCACAGAAAAAAAAACGCCACAACAGAGGGTCAGGGATCTCCAGGAACTTCGTCCACCACCAGTCTGCCACCACCAGCGTCAGAAATTTGCAGGAGGCGCCAAACACAGTAAGGGGCGACAACCACAGGCGGCTAGGGCAAGAAAACAACAAAAATCGTGAGGGAGAGGAGCTCTCACGATATTTCTCTTTTTCTCCCACTCCAAACGGATCCAAGATCCAATAACCCAGTTAACTTAAGTGAAAATCGGTTTTAAGGGCTCACCTGGGCTTAACCACCATGCGCCACTCCAATAACACAGAAATATGCGCCACCATGGTGGAAGAATTCCAGGAGCAAAGAGTCAAGGTTGAGGGTTCGAAGCCCCAACCAAAATAATTATTTTTGCCCTGTAGGAAAAAGTCCTACAATTAGGCAAAAATCCCAAAACTTTAACAGATAAAAATACAGAAACAGAATTTCTAACCTTAAATCGTAATTCAGAAACTCAAGGGCGTTACAAATGTTCTTTATGTCCCACAGTTTCCAGTGAATCTTATTTCTGTGTATGCCCTCACTAAAAACTTGAGCTGTTCAATCACATTTTTCTCCTCCTCTTGCGTTTTTCAGGACCTCAGGACGAAGGCGAAGATTGGTGGGGGGCTTAAAGTTGGCGGTGTCTATGTATTGACTGAACCTGCTTCTATTCCCACTCGCGTTTTGACGGCTGCTTCTTCACCTTACACGTGGCATTGTCGCTTGGGTCACATTTCCTCAACAAAAGTGCAGCAATTTTTGTCTCTTAAATCTTGTCCTACTTTTGAGTGTGATGCATGTCAGGTTGGCAAACACCATCGCACCTCTTTTCCTAAAAATGTCAGTTCTCCTACCGTTGTACCCTTTTATATTGTTCATTCAGACATTTGGGGTCCGAGTCCTGTTTCCACTAGAGATGGTTTTAAATACTTTGTGACATTTATAGATGACTATTCTCGCATGTGTTGGATTTATTTATTAAAAAATCGTTCTGATGTGCTTCATGTTTTTCAATTGTTCTACATTGAGATTAAAAATCAATTTGGCTTACCATTGAAAATTTTGCGAACTGATAATGCACTTGAGTATACTAGTTCGGGTTTTACCAGGTTTTGTGAATCTCAAGGAATTCTCCACCAAACTACTTGTCCTTATACCTCTCAACAGAATGGTGTTGCTGAACGCAAGAACCGTCACCTACTTGATGTCACTCGCGCCCTTATGTTTCACATGCATGTTCCTAAACAATTTTGGGGTGATGCTGTTCTGACTGCCACTTACTTAATTAACCGGATTCCTACCTCCACACTTCAAGGTAAATCTCCTATTTCCATTATATCACCGGACTGCCCTACTTTCCCAATTCCACCCAAGACCTTTGGATGTCTTTGTTATGTTCACAATCTTTCTCCAGGTAATGATAAGTTGAGTCCACGTGCTATTAAATGTGTCTTTCTTGGCTACTCTCGAACTTAGAAAGGATACAGATATTTTGATCCCAAGATGGGACGGTATTTTGTGAGCATGGATGTATCATTCTTTGAATCTACACCATACTTCTCAAATTCTGTCCCTGCTGATCATCTCATTCCACTGCCTACTCCATGCCCCTTAGATGTACCATCTGTGCCTTCGTTGGTTTCTGGTACTCCTTCTGTTCCTTTATAGGTGTATCATCGCCGGGCACCAGCCGCTCTAGCTCCGATCCCCCCGCCTGACGCGACTTTGCCTGAGGATCCTTGTCCAGCTCCAGATGATCTACCCATTGCTCTTCGAAAAGGGCGTCGCTCGACCGCTAAGTATCCCATTTCTCATTATGTTTCATACAAACGCATTTCCACCTTTCATAATGCCTTTATTACTGCATTATCCTCGAGCACTGTTCCTACCAGCCATTCTACAGCTCTTTCTCTTCCACACTGGAAGGCTGCCATGGATGAGGAAATGGATGCTCTTACCTCGCGATGCACCTGGAGTCTTGTTCCCCTTCCTTCTGGTGCTCACCCTGTTATGTGTCGGTGGGTGTACACTGTCAAACATAATCCTGATGGCTCTGTCCATCGCTATAAGGCACGCTTGGTGGCCAAAGGCTTTACATAGATATATGGTGTTGACTACTTGGATACGTTCTCTCCAGTTGCCCGGTTGAACTCTGTTCGTATTATTCTTTCGCTTGCCATTAACCTTGGGTGGTCTCTTCATCAGCTAGATATTAAGAACGCCTTTCTATATGGTGATCTTACTGAAGATGTTTATATGAATCAACCTCCTGGTTATGTCAAGCCGGGGGGGATGGTCTGCAAGTTACACAAAGCTATATATGGTCCCAAACAAAGCCCGCGAGCGTGGTTCCAGAAGTTTTCTACTATCATATCTCAGATTGGCTTCCTTCACTGTAAATCTGATCACTCAATCTTTATTAAGAAGTCACCTTCTGGTATTATTATCTTGGCTATTTATGTTGATGACATTCTTTTATCTGGCAATGACTCCAAAGGTATCCATGAGACCAAGACATATCTTCAATCGCAATTCTCCCTTCGCGATATGGGTAAACCTCGTTATTTTCTTGGAATTGAAATTGCCTATAAAGGTTCAAATGTTCACTTATCTCAAAGAAAGTATGTGCTTGACCTTCTATCTGACACTGGAATGCTAGAGTGTAAACCTCATGATGTGCCGATGGTTCCAAATGAACGACATAGCTTATGGGAAACATCTGAAGACACTGATCCTCTCTTGTACCGACAGGTTGTGGGCAAACTCATTTATCTTACTGTCACTCGCCTAGATATTTCGTTTGCAGTTGGTGTAGTCAGTCAGTTCATGCAGTCCCCTAAAGAGTGTCACTGGAAAGCTGTACTACGAATTCTTCAATACCTTAAGAAATGCCCAGGTAAAGGTCTCCTGTACAAGAAAAATGGACACCTTGCTGTTGAGTCCTACTCTGATGCTAATTATGCAGGGAATGTGGATGACCGTAAGTCTATATCAGGTTTCTGTGTATACGTTGGGGGAAATCTTGTCACTTGGAAGAGCAAGAAACAAAATGTGGTATCTAGATCAAGTTGTGAAGCAGAGTACCGTGCTATGGCTCATACCACATGTGAACTATTATGGATCAAAGGTTTAATGCTAGAGGTTGGCCTAGTTGTGGATAGTCCTATGATTATGCATTGTGATAACCAGTCAGCTATTTTCATTGCAAATAATCCATCTTTTCATGAACGCACCAAACATGTTGAAGTTGATTGTCACTTTATCAGAGATGTCATTTCAAATCGCCAAATCTCCACACCATATACTAAGTCTGAAGAGCAGGTTGCAGATATCTTTACTAAAGCTCTCAACACAGCCAAAATGTGTGAATTCTGTAACAAGCTGGGCATGATTGATATATTTGCTCCAGCTTGAGGGGGTGTATTAAGAGTATGCTGTGTATTAGATTAACGGGTTGCTTAACGGATTAGTTCGTGTTAATGGGTTTAAAGTATTCGACCCACTAGCTTAAAAATGTCATCATTATACAATGTAATATTATACAAAATGTCATCATTATACAATGTAATATTATACAAACCTATTGCAGTGATATCCAAATATAATAAATATTATACAACTCTATTGCAGTCGTGTCAAATCCTGGTACACATCAACACATTGTTAAATAAAGTGTTATACAACTATATTGCATTGTGAAATACCATCCTTGGACGGAAAACTAAGAATGAAAAATACATTGAATCTAGTAGCATTTTTCAACCAGATTCAATGTATTTTCTATTCTTTCCTCCCTGTTTTTCATCCAAGGAAACACAGCAAAGAGTATGGAGCAAGAAGAGGGAGAATACTCGTAGTGTAGTCACTCATTGCTCATCTTTCCACTCTAAACTCCATCATCATCATCCTCAGATGGTTCACTCAACTAAATATATAGTTAGATGCATCAAATTTCTTGTTGGAAACAAAGATGAAACAAGACTAAGAGAGGAGGTGAGAGAGGTTGGGGTAACGGTTTTGATGACAGGGAAATCACTGTAGTCATTCATGACTTTTTGTCTTAGATTTGATTTAGAATCATGGTCATGATCATATTCACGAGCACAATCATGATTCTAATTTGTCCTAAAAAATTTCTAAAAATAAATTAAAAATAAGTATCAAGAATATGAAATTAGAACTTAAAAATTATATTTGCAAAAATAGAAATTTATTTATCTAAGTTAACTAATCTAAGAAAAACTCTTAAATGGAAATAAGGGGAAGAAATTTGGGTTACCTTCCAAAAAGTGCTTCTTTAGGGTTATTAGCTTAAGTGAAGTTTAAATGTCATGGCAAAGCTAGTAGATCAGTGGCATAGCACATGGCATATAGGCATATAGTTTCCTACTCCGTTGTCTTAAAGGTGTACCCACCAAAGTAAATATCCTGAATTATAAGTGAATCACTATTGCGGTAATTATCCTATGCATGTAAAGATAGAAGTCAATGTTTTTAATCTCATGTAAAGAATATCCTAGAATCTTTCTATATTTATCCAAAAGAAAAATTATTTGTCCTTCCTTTCAATTTATATCAACAATTATAGGAAGATTGGAATTACGTTCTAGAAATTCATACTTTGGATTGTTTGGGAGATTTTTAAGTTCAATATTAGGTTTCTCTCTTACCTCAAGGTTAGCAACGCATAACTTTACTAGTTTTACATCATGTGTGTCAATGGTTGAAACTAAATCAAATGGTTTGGAATTAGGTTTAGTCTCTTTATCTTTTTCTTTACTCCCTTCTTCTTTAATGGTTTTCTCTATTCTTCAACTCTCGGATTCACCCTCACCAAACTCATTGTTTCTTACTTGAGGTTCCTCTAATGTCTCTATGGGTTTAGCTGAGGCTATGGCTTGCTAGGCTATTTAGGCTTCCAACATATTAAAGTGGGTAGCTATACTATCTACTTTGGATGTAAGTTGGTACATAACATCACATTGCATCTACCTTTACTATAAAAATTCTTCATTTTGCTTGGTTTGAGTAACTATGAATTTTGAAGTAGGGCTTCAAGGTTGGATTCTTGGGTTTGCCTAAAGTTTGAGTTGCTCTCATAAAAGGAAGTTGGATGATTCCCCTTGAGTCATAGGTATTACTAGAGTATTGATCATCCCAGTGTCATGGGTTAAAGTTACCAGATAAAGATGAGTTTAAGCATGGAGGGGTTCCTAATTGGCATTCAAAGTAAGAATGACCAAAATATGCATGAATATCACAAAAAACCAAATTCATTTTTGCATGATTAAATCAAATTTCGGTAAAAATCTATACATTATAGTAGTGGATTTTTTTTAAGTTTTTTAATTGTTAGGCTATGATTGAAATCATGACCCATGATTGCAAATCAATAAATTCTAAAAAAAAAGAAAAAAAATATAAAAGAGCCATAAATAGCAGAATTAATAAAACTATGACACAATTCTATTTTACTTCTAAGAAACAAAGATAATTGAAATTTCTAAATTTATATTACTAGCTATGATGGTAATCATCGCCCGTGATTGTGAAACAAAAATTACATGAAGTAATAAATAAAAAATAATAAAATTATAGTAGAGAACATATATTTTGTTATAAATAAATATAGAAATAAAATTTTAAAGTTTTAGTCTTAGATCATGATTGTAATCACCACCAATGATGAAAATTTATAAACCCTAATTAACAAAAATAGAAACTATAAACTGATAAAAATAAAATTCTAGATTTAAGGCAAGGAAGTAATTTCTAGTGTGACAATCTCATAATTTCTATTGATATTAACTAGATCCCATCATTGCTACTAAAGACTTGATGATGTCTCCAAGAAAGGCAAAAAAAACTAGTTGGGGCAAGAGGTGGCCAACGGGCAGGGCCGGCCCGCGGCCCGCACGGCCCAGCATGGCATGGGCCTGGCCCGGCCCAGCACGTTGACCAAGTCAACATACCGCGGGCGGCCTATGGCCCGGCTCGGGCCATGCAGGGCCGAAGAGTTCAGGCACGGCACGGACCCTTGCTCGGCACGGCACACATAATTAATGTTTTTTATTATTTGGCGCCAAAATTTAAATTTTTACCTATGTTATTTTACATTTATACCCACTTAAAGTATCTAAAAAATTTAAATTTATAGGTATAATTGTCTTTTAACTATAAAATTATTGTTTTATTCTCTTTTAATAATATAAAATAGAGGATAAATTTGTAAATTTATACTCATTTCATCTCTATAAATTCTAGATAGTTCCTTACATTTCACACATAAAATTTTAGTTTGAATTATTTTTTTTATTACATTCCTCTTAATCACGTGAGTTTTAATTACTTTGTTAATTGTGTTTGCAGTCTTGCAGGTGAGCACGAGGCATAGAAAAAAAATGGCAGATAATAGAAGAGTGAAGATAATTATCATTCTGCCAAATTCTCGACGTTCAATCTTCCTTACGTCTATCTTAAATTTCTTCAATGCTGATCAATGGAGAATCACCATTTTAAGTATTATCGAACGTGTTAGTCAAATCATACGAATTGATGTATTCAAGTTCGAAGAACACTTTATTCACTTATCTGATCATGCAAGACAAGAATTTTTAGCTTCTCCCTCCCCTTCTGGGTTGAGATTGAGATAGATATTGAGGACTTTGAAATAAACGATAGTGAGGAGAATAGTGATAATATCAACGATGAACCGGAGCAATATATCGAAACAAACCAAGCACAAGAGTCACTTGAGTTTTTTATTGTTGAAGGAGGAGGTAGAGCTGAAAACAAGGAGTGCGCAATATGCATAGAGAAGACGGAGCACGGAGAGTAAGTATGCTTAACACAATGCTTGCACATCTTCCATAGTAGTTGCTTGCATCGTTAGCTACTGGTCAATTGTTTATGCCCATTATGTCGGCAATTGATTTAAGCTTAAATGTATAATTTATGAATATGAAATTTAATCGAGTTGGTTTTAACTTTAGTCATGTGTTGTTAGTGTTGTTAATAAATAAATAAATATTAATTTAATAAAATATATTAAAATTAAAATTATATATTTTTAAAATAAAATAAATAAATAAATTAATTAAATAATTTTTTTTATATTTTTTCAAAAATTTGTGCAACATACATAATGCTCAATTTCTTAATTTTTTTCATATTTTATATATTTTAATTAATTAATAATTTACTTTTTAAAAAATTTATTTTAATTGATTTTATATGATTTTTAAATTTGCCCGTAGGCCAAAGTTAGGTCGGGTCAGGCATGGCCCGCATGCCGAATCTTGACCCGTTGGGCCAGATTAAACCCGCGTGCCGACTCCAGCCCGCGGGCCGGTTTCAGCCCCATGCCAAATCTGGCCTGCATGCCTGATCCAGGCCGAATGAACGCTTGAGCAGTGCCTGGGTCGGCACGGCTAATCGTGCTGCGGGCCGTGCCGGGCCTAGAGTTTTTTTCGCCGTGCTAGGCCCGGCTGATGGAGGCAGCAGCCCTAATTTAAAGAGACACACTTGGGCTCGGAGGAAACCTCCTCAACATGAATTCACCTAGAGCTCACTTGCTTTCGATTGCTTTGCATTGCATTTCATGGCATTTAGGTTAGTTTAAGTTTTCAAATAAAGCCATACATCATATAGTCATTTATGGCAAGTCCAATTGTAGTAGGTTGTGCATTGTAATGCATGTAGCTCTTATGCACTTTTGCATCATGGTAGGATAGTGCATCCTTGCATTGGTTATATTTTTGGCAGGTATTCAAGCTAGGGATCAGCTCAAGCATCACTCAAGTTCAGATCAAGTTCTACTCAACTCAAGCTCAGCCCAAGAAGGAAAGAAGACTTCAAGTTCAACCGAAGCCTTGATGAGTTCACTTGACAACTCAACTTCCTCGTTTGTTTGGGCGCCTCTCCCTTGGGATAATCAGCCACCTCAGCCTCCATCCATTCAAGATATGCGCCTAGCCCAAGCAAGCAAGGATTTGGTCAGCAATCAAGATCCATAATGAAGCAAGCAATTAATTCAAGTTTCCATCATTGTCTTGCCGCCCAAACACTTATGGAAGCTTTTCAAAATTCAAAGGACTGCTTGATGCACAAGCAAGAAGCAAAGAAAGAATTCGAGATCAGCCCCAATCTAGATCCACAATCAAAGGGGAGCCTTTAATGAGACTTACCATCTTGTTTTGCCACCCAAAGCACTTATGGAAAGGATTCAACTTTTGAATCCTTCACTTATGCGCCAACATTCCGCAAAGATGAGAGCCTCTCACTAACACAAGAAGCAAGGAAAGCCACCTCAATGCCAGCCCAACGCCATCAAAACCTTGCCAAAAGAAGACTATCAAAGAAGGAAAGCTTTCAAGACCAATTTGCGCCAACCCTTGTCTTTCAAATTTCGAATTTCACTCTATTTTTGTAAGGAGCGCAATGGGGCAATTGACCATCCTACCCTAGCTCTCCCACTTGCCTATAAATGTACCCCTCTCGCATGTATTCTCTAGCTTTGATGAAATGAGAATTGTCTACTAGTTTCCTAGGTAAACATTAATGTCGCCATTAGTAGTAGTAGTAATATTTCTTCCAAGGCCGAGCTCTTCTTCTTCCATCTTCTCCACCAAATTCTAAGAAGACTCCTCCCTTGCATCTTCTAGCCGAGAGCTCTTCACCTCATAACTTCCCTCTTGACACCAAGAAACTCTCCAAGAGGACATGATGCGCAAGGAACAAGAAGGAGGGATCTTCAAACCAAGCAAGCTAAGTTTCTCCCTTTTCCTTTGTTTTGTTTCCTCTTGTGATCCGAATAGCATCTACACTACTCTTTAATTTTGTAGTTGGCGCAAGGAGGACAAGCAAATTGGTGGCGCATCTCCTCTTCTCTTCCCCCCCCCCCCCTCTCTTCTAGTTAGATTTCATATTAGCAAGGGAACTTGTGAGGACTAGCCTCCCCCTTGATCTAAGTGTGTAATATGAATCCGAGACTTGTTCGGATCCCTTTGTGTGTTTGCGTGTAATGCTCAACCATTTCTACACCTTCCATCAGAGTTGGACCGGTGAAGAACGGGGTGATACGATCCTTCAATTCTCAAGGGTCGCTCTGTAAGTTTAATTTCAGCATTTACTACTTTTAGTTGTTGTAATCCCGAGTTTTCCTTTACTATTATAAAATACAAAAAAAATAGTTTCTCAAAATCTCGTTAGTTTAAATCCAGTTTTCCCTTATTATCTACTTATGTATCAAAACGGATTTTGAAAATCGTTGTTTGAATGTTTTAGACCCCCGTCCTACATCACTGGCACGACACGATTGGAAACGGGCCATGCCAGGCACGGCCCGCCAGGAGCCAGGCCGAGGCAGGCCCGAGCACGGCCCATAGCCACCTCTAGTTGGGGCACATGAAAGCAGTAAAACAAACCAACAAGTTATCGTGATTTCATAATCCCATTAGAATCTATAGTTAAATACCAATTTATCATGATTTCATAATCTAGGTGAATCGATTAGGGTGATCAACTATGAAAACAATAAAACAAAGCAACAAGTTATCAATGTAGAGAAGATTTTGGGGTATAGGGTTTCACCATAATGAACTCTATTGATAATCAATATTAGCACTTAAATTAATTACCTGTTAAAGAGAATTTACTTTTAAATTACAAATCGTTCCATCTTAGTAGTCCAACCTAATGTTTAACTAGACTAATACCTAACTCTCATTTGCCTATTAGTCTAATCAAACTCATTAAGTTATATGTAATTTATTAATCCCTCAAATAACCCTAGCTACTCTTGTAGTCAAGTTTTGTATGTTTAATTATAAGTTTTGTATGTTTAATTATAAGTTTTGTATGTTTAATTATATAGTTCCAATATGATGAGTCACCTCTCAATACTTATCATAAAAACTAAGACATATAATTATTTAGCATAAATAATTTCATGTTCAATTAAGCATATATAATTAAATTAAGATAATCTAAATAGGTGAGTAAAAAGTGCAAAACATGAATACACCCCATATCCTGAAAAGATGTGTAAGCTACAAAATTCATTGTTTTAAAACACTTAAACATGGATAAACGAATACAATTGGGTAAAAATAAAGAAGATAACAATTTAACGACTCCCTCACGGAAGTTTGCTATAAATTCAACTTTCTCTCTCCTACCCATAATTGTAATCATTGGTCGTGATTTTGTTTGCAATCACACTTGACGAAGTCAACTTTTTTGTGTTCGCCAGGGGTGGTTTTTCACCCCAAATCTTCACTAATTCCTTTTAGAATTCAAGAGGGACCAAAGCTAGAACCCTTGTTGTTCATGGCCATCCTCTAAAGGATTTGCATGCATCAATTGCTTGGTTCCTATTCGTTCTAAGCTTTGCTACTTGATCTATCTGCATAGCCACCAATCTCCACTTCTCATCTTTGATTAGGCACAAGGTGTTATAACCCGAAATTTTATTTGTATTTTAAATGCAGAATTAATAATTATATTATATCTCTCAACATAATAATACACAATATTTAATCCAAGATTAATACAAGAACAAATCATTAAACTCTTTGATGAAGTTATTACATTGTTTTCTAAATAAACAACAAAATCAAAATAATCTACTTGAACTAAATAAAAACTAGAGCATGGAGCTAGACCACCTTTAAGATCAAATATAAGAGTGCTTTCGGGGGTTAGCAGAAGACCTTGAATTTGTCTTGAGAAGAATCTGCAACAATAGCCCTCGTGGGTCAGCAGTTATGCTGAGTAAGTCTCTCTCCAAGAGAAAAGGAAAATCTCTTATTTAGAGGAGCTATGATAGAATATCCATCAAGCCAATAAAGATAAACTGTTTAACAAATACTATGCAAATATTATCACAATGAGCAAATGATAGAATATGTTCAAATATGATCAATTGCATAATATAACTAGATAATCAAAGATCTAACTAAATTCATAAATTCATACTATGAGCATTAATGAACACTAGTGATTAATAGAATAAAACTAGACATGATAACTGTAACTAATCTAACTGAATATAAAACCAGTTCAAATAACTATAACTGATTTTACTGAATCAAAAATAAGTCACAACATGATAAGCATACACTGGTTACTGGTTCACTAGTTAACTGGTTTAGCCTATGGGTCGTCACCCTAATCGCACCTGCAGGTGGTGAACACACTTGCCATAGTGTGCCATGAGTTCAAAGCATGTATTGATTGAACCTCGAATCCACAACATGGATAAACTAGTATGCAACATGTATATGATGTTGGGGTATGCCCTTAAGGCTAATGTTTGAGGCCTTGGGATTGTATAAGTATCATGTAATAAACTCTTAAGTTTATAAAAGGCATGGTTATTATTCAGGTTGTTATCTTGTCTGCTGTAATAAGTGTACTTCTGAATAATGTCTCAAAGCTGTTCAGCTAGGCTGACAGGCTCTATGTCCTTAGTCGAGATATCTTGGTGAACATGAGACAGCCTTGATATGATTGAGACTAATATGAGTGCTAATCTTATAGGATGCTTCGAGCATGGAATAAGATGTAGACTCATGAGTACATTGGATGTACTGGACAGACCCTACTCGGATATTCCATTGCTTGTCACAATGTGAATGATCCTTGTAAGCACTAAGTGGCACATGTCCTTTGACTTGAGATCACTTGTGTTTCTAAAATGATGATTGTCATTGTTTTGAGGTAGTTCAATATCATTTGAAACATAATGATTATAGACTATCTTGGATGGTGAGCTTGAGTCAGGTTAGGGCACTTGTGATAGATAAAGGATTGCCGTCTCCTTGTTTAAGGAGTGTGATGTTCTAGAGGGCCCCCCTATATGAGATGATTGAGGAAGTGTATGGCCATACCCAGATGACTATGTTCATCTGATCTAATCATGCTCATCGTATTGGAGTTACAGGCTTGACATGCTTGTCCAATAAGAACATCCAGTGGCAAAGGAATCATGTATGCCAAGTGAGTTGATTCACACTTATGCTATGGTTTGGGTGGAGTCTTGGAAGACTCTTTCCTTTATATCGGGAGACAGTGATGTATTGCTAGATACCCCTCACTGATCGTGATAACGTAAGTTATCGTTACCGACGTTTAAAGGAAACCCTCAGGGTCACACAATTTGGTGATATGGCTTTCTTTGAGTCAGATCGTGTGGACTGAATTATTTGGGTTCAGTTTAAAGGGATATAGACTCTGATTGTAAGTGAGATCTAGCTTGATCATGTTTGATTGATTAGGGCTTGAGATCGGTAAGCTTCGATCGAGAGTATTGATGCTAGATCGGTGAGATCAAGAGCATCATAAGATGAACGGTTGGATTGGAAACCTTAGGGTTTGGTTGATCTAGACCGATTGCTTTGGTTTGGACCAATTTGGATTGAACCGGTTTACATGGGTGAACCCATGGTTCGATCCATAAGCGTTTTGGGCGGTTTGCTTGAAGAGGAGAACGCATGGCTTAATGGAGTTTCCAAATTTGGAAAGTCATTGAGCGCATGGCTCCTTGAAATGCCAAAACGGCTTGAGCTCATTCATCCCTTGTCTCCTTGCGTTTTGCTCTTGCTCGGCGAGACTTGAGAGAAGCTTGGAGTGGACGACAAGAGCAGAACCGGAAAAAGCATCATCTTCATCCCTACCACTCAAGAAGGACAACTTGGCATTTTGCTAGCACAAAGTTGCGCAAGTTGGAAGCCTTCATCACTTGGTGTGTGTATTCTTTGGAGGAGATCTCGCTTGCTCTCTCTCATTCCAAGCCGCCATCCAATCCATGGCATTGGTAAGATCAAAAACTTGATCTTAAGTTGAATTAAGTTAACATATAGTTCATATGCGATCTACTTGAAGCCCTCTTTCCGCTATGCATGCTAGATGCGCATGTTTAGGGTTTCTTCCCCCTTAGATTAGGGGTTCCATCAATTGGTATCAGAGCTAGGCTCTCCATATGATCTATATGATTGCTTTACGATTTTGTGATCCATGTTGGTTGCGCTTACTTTGGTTACATGATGGTTGCGCTTACTTTGGTTACATGATGGTTGCGCTTGTATCATGGTTGCATGAAGGTTGCGCTTGTATCATATGTTGACATGTAGTTTGCGCTCCCCCTTGAAGGGGACCCCCTAAAGTATGCGCTCCCCCTTGAAGGGGACCCCCTAAAGTATGCGCTCCCCCTTGAAGGGGACCCCCTTAGATCTAAGGGTTATCAAGCGTGTTGTTTGTTTATTTGCGCACGTTCTAAAAGTTTTCTAAAACTTACATCTTGCGCGCTTGATTAGATCTAAGGTGCCACTACATTAAACCCTTAGATGGGTTGATGGGGTTGAAGTCACCACTAGGTTAGATCCAAGTCTGATCAGACCATCTGACAGCTCAGATGGGTTAACCTGATAGCACCTATGCGCAAGCACAAGGTGGCTATAGGTTGACTGCATCTAGGGCGTGTAGCGAGGTCTGGTTGAGACACTACTGAACACACTTGAGTTAGGCCCGGGGTCACACCCGCTTGCCAAAACTCATGAGGGTAGTTCAGCCCTTGGCGCATGCATGGTTGACCATTAGGTCAACTCGGGTCAGTTAGGACTCGGTGCATGCAAGGGCAATGGATCTAACTAGATGGTTGAGTGGATCCCTATCAATGGACCATTGTAAGGTTGTAGGGCTCATAAGGAAATTAAAATTGATGCCATGGGGTTTTCAAAAACTTTTAATTTCAAGATGATTGGATCACATGTTGATTGAACCATATGCTTGTTTATTTAGTCTTATGTGGGTTGCCCATATTGTGTGCTGTGCTGGGGCCTGCGTGCCTGGTAAATTATAAGTTAATTTTTGTGATCTGCGAATCACATTGTTTTAATTTATGAAATGTAGTTGACCTGCGAGTCAACCTTGTCTAGATAGATCAAATGTACTTTGATTAGACAAGAGTACAAAGGCACACATCCAAGAGGGGCATTCACCTGGTGGTGCACCTGAGGTGCTCTTGGCGCTAGGGCACTGGGTTGGACCAGATGAGATGCAATGAAGCTCAAGTGAAGACTTAAGTAACATTAAGGTCTTACTAGGGTTCATGGGCTTTTACCACATAAGATCATGCTTTCTACTTATTGCTAATAATTAGAATTGCATGTTTATGTTTATCTTCTGCTATAGCCATAGGCATGCCTGATAGTAAGAAGATAAAAGACCGTTAAAATCCAACGCTAATATATCAAGCTCGTAAGCCTTCTGACGCGAAACCTCACCTTTCTGATTATCGTTGGAGCCGTGTTGAACCCACTCAGTGGGCACGTCCATCTATCTTCAGACGGTGCTGGATTTCACCTGCGTGTTACAGAGTTGGGATTTATCCCCTCTCGTTGCTCAGCATAGCACGTGGTGGTCCAGGGAGTAGGTCGGGTCAGCTTGACCATGTAGGCTACATATGTGGCGCATATGGTAGCACATGGAGGCAGCCATCTCTGGGATCAGAGACTGTGTTGTACCAACTCAGTTGGCACAGTCTGCTGGATTGCCAAGATGAAGGGGAATCGCACGGGTTGGCGATTGGCTGGGACAGCCTACCAGAAACTAGTGCTTGTCATCTCTGTGCATCTTATCTCGCCTGAGCGGGACGCGGAGACCAAGTATGAAATCTGGATCCCATCTCACTAAAAGAGTGTTTACTCTTTCGGACTGTTTACTGGATTTTTCAGTCAGACAAAATAGTGAGAAAAGAATCTTTCTTAAGTCCTGGATTGATTCTGAAACATTGATACTGACCTTGCTGTTCTTGCTTGTTGTAGATTCCTGCAGCAACGAACACCATGAGCTTCAATGTGCGATCCCTACTGGAAAGGGAGAAGTTTGCTGGGCCGAACTTCTCTGACTGGTTCGGACACCTTAAGATTGTTCTTAAGGCAGAGAGGAAACTGTATGTCCTCGAGACGGCGATACCGCCGCAGCCCGCTCCGAACGCCGCAAGGGCGGTTCGGGATGCCTACGAAAAGCACGTCAATGATAGCATTGATGTCGCTTGCCTGATGCTAGCGTCTATGACGCCACCGCTGCAGCGTCAGCATGAGGATATGTCGGCTATAGAAATTATAGCGAACCTCAAGATGCTGTATGCTGCACAGGCGAGGACTGAGCGCTATAATCTGACGAAGCTCTTCTTTCAGAGCAAACTGGCTGAGGGGAGCCCAGTGGGAGCTCACGTGCTCAAGATGATTGGGCACAAGGAGGCTCTGGAGAAACTGGGGCATACCATCAACCAGGAGCTTGCTGTGGATATTATTCTGCAGTCTCTCCCGCCTTCTTTCGATGCGTTCATTATTAATTTTAATATGAACAAGATCGATTGTACGCCGGCAGAGCTGTTGAATATGCTCTTGACTACTGAGGAAACTCTGAAGGGTAAGCCTTCAACCTCTGTCTTGATGGTTCCTTCAAGGAACAAGAAGAAGGGGAAGAAGGGCAAGGCCCCTGTCAAGAATTACAGCAAGGCCCTGAAACAGAAGGTCAAGCGGTCGAAGGACAACAGGTGTTTCCACTGTGGCCAGCTGGGTCACTGGAAAAAGGACTGTAAAGCGCTCCAAGGAGATAAGAGGGGAAGCATCGCTTCTGGCTCAGGTATATATGTGACTGAGGTCATGTTATCTTCTTCTTCTATTTCATGGGTGTTGGACACTGCATGTGGAGTTCACATTTGTTCAAATGTGCAGGAACTCAAGAGAAGAAGGCAGGTGGGACAGCATGAGGTAGACCTACGAGTTGGAAACGGGGCACGGGTTGCTGCTGTTGCTGTAGGAGACTATTTCATTTCTTTACCATCTGGCATTGTATTAGAATTGAACAATTGTTATTTTGTACCCAGTATTACCAAGAATATTATCTCTATTCCTGCTCTTGTCAGGAAAGGATTTGCCTTTGAATGCAAGATTTCAAAGTGTGTTTTATCTCATGATAATATTGTGTATGCAACTGGTTCAATTAACAATGGGTTATACATGTTGGACATGGAAAATTCTATACAAAACATTGATAATAAGAAAGCCAAGTATGCTGATGACAGCACCTTGCTATGGCATAGTCGTTTAGGCCATATAAACGAGAAGCGCATTAAGCGGTTGCATGAACATGGACTGCTGGGATCATTCTCCTATGAGGAGATTGATACATGCAAAGCTTGTTTGATGGGTAAAATGACGAAGTCTCCTTTTCTTAACAAAGGTCAAAGGACTTCAGGTTTACTTGACCTTATACACAGTGATGTGTGTGGGCCTTTCAGTAAACATGCCAGAGGTGGCTATCAGTACTTCATTACCTTTACTGATGATTTCAGTAGGTATGGATATGTCTATTTAATGAGACATAAAAGTGAATCTTTTGACAAGTTCAAAGAGTTCAAAAATGAAGTACAAAATCAGTTAGGCCGAAATATCAAGGCACTTCGTTCTGATCGAGGTGGTGAATACCTGAGTCATGCGTTTACTGACTATCTGAAGGAGTGTGGGATTATCTCACAGCTCACTCCGCCAGGAACACCGCAGTGGAATGGTGTGTCCGAGAGGAGAAATAGAACGTTACTTGATATGGTTCGTTCTATGATGAGTCAGGCTACTCTTCCATATTCCTTTTGGGGTTTTGCACTGGAAACAGCTGCAAAGGTACTAAACCGAGTGCCATCCAAGGCAGTTTTAAAGACGCCATATGAGTTATGGTATGGGAAACAGCCTAGCTTGACATTTATCAGGATCTGGGGTTGCGAGGCTTATGTCAAAAAGCTCGCCTCTGGGAAACTAGAGAGCAGATCTGAGAAATGTATCTTTGTCGGTTACCCTAAGGAAACTAAGGGTTATTATTTCTACGATCCCAAAGAGAACAAGGTTTTTGTTGCTCGGACGGCCATATTTCTTGAGAAGGAGTTTCTTCTGCAAGAGGCTAGTGGGAGAGAAATAAAGCTGGATGAGAATCCAGAGGAAGGACAAAGTAGTCAAGCACAGTTGGATGAGCCTGAGCCGGTAGATCAGGTTATTGAGCAACCTGAGGCTCAAATATCACGGGAACCGCGAAGATCGGGTAGGATCCGTCGTCAGCCTGAGCGCTATGACGGAGTCTACATCATTGATAATGATGAACCCCTCACTTATGCGGATGCGGTCAGTGGACCGGAGTCAGCTAGATGGCTTGAAGCTATGCGAGCCGAGATGGACTCCATGTCAGATAATCAAGTCTGGGATTTGATTGATCCGCCTCCGGGAGTAATCCCTATAGGCTGTAAATGGATCTTCAAGAAGAAGATTGACATGGATGGTAACGTAGTTACCTATAAAGGCAGGCTAGTAGCGAAAGGTTTCAAACAAATCTACGGGATAGATTATGATGAAACTTTCTCTCCTGTAGCCATGTTTAAGTCTATTCGGATTCTTTTCGCGATAGCAGCATATTACGACTATGAGATCTGGCAGATGGATGTGAAAACAGCTTTCCTTAATGGAAATCTGGATGAGGATGTGTATATGACACAACCTGAGGGTTTCACTAATCCATCAGATCGTCATAAAATATGCAAGTTAAAGAAGTCCATTTATGGACTGAAACAAGCATCAAGAAGCTGGAACATTCGTTTTGATGAATCAATCTCTGAGTTTGGTTTCATCAAGAACGAGGATGACCCATGTGTATATAAGAGGTTTAGTGGGAGCGTGATTACATTCCTAATCCTCTACGTCGATGATATCTTAATCATTGGAAATGATATTCCTGAACTGCATGCTGTTAAGGCATGGTTAGGAAAATGTTTCCAGATGAAAGATTTAGGAGAAGCAACCTATGTACTAGGTGTGAAGATCTACCGGGATAGATCTAAGAGGCTTCTCGGGCTGTGCCAGAGTACTTACATCGATAAAGTCCTGGAGAGATTCCATTTAGAGAATTCTAAACGTGGATATCTTCCAGTCAGACATGGTCTGAATCTTTCGAAGAGTCAGTGTCCACAAACACAGACTGAGAAAGATGAAATGGACAATACGCCTTATGCTTCGGCTATTGGATCCATTATGTATGCGATGTTGTGTACTCGCCCAGACGTCGCTTACGGGTTAAGCGTAACCAGTCGATTCCAAAGTAATCCAGGTTTGGCGCACTGGATTGCGGTCAAGAACATTTTAAAATATCTGCGGAGGACCAAAGATATGTTCTTGATATATGGTGGTCAGGAAGAACTCAGTATAGAGGGATATACTGACGCTTCGTTCCAGTCGGACCAGGATGATTTCCGATCGCAATCAGGCTATGTTTTTAGCTTGAATGGTGGAGCAGTGGTGTGGAAAAGTTTCAAACAGTCAACTGTTGCTGATTCCACAACAGAAGCCGAGTATGTTGCAGCCTCGGAAGCATCCAAGGAGGCAGTGTGGATTCGTAAGTTCGTGAGAGAACTTGGTGTCGTTCCTTCAAGTGCAGATCCTTTGGTTATCTTCTGTGATAACACTGGAGCCATCGCACAAGCAAAGGAACCGCGGTCGCACCAGAAGTCCAAGCACATACAGAGACGGTTTCACTTGATCCGGGAGATCATTGATCGTGGCGAGATCAAGATTTGCAAGGTTCATACAGATGACAATCTGGCAGACCCGCTTACCAAGCCTCTGGCGCAGCAGAAGCATGAGAAGCACTGTAATAATATGGGTTTGAGATTTCTCAACCATTAGATTAAGTGCAAGTGGGAGATTGTTGGGGTATGCCCTTAAGGCTAATGTTTGAGGCCTTGGGATTGTATAAGTATCATGTAATAAACTCTTAAGTTTATAAAAGGCATGGTTATTATTCAGGTTGTTATCTTGTCTGCTGTAATAAGTGTACTTCTGAATAATGTCTCAAAGCTGTTCAGCTAGGCTGACAGGCTCTATGTCCTTAGTCAAGATATCTTGGTGAACATGAGACAGCCTTGATATGATTGAGACTAATATGAGTGCTAATCTTATAGGATGCTTCGAGCATGGAATAAGATGTAGACTCATGAGTACATTGGATGTACTGGACAGACCCTACTCGGATATTCCATTGCTTGTCACAATGTGAATGATCCTTGTAAGCACTAAGTGGCACATGTCCTTTGACTTGAGATCACTTGTGTTTCTAAAATGATGATTGTCATTGTTTTGAGGTAGTTCAATATCATTTGAAACATAATGATTATAGACTATCTTGGATGGTGAGCTTGAGTCAGGTTAGGGCACTTGTGATAGATAAAGGATTGCCGTCTCCTTGTTTAAGGAGTGTGATGTTCTAGAGGGCCCCCCTATATGAGATGATTGAGGAAGTGTATGGCCATACCCAGATGACTATGTTCATCTGATCTAATCATGCTCATCGTATTGGAGTTACAGGCTTGACATGCTTGTCCAATAAGAACATCCAGTGGCAAAGGAATCATGTATGCCAAGTGAGTTGATTCACACTTATGCTATGGTTTGGGTGGAGTCTTGGAAGACTCTTTCCTTTATATCGGGAGACAGTGATGTGTTGCTAGATACCCCTCACTGATCGTGATAACGTAAGTTATCGTTACCGACGTTTAAAGGAAACCCTCAGGGTCACACAATTTGGTGATATGGCTTTCTTTGAGTCAGATCGTGTGGACTGAATTATTTGGGTTCAGTTTAAAGGGATATAGACTCTGATTGTAAGTGAGATCTAGCTTGATCATGTTTGATTGATTAGGGCTTGAGATCGGTAAGCTTCGATCGAGAGTATTGATGCTAGATCGGTGAGATCAAGAGCATCATAAGATGAACGGTTGGATTGGAAACCTTAGGGTTTGGTTGATCTAGACCGATTGCTTTGGTTTGGACCAATTTGGATTGAACCGGTTTACATGGGTGAACCCATGGTTCGATCCATAAGCGTTTTGGGCGGTTTGCTTGAAGAGGAGAACGCATGGCTTAATGGAGTTTCCAAATTTGGAAAGTCATTGAGCGCATGGCTCCTTGAAACGCCAAAACGGCTTGAGCTCATTCATCCCTTGTCTCCTTGCGTTTTGCTCTTGCTCGGCGAGACTTGAGAGAAGCTTGGAGTGGACGACAAGAGCAGAACCGGAAAAAGCATCATCTTCATCCCTACCACTCGAGAAGGACAACTTGGCATTTTGCTAGCACAAAGTTGCGCAAGTTGGAAGCCTTCATCACTTGGTGTGTGTATTCTTTGGAGGAGATCTCGCTTGCTCTCTCTCATTCCAAGCCGCCATCCAATCCATGGCATTGGTAAGATCAAAAACTTGATCTTAAGTTGAATTAAGTTAACATATAGTTCATATGCGATCTACTTGAAGCCCTCTTTCCGCTATGCATGCTAGATGCGCATGTTTAGGGTTTCTTCCCCCTTAGATTAGGGGTTCCATCATATGACTAGTAAAACAAGCATATCTTAAGAGAAAAACTATATCAAGAACTGTATACAAATACGTATACATGATCATGCTGGTTTAAATCAAAAGTGTGATACCCATGCTTTCATTTCACTATGAAGATCATTATTTTGTGATAGAATAATGTCAATAAGTGGTGCCATGAAGCATAAAATGCAAACCTACTAAGTAAAGAAAGTAGTTTTGTGTGTATAAGAAACTTGAAGTTAACTTTGTAAGTTTGATATTCAAGCTCCCTCTTATAGTGGTATTGCACCTATAATTAAAGATTCATGCTATGACTCTTGGGGAATAATATGAAAAGAAAGGGGCAAAAAGGTAATTTCACCATATATAGCATATGATATGCTAAGAGGGAATGTATTGCTCATTAGTGAAGTAGAGATTAAATGTAAGAAAGCATTGCCGGAATTGAAAGGAAGGGAGTGAAATTGATTAAAGGTAAGCTGAATTTTGTAAAGTGATAATATGATGTGAACTTTTGTTTGATGTATAAATGAAGGTTGATCTTTGATCTCAAATTTGAAGTTAGTAGTTGTATTGAAGTATATTGTCTTATATGGGTGTGTTTTGTTTGATGTTAGTTGTTTGGTGTTGATATATGATTAGTGTTATTGTTGTGATTGTGTTGTTGTTGCAACCCTAGAAGTCTATATATATGGTCTTGATGTGATTTACAATTTTGACATGTTTTGAATCTTGAGAATGGAATTTTTTTTTTTACATTATGATTCTAGGGGTGTGACAAAAAGTAACTGAATGCAAGCATACAAGAACTGCATCTTGGTTTGAGAATTTACTAGTTTGAAGATTTCTAAAGACAAAAGCCAAACAATTCCAGATTCAGTGCGTCCAAAATATATTATTTACCATGCTAATATATTTGCTCAAAGAAAGATTCACTTTAACTCCCAATTAATTTCTAGGATTCTAATCAAGCTCAGGTCCGAATAACTGAATCACAACCTTTCTAAATTCGCCAGATTCCCACTGAACTAATCAAAATTACACTTGAACTAAGCTGATTTAACTGAACCGAGTACTTTGACCTCAAATTACTCCTACAATATAAAATAATAATAAACAAAAAATAGATAGGAAATTAAAAGATCTTTCCAACGCCTACCTAAACCAGCAGAGATTCTATCAAAATCTCACTAAATCGGTTCAAAAACCTTTGCTAGGTTGAAACAAAAATTGAACCAGTCAAACTATTGACCTGGTCCAAATCAAATTCTAATTCAGCACAAATTCGCCCAGTCCAATTTTAAAATTAAACTGGTCGAACCAAATTTACCCTAAAACATAAGCAACTACGACGTTGTTGGTCTCCGCGGCCCACGACCGCCGGAGCCGAAACTCACGATATCACCGGTGAGAAATCTAGTGCATGCTAGACCTCCGTTCTCCGACTAGACTTCCAGATCAGAGATTGGTAGAAGGTCGAATATCCACAGCAATTCACGGCAAGCTTTGTCCATCGTCCAAAGTTCTCAGGCGAATCACGGCCGAACCAAGCAGCAGCGCAACCACCGACAAAAACCAAAACATCGATAAAACTCAGCGAGACCTATAGAATAGAAGAAATACCTCAGGCAGCTTTGGGCAGACTTTGACGCTAAGAGGTGAGGCTTCGCTGGCTTATCTCGAAGTCAAAAATTGCTGGCGGTGTCCCTCTCTAGCGAACACTTTCACTACCTCCGTCAACGCTACTAGAGACAAAATCCACTTCTAGAAGATCTCAGAACATGTTGGGAAAATAGTGTAACTTCCCATGCTTAAAAACCCAATTTTTACCCCGCAAAAACCATGAACAAGCCGATGACCTGATCGCTGAAAGAAGCAGGAGGCGGACTGGTCTCGCCCTTAAAGATTAAATGTCGGGTTTTTACTAATGAGACTGTTTTCTATAGCAACCCGACCGCTAGCACGACGGTTGCAAAATCTTTATGCCAAGTGACGCGTCACGCATTCGAATCAATGCGCGTCCACTAATTCTAGCAATTTCCCTTTTTAAAAAAAAACTTTCAAAATACTTATAATTTTATAAAAAATACTTTAAAAATCCAAAAAAATTCTAAAAATAATTAATTAAATCCAAAACAAAATTACAAAAAAAAAATCTGGGCAATAACACAAGGTGGTGGTGAAACTCTCAAAGTTGGTATACATGTTGCCTCGTATGTGCTCTTCTTTTGCCCTAAGGTTTGGGACCTTTAAATCAGCTAATGGAGGCAAGATCTAAGAAGAAAGTGTCACTGATTTGCCCATAAAACTTGGTCGTGATCTTTGTAATCACTGTCGAGATAGCAATCACGGGTGTTGACTATTTCTTTAGTGTTTGACTATAAAATCATAGTCGTGATTGTAATTATAGCCTTGATTGTGATTCTCAAGAGAGCTCCAAACCACATTAAAAGTATTGTGTGATCTCATTTCTCTTTAAGAAATATTATTTTACTTTGAAAATCTTAAAACTTTCTGGTGCCCTGGAATCAGGGCCCATGATTGTAATCACATAATGAAATTTTTGTTTGGCTTTGGGCTCAAAATTATAGTAAAGGTCTCTTCGGTTGCAAAAAAAAAAAGTATTATTGTAATGACATATTTTTAATTTCACCTATTTTTAGGGCCTTTTTCCTAATAAATTATAAAAATAGAGAAAGAATAATTTTCTACTACAAATAATAAAATATGGCAAAATTTAATGCAAAGAGAGGAAAATATAACACAAACTTATATTAAATTTGTATGAAAAATACTACAAAATTTTGTGTCATCAACTACACAAGCGACAAGCCAAGGAAGGTAGGGCATATATTGCATGCGCCAACCTTGGCAAGAGTAGGCGCTCATTGCATGTGTCTGCTATAATGCTCCGAAACAATTTGGGTAGTGGTCACCAAGAGAAGTGCTTATATCGAAGCCTCTTTCATAAAGGATTTGTGCCAATCCCTTAGTGCAATTTACCTGGCATGGTCAGTCAACCATGCCTAATAGGGACAGGCACTTGGGCTTTGTATAAATATGCAAGTAAGGATTAGGCCTCATGGTGTGATTTTTCCTCTTAGCCAATGCCCTCTCTCTCAGTTCTCCTTGCGCCATCGCCCTCCCTCTCTTCCCACCTTGTTGCCATGAGCTCCAAGGGGTTTTTCAAGGCTTGGGTCCTTGCTTCTAAGGCTAGCACTAAGTGTGAAGTGAGGTTATCTCCAAGGGATTGCTGTATGGATACTGGTAGAGGAAGAACACTTAGATGCCTATAAGCCACCAACCTCAAGCATGCTTCGAGGGTAAATAGGTTTCAGGTGATCTTGCTTTGTTTTATAATTGTTAAAATTTTGATTTGCCTATGGTTTTCCCCAACACCGGGTTGGTAACATCCTAGAGAGGATAACCTGCATATTAGGATAAATTTTCTTTAACTAAGGTAAACACTAAATCAATCAAAGGCATCTAATATCATCATAAGAATCCAATGTGGTGTAAATTTTGCCAACCTAATTATTTCAACCTTTGTTTGTGTTTGATTTTGTCTCACTTGTTTGGTGTCTAAGGATTTTTCTAACAATAATGCTCAAATTGGTTTACTTATATTGTGAAAGTAGAGATTATTCGATATTTCATGCAAAAGTCTTTGTCGGATAGATTTTTTTTATTATTTTAATAAAGTCGTACACTTGTGGCTACGTTATATAATATACGTTTAAAAATAATTTTTTATAAAATATAATATTAGAAACCTCATTTTCGTCTAAACAAAGAGCTTGCAAGTCTCCTTCCCATTCTTCAACATTCCACTAGCGGCAACTTGTTACATAGGAGTGGTGGTAGTTACAACCAATCAACAAAAACACACAATATATCCACAGTTATTACAATGCTAAGTTTCAAGAGGAGAGACTAATCCTTACAAATTTTAACTAAAGAGAGAAAGAGTGAGAAAAGAGAGTCTCATGCAAGATTGAGTCCACCAAATCCTTTCGCCAAGTTGGAGAAGAGAGGCGAGAGGTTGTGGCTCCAATTGTAGAGTTGCACTACAAGAGAGAAAGAAGTGAGATGAGTGCTTTAATTAAAATGCTTACATGAAGTAAGAGGGGAGACGAAAAACAAAAGAAAAGAGGGGAGGTGTACCGACTTGAGGATGGCTCTATCTTTGCGTTGGTTTGAGAAGAAGAGAGGGATATGCATTGGCTTTGAGATGAGAAGCTTGCGTCAAAGAAGAAGAGGCAGAGGAGGATGAGTTGTTCACCCAATGTCCTAGACTTTATTAAAAAATCTTTCATTCATGATGCATGAAGTGTACAAGTTATTTGTATTTATAGTGGAGGGGATGGTGTGTCCTCTATGCCTTGGCCTATTGCCAAGTGAAGAATGTTGAATTCCTTCTATGTTGGTGACAACTTGAGAAGGGAAGAGTTTCCTTCTTTGCTTAGCCAACTCCCTTTTATGTAGGGGGATTCAAAATTCAAAATTTGTTGTCTTGCTTTGCTGCGGATGAGTTTGACAATGGTGTAGAAAATTTTCCTAAATTTTTGGGTATAAATTCCTCGTGAGATTGGTTCATGCCATGGTTGGGTGTAAAAGAATATTTGAAGCCTTATCTATTTCCAAAGGGGACCATTGAAAACCTCCTTGTATGAAATATTAATTGGTTTCCTTGTAAAGTTTCTTGCAAGCCTTATCTACATTCGATCGCTTTGTGCATACCAAGCCTAGTTATTTATATTTCATATTTATTGATTTCTAGTTTATTTGACGAGCCAATTGAATATATTGGCCTTTAGTTCTGAAAGGTATAAATAAATTGGCATCTATTTATGAATTACACATATATTTCTTGCAAATATTTCAATTGTTTCTTTAGTTTTGTTTACGAATCAGCCCTTTGACTTTTAAGAGATTATAAATTAGAACATGTAATTTCTAATTGTTGCAGAATATGTGCTAATTTTTTTATAGTCTTGTAAAAAAATTATGTAACCTATAATATTGGTTATGCCTAGATTTTGACCAGTCAATTAGATCAAAATTAGGCCAAATTCGAGCCCAACCAAATTAGGGCACACAAAGAGAGATTGAGGCGGCGGCCGACATTCCTAGGAGTGGAGGATGTCAGTGCTGACATGGCGGCCGGCAATGTGGGATGGTGGCATCTCGTCTGATGATGTCTCCGGCCAGCGGCGCGATGCCGTGTGGTGTCTTCTGGCTAGCAACGAAGGGCAGTGCCGCCTGGACACACGCACGCACGCGTGATAGCATGGCTACACGGCTTCGACTAGAGGAGACAATGCTAGGTGGCACGAACTGGTTGGCAACGCTGGTCGGCAAGCTTCGGTTGGACGAGACAGTGCCGCGTGGCACGAGTTGGCTGGCGGTGAGAAGCAGTGGCTCCTTGTCTTCCAATGCGGCTAGGATGCGCATGCGAGTGGCTGCTTCAAGGGATGTGAGTGCAGGAGCCAGATGGGCTGCGAGCGGCAACGTCTTGGCTTCCAAGCTCGCCTGAGCATGGGCAAGCATGAGGATGAGCCTTTAAGGGGCATTGGGGGTGAGACGCCTGCTGGGAAGCTGGAGGTGTGCAGCTAGCAAAGTTTTCATTAGTGACAAGACGAGAGAGGAGGATGCGTTTATTGTAGTGGCTAGACACGTAGTGCTATCGGGCAGGCAAACGCATGACGGCGGACAGGGTTCGGCAGTTAGCGCCATTTGCAGTGACCGGCAACACCAGGTGGACGCAGCATTTTGCGAGAGCGGTCACCCTACTCGCCGACGGGTGGAAGGGTGGCGATTTTGCCACCCAAATCACTCTAAAAAAAAAAATAAAAATTTGTGTGATGATTTATGTACTTTATCTATTCAACGTTATCAATATTACTATAAATGAAATCTTCCAAGATGAAAAATAAAATTATAAAATGATATAATAGAAAATCTGCTACAGTAATTGGATATAAATTTTACTATTCCTATTATTTTTTTTGATTTTTTTTTCTTAATGTAGGAGATTTTATTTATAGTTGGTCCTTTCCTGACACCTTGCGTGGTATCCGTTGTTTATAGGCATGTGCGCCATCGTCTGCGCACAATGTTTCGATTTGCTAAGTTAGGCTAAAATGTGGGGTTCTCGTCTACCAGTTGTACCCATGTGCTATTTTCTTTCATGCGTGGGACTATTTTCTTTTGGAGTCCTACATGACTCTCTATTTTAACATTAAAAAAAATATTGGCACTAATTATGGGTGTGACAATTGATTTCTTGCAAACTGGTTTATTTCAAATCCTAAAAGAAATAGGTGTTAAATTAAATCCATTTTAATCTTAATTTGTTTAGTCACAGTGAGTTTATAATTATCTAAAATATATGGTTTAATTATGGATAGTTTATGCAACGCAATGAGTAATTTAGCTCCCTACTAATACAAATTTGAGGTCTACGTTAGGATTTTTTTTAAAATTACTTAATTTTTTAGTTTTATTTTTTTCATCATCGTTAGAATTTCAAGTTTTGTTTTTTAAAATTGAAGTTATTTAGCTTAGAATTTTCTAGTTGTATTGAATCTTAGTTATTTTGATTATTTTCTTCAATAATAGAAAAGTGGTGGAAATAGCATGTTATAAAATATAATAAATATATATAAACACACTTTTTTAATATTCTTCTCATCTCCTAAATTCATCCATCAAATAACATAAATGAGGGATCAACGACTTGAAATAGAAAAGAAAAAAAAAAAAGTACAGAAATCTCAAGAGGAAATTGGAGCAAGGGTGGGGGTGGAGAAGGAGGAGAGGCGAGCTATCGCCTCCCACCGCATCTCTCCTCCCCCACGAACAATTTCTTCCTTCCCTTCGGCAGATCATCAATTGTGAAAAGTATGATTTCACTATTTCTCTTCAATTCTTGTTAATCGCCATTGCTTATCTGCTCTTAGATTTCATAAGCTTTTGATACATCTGCTACATTGTGCATTTTTTAATCTTTTTTTTTTTGTTTATAAATAGATTGTTTCATTTCAGAGCATGATTGAGAGTTTATCCTTATGAAGATGTAGATTTGATTAAGGTTTTTTTCATTGAATGTTAAAATCAGGATTAGTATTTATCATCTTCATAGATCTCCTCCATGAATGTAGATTTTATTTGAACGAAAAAGTTGTGCTATTTTTTTGAATCCTCGTACTGATGAAGGAGAAGAAAAATGGAATGAATGTTTTCTGCTTAATTTATTAATGGATTGGTGTTTCAAAGAGGGAAAGGAAACCTTGATTGCTTCGCCATGCAGGTTGGCGTAGGCGGGCAGTCGCGGGGAGCGAGGGCGGCGGAGCGCGCTGCGCTCGGACTCCATCCCCGCAAAAATGGCTTCGTCCCCTGAGACTGCCCCAGCCATCGACGCTCCAAAGAAAATGGATTTCAACGCCACCGGCTCTCCTCCCTCGCCCGCCGCCTATCCCTCGCCCTCCAATTCCTCCTCTGATTCAGGACCATTGCCAAAGTCTCCGCCTCCAACTCCCTCTAACCCACCACCGTCGCCACTTCCCCACGACACTCCAAATGCTTCGTCCCCTGAGAAATCTCCTCCTTCCCCTTCCTCCTCCTCCTCCTCTTCTTCGCCGTCGTCTCCACGTGGCTCTTCCTCTTCGTCTCCGTCGCACAATTCCAAAAATGTCTCGTTCACTCCGCCGACACCCCCTTCCTCCTCAGGTGGTTCCAAGTCCCCATCAGAGAGAAGTCACTCCAAGTCGCCACCGTTTCCGCCCTCGCCGACGACACCGTCATCCGAGAACTCGAGCGAAGAACTGTCTGCTGCGAATCTTTCCACCGTGCTCGGCATCACCTTCGCCGTGGGGGTATTCCTATTTCTGATGATCGTGGGGATGGCGATCTATTTCACCAGGAAGAAGAAGCCCACCAATGGCAGGCACTACCATGATAATCCAGGGTCCAAAGGTGGTTTCTCTCATTCCTCTTTCTTCCTCGCCTGCATTTTCCTTTCTCCCCTCCTCTTAGCCTAGATCTCGTTCTTCGCAATAGTGTGTTTCTAGATCTTCCGCCCACGTTTTATCCTTATCTCCTTTTGAAAATGGTTGAATTACATTGGGCAAGGTGGATCTCTGCCAAGATGGCAAAATGGAGGGGATTACAACGGCGGTGGCGTCTCCCCTCCTCCAGGAGCAGCCCACTCACCCGGCGGAGGGTGGCATCAGTCACCACCTGGGATGATGATGAGCGGCGAAATGAGTGAGCCTTGCACTAGCTACCACGGGGGTCCTCCTCAACCGCCGCCCACGCCCCCAATGGCATTGGGCTTTAACCAGAGCACCTTTACTTACGATGAGCTCGCCGCCGCCACCAATGGCTTCTCGCGGGAGAATCTGCTGGGCCAAGGCGGGTTTGGGTACGTGTACAAGGGCGTGCTCCCCAACCAGAAGGAGATTGCAGTGAAGCAACTCAAGGCTGGGAGCGGCCAAGGGGAGCGGGAATTCCGCGCCGAGGTGGAGATCATCAGCAGAGTGCACCATCGCCACCTGGTCTCGCTTGTTGGATTCTGCATTGCTGGGACGAACCGGATGCTCGTCTACGAGTTCGTCCCCAACGACACTCTTGAACACCATCTGCACGGTAACTTTCAACCTATGTAGCCATCGTATTATGCACCACTGCTGTGTGATTCAGACCATCTTTCGTTCTTCCAAAACATTTACAGTAAATGAAAAGAAATCAAATTACAAAGATAATTCACCATTTGCAGTGCAAGCTCATCCAACAATGGATTGGCCTACCAGGCTCAAGATCGCGATAGGATCAGCCAAGGGTCTCGCTTACTTGCACGAAGACTGTAAGCTGCAACTACAATTCACTCATTCTTCCTCTCCGCTAGCGACTACTTACAGCAATGACATGTAATTGCTTCACAGGTCACCCTCGAATCATCCATCGCGATATCAAGACTGCCAACATTCTTCTCGACAACAAATTTGAAGCCATGGCAAGTCAAATTGAAACTAATCCATGACTTGGTTTCTTTCAGAACAAAATCAGCCTCGGTTGTTGGATACCTTAAATCTGAGTATCTCTCACGTGCACAGGTTGCAGACTTTGGACTGGCCAAGTTGTCTTTGGACACCAACACGCACGTCTCAACTAGAGTCATGGGAACCTTTGGGTAATCGTCGCAACTTGCTCCAAAAGCACATGACGAAGATTCACCTATTCTATATTCTTGATATGAACACTCGACGCAGATACTTGGCTCCGGAGTACGCATCCAGTGGCAAGCTCACCGAGAAGTCCGACGTGTTCTCCTTCGGCGTCATGCTCCTGGAGCTGATCACGGGACGTAGGCCCGTCGACAACCGGTTCTCGGACATGGACGACAGCTTGGTTGACTGGGTCAGTAGTGCATTTCATGCTTGCGGTTTGCTTTGCTTCGTCATTTCGTCAAACACCTTGCTTTCATGCTCGTGGTTTGGTTTGCTTCGTACAGGCGAGGCCGATCGTAGCCCGGGCATTAGCGGAGCGAAACTTGGACGAGCTCGTCGATCGGCGTTTGGGGAACAACTACGAGCCAAGCGAGATGGCTCGCATGGCGGCGTGTGCTGCTGCAAGCGTTCGCCATTCTGCAAGGAGACGCCCAAGGATGAGCCAGGTACGCTGCTGCTATATGGTTTCATTAACCCCGTGTATCAGCTGTAAGTTTGTGGTAAATTCATGACGAATACTCGATCTGAAACAGATTGTTCGAGCATTGGAAGGCGTATCACTAGAGGACTTAAACGAGGGAGTAAGACCTGGACAAAGCTCCTTGTTCAACTCAAGCTCCGAATTGGATTCAAGCTCAGGCTTGGGCTCAGGCTCATACTCATCCAACATGAGGCGGTTTAGACAAATTGCGCTTGGGAGTGTTGAATTTAGCAACAATTATAGCGGGATTGCAAGCGAGTACGGGCACAACTCGTCCAATTCAAGCAGCTCCGACGGGTCGAACGACAACGGAGGTCAGGGAAAGAGATCGCCCAATGGACTTTAAACACGAGGAGGTAAAGTAAGGATCCTATAACAGATTAAAAGAAGGGAATTAGAGATGTTTGTTTGGGGTCGTTAAATCCATGGATTCGTGGTTTTCTTCAATTTGTTGTATGCCAATACTTATAAATTCTTCAATTTTGGATCAGAGACGATGGAGTGGGCTGCCAAATTGTACATTGGCAGATTGGTGGTATCGTGTCGTATGCCTAAATGAAGCCATTATTTATGGAATCAGGTGTGGTTGTCTTGGAGAATGCTATTAATTGGATACAAATCTTATGCAGAAGATCCTCAAGACCATATGTCCCTTCCCCTCATCTCATTTTGATCGATTGTGGCTTCCTGTTGAAAGAAAATAGAAATATTATGATGGCGAGTTCTATGAGCTAATTCTTGGAATATATAACCATTATAATTGAATGGTTAACGTGTTTCACGTTATAAGGATTAATTGCTAAACACATTACAAAAGAATGAAAGATTTAACTCATCACAGAGTTCATAATTAATCGGGCAGCCAAAAATCGAAAGTTCAGGGCGTTTTCTTATTATTTTTGTATATTTATACTAGATTTTTATATATTAATATTAGATTTTTATGTATTTATACCAGATCTTCACCCTAACTTTAATATATTTCGTGTTATGTGAATTTGCAATAGTAAATATTATAGGAGCATCATATAGTAGTAGTTTGTGGCTTTTGGAACTGTTGTTCCTAGTACTGCCACTTATCCATGATTATTCTAGTTGTCAGTCTCGATCTGCTTCTTTTTGCTCAAAGAATTACATAGTTCCCTTTCTTTGGTGCAATTACAGGCTGAAGTTTTGGGTATTGATCCAAGGGAGGTTGATGTACCTGCTGTTGGTGGTCATTTAGGAGTCACTATATTACCTCTATTATCACAGGTTGGATGTTTCACTATTAAGTTCTAAGAACTGTATTAAAAATCCTTCAAAAGCCCATTACATTTCAAAAGTTCCCCTTGTGTTAAGAAAAGGGGAATTAGAAGCTATAGGCATACAAAGTACTTTTTTTTATAAAAAAAATATTAGCTCTATTTTAGGAATTTAGAACTACCTCTTCTTTAGTTTACAATAAAACCTTTTTAATCTCCATCACCTTTACTTTTTAATAATTAGGAAAAAAATAATAAGAAAAAGTTGTCATAAAGAAGCGATCAAGTGACACACCACTTCAACCAAGAGATAGCTCTTTTGATGCTGAAGTATATGAGTCAACCAACTTGTCACGTGCGTAGTAAAATATTACATTAAAAATAAAGTTATTAATTTTTAATTGGATTTTTCAAATTCCAAATGCCAACTGCCATGTCTTTTTAGTTAGTATATATAAAAATATAATTATATAATTATAATTATTCTAAAAAGGATGATTTCTTGATTTAATAATATATATTTAAAGTACTTTTTTAAATATAATATAATTTTATTTTTTTCTTTCACTTGAGATTAAATCCCTAATGCAACAATTGTTTCAATGCAAATCTTAAAGTTATTATATTTAAGTAAAGCGCAGAGACATTTTCATATTAATTAAAAAAATAAAAATATATATAAATTCACAATCAGAATTGAATTTTAATTTAAAGATCAACAGGTGATGGGATATTTGTTTATTTGAAAAATATGCATTAGTAAATTACAAGAAGCTTTTATTATTTGTTTTGTTAAGTCAGAAATTTATAAAAGTTTATAAAAAGTACTCACTCAAGCATTTGTAGTCCAACAGTTAGCATAATTGCCTTCCAACCAATAGACCCGGGTTCGACTCCCACAAATTCATGTTTTTAACTGTTTTATTGATTTGAATTCTTTTGCAAAAATATATGAAAAATATACTTTTCGACTCCATAAATTTGTTTACAATACAATTTGTCATCTATGAGTTAAGATTTTGTTGATATTACATGAATTTTATAATATTTCAAATTATCAATTTATTTTATCTCATAGATATGTGAAAATGAACAATAATTCTTTCAAATTTGGATTTTCTAGATGGGAACTATGTGCCTTTTCAATCTTAGCTAGCGTCAAAAAACAATGAAAGAATCTTAGATTATTTTCTAACTAATTATATTGCACGCTTGTGCGGAAAAAGATTTAATTTAGATAATTTCAAATTAGTAGGGCTTTTTTTAAGAAATTTCATGTTATGTTGACAATACTTTTTGACATGTCTAAATCAAGAGCACGTTACATGGTAATGACATCAACTTTACACTCTGTTTACATTCAAAAGTCATTTTTTTTATTTAAATGAAATATCCAAACTTATTTATATTTCAATTATATACTTTGTCACTATCCGTTATTTTTAACTAATAAAATTATTTTTTAGTTATTTGATCAGAATATTGTTTTACTCTCTCTCTCTCTCCTCTGTCTAAGAATAAATTTTTATTTTAAAAATTAATTTTATATTTCAAAAATAAGATAAAATATATTTTTAGATGAAAATATTATTGCTGTATTCTAAAAATAAAATTATTTCAAATTATTAAACATTATAAAGTTTGGTATAAGTTAATTGGACACGTCCAACACTAAGCTCATATCATCTGATGATGAACTCCTAGTGTATGCGTGTTAAGAAACATAGTTCTTCAGTATAATGAATCAAATTTCGACTAATCTAAAGATTTTTTTTTTGTTTTTTTTGTTCTTGCTTTTGAGTAGCTTCTTACTTCACTTTGTACAAAGGAAAAAAAAGATATATAAGAGAAATATAAATTCAATAATATATCGATCAAACTCTATCTTCTTAATCCACATCCAAACATACTAACATTAATCTAACTCACTCCTAATTGATTAAATAGCCACATTTTGTAGAAAAAATAATTTGATTATAAAGATTTAAACAATCCTAAGAAAATTGAAATAGGATGAAAATAATCACACAATTTTAAATTTTTACATTCTTTTTTTTAGGTTTTTGGTTGCTTGATGTGGTGATTTTTTGCTCTTATACTTTTTTTTTAGAACATAGGGTTACAAGCAATGACTTCATATTCATGTCAACTATCCCTTCCCCGCATAATCTAGGGTCAAAATGGTATTAAGAACAATATTGTAGCCTTCACATAAATTTGATAGCTCATGAGGAGTAGTGTTATGGAAGTGACTGATGAATGAGGGGAAGCAAACGTTGAAAAAATCAACAAGAGATGGAGAGAAAAACCAAATAGTGGGGAAGTAGCTAAAGAGAAGCAAGAGATGGGAAGAGCATCCAAAGATAGGTAGAAAAGTGTAGTTAAAGAGAAGCAAGTAATAAGCGAATTCATTGTTAAAGAAAGCACTTCTAGACATATACCGAGAAAATCAATATGGTCTTGAAGCATCATTTTGTTGAAGGCAAAAAAGAAAACAAATAATGATAATTATTATAATAATTAATTATTTATTTATCCCTTAATTAATTAATTAATTAGTTGATTAATTAATTAATTAATTTGTTCAAAATTATAAATTAAACTGCAATGGTGAAATGTGGAGATGTAAAAATAATAATAATAAAAAAAAGAAATCATCGTGGGAGCCTTCAAACATAAAAAAACAATAATAAGAATTTTTTTTTTAATGAAGAAAAATAGCAAAGTAATCGTGGCAATGAATTAAAAAAAAAAAGAAATTGAGGAGTTACTCTAAGCATGCGACAAAGAAAAATCATCTATTTTTAGAGAAAGATGCATGGTACAAAAGAAATATGGAAAGAAAAAATAAAATAAATAAAACAAGCTATGACTTGTAAAGAGGGAGCAAATTTCTATTCTTGGAGAAATGTGCCCACGTATATAGGCATGAGAAAAATAAAATAATAAAAAAAGGTGCAGCCATGATATTCTATAGGAGAAGGTGGCCGCATGCCTCTGTCAAAAATAGCAATGAAAAAGATTATCAAAACACAAGAAGAGAAATAAAATGGGAGCTATTCGACGAGGAGAGGATTATGCTAAACCTCTCTCTCGACTACCATTCAAGCAAAAAAGCTTCCTATGCAAGAAGATAGGAGATATAGAAAAGTGAAGATTAAGAACTTCTAGAACCTAAGGACTTTCTAGAAGATCAGAGAAGCGGAAAGATTAAGGACTTCTAGAACCTAAGGATTTTGTAGAACATCAAAGATAAATCCTCAGCAACAGTCACATGCTATGTGACAAGTTTTTGCTAGGGTATGTGAAAAGAGAAGAAGGGTGTTGCTTGATGCATAAAAAAAAAAGAACAGGCTGCTATCATTTATATAGTTTTGGTTGGAAACCATGTAAGAAAAGGGCTCAGCTTCGGCTGGGAAGTATGTAAAATCGGAACTGTTAAATCAGAGTTCAAGTTTGAATACAGACGTAAACAAATTTTTGGGTCACAATTCGATAAGTGGATCATAGAGTACTCATCCTACGCTCGGCGTCGCGAACTCAAATCCTACACTCGACGCTGCTTCTTCAATGATCTTCCTATAAATCCAAGCAACTGATCGATGCCAAACTCCAGCCAGGCCCTCTCCTAGAATGTGCGCATCAGTGCACAAAAAGCCAGATGGCCGGATCACCAAAACCGAATGGTTTTTCTAGTCACGAACACCTTGGAGTTTTTTCCTCATCGAATCTAACATCCACCGGTCGGATCGAGCCAAAACTCCATCCACACCCTCTCCTTGAGTATGCGCACTGGCAGGCAAGACGCTCCAGCCATCCGACGGCCAGATCGTCGGAATAGAAAGTTTTTACGGCGATCGCTTACATCCTTTCTTCCAGCCACAGATGCATTTGATTTCCTTGCCGTGCATGTCATCCAGCCATCGGATCGTTTCAAAACTTTGTCCACACCCTCTCCACCAGTGTGCGCACTGATAGACAGAAGGATCTGTCCATCAGAAGACCAAATCGCAGGAATCGAACAAATTTCCAGTGACCCCTGTTTTCGTCTCTGTTCGGACGAAAATCGGTTCGGCAATGACTGATGACACCGAAATTTATAGCAAATTTATTGCCATTTCATTAGTGTTTTTGTGTCATATTCATAAACTTTGTTTATTTTTATGTCTTTTTTTATAAATATTTGCGGAATCTACACTCTTTTTGGTTTTTAATGATTTTCAGGCAAAAAGGCATGATTTTCAGTCGATTTTAAGCAATCCAAATGCATGGATGAATTCACAACATCAAGAGGAGATCACACATCAAATTTTAAGAGAATTAGAACCACGAACCAAAATACGGCAGGGCCGTAATCTATATTACGGTACCGTATTTTCGTACACTACCGTAATATCATAGCACTGCCGTAATTTGAGGAGTTTTTCATCAGAAAGTTTCATAAAAATTATGGTACTGCCGTAAGAATTTACACGGGCCGTAATCTGTAGCGCCTTCAGACCAGAGACATTCACTGAAATTACGGCACTGCCATAAACCATTTTACGGTGCCGTAATTTCAAGACGTTTTCGACCAGAGAGTTCAGCCAATTTTACGGCACCGCTGTAAACCATTTTACGGTGTCATATTTTCCAGAGATTTTGAATCAGAGAACGCGACCGATTTTACGGCAATACCGCAACATATTACACTACCGTAATTCTAATCTTAAACGCGACTTCCACGTTCGATTTTGAAGCCCAATTCTTCCGGAGATGATAGCGGATGATCCAGGCCATTAAATTCGAAGCCGTAAGAAGAAGAAGGGAGGTCGGAATGACGAGAAGGAGAGGACACCGAAAACCCCAATTTTCATCCACAATATAGGGAGAAATCGAGTTTATAGCTGCCGCCTAGGGTTTCGCCACCGGGAAGAACACAGTGCATCTCCGGTCATGAAATTGAAGGTGAAGCTACGCCTAGAAGAGGAGAACACACCCCAGAAGTTTCAGAGCGAAAGGAAATCAATTGGAGGAGAAATCGAAGAAGAGGAAGGCACCGCCACTGTTCATCGACGCTCTTATATTACAGCCGTGGTGTGTTTTCTTGAACTCTCTTTTCTCTTTGATTTTCGATCTTTTGAAACCATGGATTATTGTAACTCTTCTACCATGTTAGCTTAGCCTTTTTTATGGGACATGGGGGAGTCATTCCCTTTGATTTTCTTAATGACTAGATAACTTCTACTTTCATCATGATAATTCTATTCTGATAATTCTACTTATGTGATTATGGCTCTAACATTCTCCTTAGTTTACTTATTGTCATCATGATTTGGAGTTTTCGCAATATAGATTGAAAAGTGATTTGCTTGAGAACTTGGAACCCTGAAATTGAATAATAGGAACTCACCGTAAGAAATTAGGTTAAGTTCTTATTTATTGATTTTAGTAATTTAATTGCCATGTTGATAATTATGAACCTAGGATTGAGTTATTGTACCAAACGTGGAGATCTTGCACGAAAGTGAAGATCGGAACATTGGAGAACCATAGGTAGAACTTCTGTTGAGACTGGGATGCACGAAAGAGATCCTTGAGATTCCACTCGAGACGATCAACTTAGAATTCGGATGCACGAAAGTGATCCTTGAGTTCTTCGCTTGAAGATTTACTTATCGTTAGCTTGGGATAAATCTTGCACGAAAGCGAAGATTGGTCCCTGCATGATTATCTGCACGAAAGTGAGATAACCCCTTTAAAAAGTAAATTCTGTCTTTATCATGATAGAATTCGATTGATGAACATCTATACATATCTAGTCATGAAAATTAAAGTGAATAAAACCCTAGTCCCAGTTTCTCTCTGATAAATCTTTTCGTGTGCTTGACTTTTATTCGACTGCCTAGATAGTAAGAAATCAATTATTCGGTACTTGACAACATATGTCTTTGTGGGTTCGATATCTTAATTATTACTTCGAGTATTCGTACACTTGCGGACACAACAAGCTTGGTAACATAACAAGTTTTTGGAGCCGTGTCAGGGAGTGACAAAGTCCCTGTACGCCAAACAACGAGTTTGGCCGCGACACCAGAAATAAGTTTTTGACTACCTACTTGTTGGGATACAACAAGTTTTTGGCGCCATTGCTGGGAACCTTAGTTTTTGTCAACATTGAAGATATTAAAAGTATTGCTAGACTAGGTTTTATTTACTTCTGTTTTTGCTAGGTTTTTATTTTTTATTATTTTTTGTTTTCTTGAAATCACTTGATCTATCTACTTTGCATGCGCAGGAGCCTTAGATCAGGACCTCTTGTACCTTTTGATCCTGAAATTAACAAAACGCTTATAGTGCGTAGGAAGTTGAGACTTGAAGAGAATTCATAAGAGACACAACAGGAGGAAGTTATAGTCATGGCAAATACCCAGAAATCACTTAGGGACTATGCAGCCCCTAATCCACAAGAAATTCACTCTAGTATTGCTAGACCTGTCATTGAGGCTAACAACTTCGAAATCAAGCCTGCTTTTTTCTCTATGATTCAACAGAACCAGTTTGGAGGATCTCCTCTGGAAGATCCAAACCAACACCTTGCATTATTTTTAGAACTTTGTGATACTATAAAGATTAATGGAGTTTCTAACGATACACTGAAATTGAGATTGTTTTCTTTTTCTCTTAGGGACCAAGCATGATCATGGCTTCAATCACAACCTGTCGGTACCTTTACAGCATGGGAACAGCTATCAAATTCATTTCTGATGAAATATTTTTCACCAAGCAAGACAATACAATTGAGAAATCAGATCACAAGCTTTTAACAGAAAGATGGAGAATCATTCAGCGAGGCATGAGAGTGGTTCAATGATTTACAATGGAAGTGCCCTCACCATGGCCTTGAAGAATGGGTTTTACCTCATACTTTTTATAACGGTTTGCTCTATAATACCAGACTAACTGTTGATGCTGCTGCAGGAGGAGCTCTTATGAGCAAAACTATAGATGCTGCTTTCAAGCTGCTGGAGGAGATGGCTCTTAATCATAATCAGTGGACTTCTAAGAGAGGAGTACTTTATAGACCTTCTCAAGGTGAGAACGAGAATAATGGATGGCGCACCTTAGCAGAGAAGGTAGACTCTTTGTGCAACAGGTTCGATTCTTTTAAGATGCAAACTGCTGTTATTTCTTCTATTATTTTTGATATATGTGGTAATGATGGTCATATTTCTGAGAATTGTAGAGTTATTGCTAGTTAGGGTAGAACCACTGATCCTTACTCTAGTACTTATAACCCTGGATGGAGAAATCACCTCAATCTTTCTTGGAAAAATAATAATTATGTAGGGGGACAAAATGAAAACAAAGGATATCAAAGGCCAAACCCTAATCAAAGTCAAAATCAAAATCAAAATTCAAATCAGAATTCTAACATTGAGTCCATGCTTGAAAAGATGGTGGCTAATCAAAATCAGTTCATGCAAAATAAAAATAAGGAAATTGAAGATCTTAAGGAAATGGTTAGTCAATTAGCTTCACAAGTAGGATCTTTGACAGCCCATAACAAAATATTAGAAAATCAAATTGCACAACAAGCTAGTAGTTCTTACAGACCCCCAGGAAAATTGTCTGCTAAACCTGAAATAAACCCTAGGGAGCACTGTAATGCTATTATCACTAGAAGTGGGAAACAATTAGAAGAACCAAAAGGGAAAGTTAAGGATAATGAAAAGGAGCCTATTGATGATCATGATGATGAGTTAGAATTAGAAAAATCTTCTGAACATGAACAAACCCAAAATTGTTTGCCACCTCAAAAAGGTGATGAACCAAAAGGGGATGTGCCATGTAAGGAAGATAATTCTAAATCTAGTTTACCTCCACCCTATAGGCCACCAATACCTTTTCCACAAAGGTTAGTTCAAAATAAGTTAGACAAACAATTTGGCAAATTTCTTGAAGTTTTGAAAAAGCTTTACATTAACATCCCTTTTACTGAAGTTATTTCTCAAATATCATCTTATGCTAAGTTCTTGAAAGAGATATTGTCTAACAAAAGAAAATTAGATGACTATAGTACTTGCACTGTAACTTTAACTGAGGATTGTAATGCCATTATACAGAACAAATTGCCACCAAAACTAAAGGATCCAGGTAGCTTCTTTATACCTTGTTCTATTGGCACTATGGCTTTTGACCGAGCTTTATGTGATTTAGGTGCTAGCGTGAGTCTAATGCCTCTATCTATTTGTAGGAAACTAGACATTGGAGAGCTTAAACCTACATCTATATCTTTACAGCTTGTGATTCATCGGTAAAGTATCATGTAGGTATATTAGAGAATGTTCCAATCAAGGTAGGAGAATTTTTTATTCCTGCAGATTTTATAGTTTTAGACATGGAGGAAAACCATAAAAATCTCATAATTCTTGGTAAACCATTGTTAGCCACTGCTGGAGCACATATAGATGTAAAAAGGGGGAAAATTATTTTTGATATTTGTGGGAAAACTATTGAATTTGATCTTACTGATTCCTTGAATAAACTGTCATACTTTGGATCATGTTGTAGTGTTGACATAGTTAATGATGAAATTTATAATATTCATAGTTTATTTGATGAAACCTCAAATTTTGAAACTAATAATTTTTCTGAGGATGTTGATGAAGGATTACAGGAAAGGAGAGATGAAATTTTTGAGAAGAAGAAGAAGAAGATCTAAGTTGATTGATAAGGGAAAGATGATCTTGAGTAAATTTGGAGACTGTTTCAAGGCTGAGCCTTATGTGATTCAAAGTGATGCCCAACCTAAAGGAAAATCAAAGCGGCAATTGAGGAATTCACTATCAAATCCGAGTGCAAAAGGGTCATGCTGACGACCTTTAAATTAGCGCTTCTTGGGAGGCAACCCAAGCTTTCTAACCTTTATTTATTTTCTTTTCTTTTAATTTTTTACTTAGAACTAATTTTTCTTTTATTTTTGTAGGTAAAACAAGATTTGGTGCAAATTACGGCACTACCGTAATGTATATTACGACACCATAATTTTCGTCCGTTTTCGACTAGAGAGTTATGACGAAATTACAGTACTGCCATATATTTTAACACGGTACTGTATTTTGTGGCCGAAATCTTTCCGAGAGCATTACTAATTTTACGGCATTACCGTAAGGAGTTACACGAGCGTATTTTCGCGAGATTTTCTGACGAAAGTTTTTGAAGTTTACTCCGAAATTATGGTAGTACCGTAATATATCTTACGGGCATAATTTTTAAGTTTTCAAAAAAAAAATCGCTGGTTGATTTTACGGTGGTACCGTAAACTTTTACACAGTACCGTATTTTTGAGCAAGTTTTCACTAGAGAGATTCCTGAATTTTACGACTCTGCCGTAAGATATTACATGGCCATAATTATAATTCTGGCACGCCTGTGCCGTTTTTAGGGTTTATAGGCCGTATTTTAGGGTTTCATGCTCGTTCTCACTCGTTTTTGCGCCGACTTCACACCTCCGACCTTCTCCGACCACCAGAGCACGCCAACGACTCTTCCCATCCGGTTATTGCTGTCGATTGGGTACCCTCTTCACTTATTTTTTTGATTTTGGCGAGTTTACACGATTTTCGCCCTTTCACTCGTTCTTCCTCGTTTCTGATTCGTTTTGAGAGATTTTGTTTGCATTTGATTCTTAGAAGATAGGCGACCCTTCCTAGTTAGATTGTAGAGTTTTTGGACTGATTTGTGGAGTGTATTGAGCGAGATTGTGTTTGAATGACAGTTTTCCACCCTGTTTTTCACCTAGTTTTCTGCTGTTCTGTTTTTTATGAAAAATTTCTTGAGTTTGAGCTATGATTTAACTGACATTATCTGTAAACATTGCTGAGATTGAATCACTATATTGCTATATGGTGCATTGAACATGTAGTTTACAGCTTGTTACTTGAGATGGCACCAAGAATAAAATCTATATTTCCAAGAAGGAAAGGGAAGGCCCCAGCTGAATCTTCCCAACCTCATAATCCACATGGTATTATCTTTAGGAATGAGATGCAAGAAACAAGGTATAATCAAATTCTAGAAAGGAAGGTTATCAATACAAAGTACGCTGATAAGAGGACTTTAGAGGCTTTGGGATTATATGAGGATGTGCCGTGGATGTTTGATCGCATCAAAGCCAAGAAAATTTTTCAGATGACTCCACCCACTTATTTGCCACTAGTCCTGGAGTTTATGAGCAGTCTGATCATAGACTTGAAGGAGTATTCAAATGGCCCTGCAGAAGGAGAGATTACATTCAGACTTGCTAATGAAGAAAGAAAACTCACACTGAAAGAGATTAGGACTATATTTGATTTGAGTACTGATGGATACACTCAGATGCCCTTGGGATTCATTGAGGGCATATTTTGGAATCAGATTACTGATGAGAGTCATTTCTATGCTGTTTCTGCCAGAGCTTCAAAGATTATGAATCCATGTATTAAGTATACACATAGGGTGCTTGCACATACTGTATTTGGAAGAGGCGATAGTGACGGCATGGTCCGTCAAGGTGAGTTATATTTTCTCTGGGGTATGCTGAATGGATTTACTATTGATGTGGCTTTCTTCATGATGAAACATATGGATAAAGTTGCTAGGGCGAAGAGGGGCGCCGTAGTGACAGGAGGACTGATTACTCCTATAGCCTAGTATTTAGGAGTGGAGCCCTATGGGATAGAACTTGCAAAGGGGAATGCAAGGCTCGATCTTGAGTCTTGCATGGCTATGAAGATGATTGTGAGAGAAGGGGATGCATTTTGTTTGGTCCTTGGACCAAATGTCCCTATTCTACCTTTACCCCACACTGAGAAGACCATAGTCAGAGACAGAGCCAATTAGAAATGATCTCCGAGCACCGCCGAGGCAGCTTATACACCACCACTTGACACTGTTCCACCGCCACCCACAAGGGGTGGAAGAGGTGATCCTTTTGGTGTGGAGTCACCCCAGCACGCTACAGATTCTTCTCACCCTGCTAGTGACTCTTCACACAGACCTAGAGGAGGATTTCCTAGTGCCCACGATCCAAGATTCCAGGCTCTATCTGCACAGATGTATAATCAGGAGCGCCGCATAGATAGGATGATTGACTCTATGGGGAGGGTGACTGAGTCTCTTGGGCACATCCACTAGGATGTAGAGAGATTGAACAATCATATGGAGGACATGGGAAACTTCCTCTATGATCACTTTGGATATGAAGACCACAGGAACTATGGCTATTACGGTGATCAAGGAGATTAACCACACTACGATCTTATGGATGCAGCTGCAAGGGACGCTGAGGCTACACACCCTGATGATGAGGAGTAGATGCTTTGTGAGTATCATCTTCCCTTCTTGCTATTTTATTCTCCCTATCTTATTGATATCACATGTTTTTGAAGGGAAGGATGATTTCTCTACACTTGTGCCCATCAGCGCTATTCTACTTTACACGCCTATATTCTTATATTTTCGATATGGTTGTATAATGATATTCTGCTATTGATGATCTATTTCGATATGGTTGTACTGCACATGATTATATTTTTGATATTTTGATATACCATGTTGATATTTGATGATAATGAGTATATTTTTGATTGATGAGATTTATGGCCTCGATCTATTTTGAAAATAATGTTGATGATTTGTTTGACTCTTATTGATAATGATGAATGAATCCAAAACTTGTGAATAAGTCTAGACCTATCATGCCGAATTTATTTCTCTTATGCATATCTACTTTTGAAGTTTTTCATTGGTTAATGAGTGAAATTTTAGGGAGATATGTTATTTGAGAAATTTAATTTGAAAGTGAAGCTACTTTTTGGATAAAATCAGCATATGAGTATGATTCTTGAATTGATATCACTTGATTAGTCTAATTGATGTTTGATTTATTTTACTATTTGTTGGGAAGAAAGAATTCAAAGTCCAAAAATAGTGAGTGACTCCCCTACTTGGCACTGTGTAAAATTGACAGTGATACCAAAGGACATGGGTTGAAGTCTGAAAAGGAAAAAATGATGAGAGGAATCAATTCACATTAACTCCGCTGTCTTTGGTAAAATTATTTCTACTAAAAAGACATGAGTTCTATTACACTGACTATGTGGTCAAGTGTACTCTAATTTCGTCACCAGAAAAAAGGTGATAATCGAATTAGAGAATGTGAATGATGCAAAAAGAATAAAAAAGGTGTATCTATGTGGGTACATGTCATTCAAAAAAAAAGAAAGAAAATTTGAGTGAAAAAGATTTTGGATATCCTATTCCTGTAAACAAAAGCATGATAGATTTAAATTGAAAATTAGGGAAAATCATGAGATTGAGATTCTATGTTTTGTAGCAAAGTTTTATTTGATAAAGTTGTGGATCTTGAGAATTTAATTCAAAAGATGATATGTCTATTTAAAATTTTATGAGTCAATTGATGGAAATTTTTCATTAGTGATTGTATGTTAGAAATTTATTTTTTTTTCACGAGAAAGTCTATGCCTATGAACAAACTTTGAAAAATTTTAGTTTTTGCTTGAGGACAAGCAAAGTTTGAGCCTTATGTGTTTGATGACACTGAAATTTATAGCAAATTTAGTGCCATTTCATTAGTTTTTTTGTGTCATATTCATAGACTTTGCTTATTTTTATGCCTTTTTATCAATATTTGCGGAATCTATACTCTTTTTAGTTTTTAATGATTTTCAGGCAAAAAGGCATGATTTTCAGTGGATTTCAAGCAATCCGAATGCATGGATGAATTCACAACATCAAGAGGAGATCACACATCAAATTTTAAGAGAATTAGAGCCACGAACCAAAATACGGCAGGGCCGTAATCTATATTACGATATCGTATTTTCGTATGCTGCCGTAATATCAGAGCACTGCCGTAATTTGAGGAGTTATTCATCAAAAAGTTTCATGAAAATTACAGTATTGTCGTAAGAATTTACACGGGTCGTAATCTGTAGCGCCGTAAACCATTTTACGATGCCGTAATTTCCAAACGTTTTCAACCAGAGAGTTCAGCCAATTTTACGGCACCGTCATAAACCATTTTATGGGTGTCATATTTTCCAGAGATTTTGAATCAGAGAACGCGACCGATTTTATGGCAGTACCGTAACATATTACACTGCCATAATTCTAATCTTAAACGTGACTTCCACATTCGATTTTGAAGCCTGATTCTTCCGGAGATGATGGCGGATGATCCAGGCCGTTAAATTCGAAGTCGTAAGAAGAAGAAGGGAGGTCGGAACGACGAGAAGGAGAGGACACTGAAAACCCCAATTTTCATCCACCATACAGAGAGAAATCGAGTTTATAGCCGCCGCCTAGGGTTTCGCCACCGGGAAGAACACAGTGCATCTCCGGTCATGAAATTGAAGGTGAAGCTATGCCTAGAAGAGGAGAACATGCCCAAGAAATTTCAGAGCGAAAGGAAATCAATTGGAGGAAAAATCGAAGAAGAGGAAGGCACCGCCACTGTTCATTGACACTCTTATGCAAATTACGGCTGTAATTTATATTACAGCCGTAGTGTGTTTTCTTGAACTCTCTTTTCTCTTTGATTTTTGATCTTTTGAAACCATGGATTATTGTAACTCTTCTACCATGTTAGCTTAGACTTTTTATGGGATATGGGGGAGTAATTCCCTTTGATTTTCTTAATGACTAGATAACTTCTACTTTCATCATGATAATTCTATTCTGATAATTCTACTTATGTGATTATGGCTCTAACATTCTCCTTAGTTTACTTATTGTCATCATGATTTGGAGTTTTCGCAATATAGATTGAAAAGTGATTTGCTTGAGAACTTGGAACCCTGAAATTGAATAATAGGAACTCACCGTAAGAAATTAGGTTAAGTTCTTATTTATTGATTTTAGTAATTTAATTGCCATGTTGATAATTATGAACCTAGGATTGAGTTATTGTATCAAACGTGGAGATCTTGCACGAAAGTGAAGATCGGAACATTGGAGAACCATAGGTAGAACTTCTGTTGAGACTGGGATGCACGAAAGAGATCCTTGAGATTCCACTCGAGACGATCAACTTAGAATTCGGATGCACAAAAGTGATCCTTGAGTTCTTTGCTTGAAGATTTACTTATCGTTAGCTTGGGATAAATCTTGCGCGAAAGCGAAGATTGGTCCCGGCATGGTTATCTACACGAAAGTGAGATACCCCATTTAAAAAGTAAATTCTGTCTTTATCATGATAGGATTCGATTGATGAACATCTATACATATCTAGTCATGAAATAAAGTGAATGAAACCCTAGTCCTAGTTTTTCTCTAATAAATCTTTTCGTGTGTTTTTTTATCATTGCTTGACTTTTTATTCGACTGCCTAGATAGTAAGAAATCAATTATTCGGTACTTGAAAACATATGTCTCTGTGGGTTCGATATCTTAATTATTACTTCGAGTATTCGTGCACTTGCGGACACAACAAGCTTGGTAACATAACAAGTTTTTGGAGTCGTGTTAGGGAGTGACAAAGTCCCTATACGCCAAACAACGAGTTTGGCCGCGACACCAGAAATAAGTTTTTGTCTACCTACTTGTTGGGATACAACAATGACTCAGTGCCGGCCGGCGGCCAGAGTCCGGCGTGATGTAGGGAGACTTCATGCCGAAGTGTGCGAGCGGCGGACGCCGGATGGCAAGCGGCGGATGGACGATGTCGGGCGACGGAAGATGAAGATGCACGTTACGTGTGTAATCAGATTTTTATCTAATCCAATGGCCAAATTTTATCAAGAGCTAATCCGACGACTCAGATCAAATTTAAAGATTAAACAGTCCAGATTTAATCACTTAAAGATCGACGGCCAAAATTGACTTACATGAATCTCAGCGAATCAGAGAGCTTCCAAAATAATCCAAGTATCAATCCTTACTAAGTAGGATTTTATCTTTCCAAATCTGCCTTCCAATTTTTAATCACAAATCTAGATCTAAGTAGATTTGCAAATTAAACCTTCAACGGCTAGGATTAATTCGCACAAATCTTAGCCAATCGGATGACTTCCGAAATGATCAGAATATCGATCCTTACTCATCTGAGTCAGTTCTTTCTAAATCCACCCTTGGATTTTCGATCAGAGATGCGGATCAAAATAAATTGATGAATTGAAATATTCAACGGCTAAGATTAATTGGCACAAAGCTCAGACAATCAAACGACCTCCGATGCGATCCAAATATTGATCCTTACTCAATTGGATCAAATCTATCTAGATCCACCCTTGGATTTTCGATCAGAGCTCTGGATCATAGCAGATCGACGAATTGAAATATCAACGGTTGATATAACTCACAAAAAATCAAAGCCAATCAGACGGCTTCCGATGCGATCCAAATGTTGATCACTACTCAATTAGATCAGAGCTATCTAGATCCACCCTTGTATTTTCGATCAGAGACTTGGATCTTAGCAGATCTATGAATTGAAACATCAACGGCCGAAATTAATTCATCTAAATCTCAGCTAATCGGATGACATCCAAAGTGATCCGAATGTTGATTCTTACTCATTTGGGTCAGATCTATCCAGATCCACTTTCATATTTTCAATCAAAAATCTGAATCTAAGCTGATATGCGAATCAATTTTTCAACGGCTAAGATTGATTTACACAAATCTCAGCAAATTGGATAGTTCTCAGAATGATCCGAATATCGATCCTTGCTCATCTGAGATAGATATTTCCAGATCTACCGTCAGATTTTCGATCAGAAATCTAGAGCTAAGCCGATCTGTGAATCAAGCTTTCAAACGACTAAGATTGATTTGCTCAAATCTCAGCCAATCGGATAATTTTTGAAATAATCTGAATATTGATCCTTACAAATTTAGACCAGATCTTTATAGATCCACCTTCGGATTTTTGATCAGAAATCCGGATCAAAGCAGATATGCGAGTCAAACTTTCAACGGTTGAAATCAACTCATCCAAATCTCAGCCAATCAGACGACTCTCAAAATAATCCAAGTATTAATCCTCACCAAATCCGATCTAATCTTTCCAGATCCACTCTCAGATTTTCGATCAAAAATTTGGATCAAAACAAACTGCTGAATTGAAATATGAAGCTAACATTAATTCACCCAAATCTCTGCCAATCGAATAGCTCTCGAAATGATCCGAATATTGATCCTTACTCATCTGAGTCAGATCTTTCCAGATCCATCTTCGGATTTTGAATCAGAGATCCGGATCAAAGCAGATCTGCAAATCAAACTTTCAATGGTTGAAATTAACTCGCCCAAATCTCAACCAATCAGATGGCTCTCGAAATGATCCAAGCACCAATCCTTACCAAATCAGATCTGGTCTTTCCAAATTCACCTTTGGATTTTCGATCAGAGATTTGGATCTAAGAAGATATGCGAATAAAAGCTCTCAATGACTGAAATTTATTTACCCGAATCAAAGCCAATTGGATGGCTTCTAAGATGATCAGAATATTGATCCCAGCTCATTTGGATCATATCTTTCCAGATCCACCCTCGGATTTTCGATCAGAGATTTGGATCTAAGTAGACCTGTGAATCAAGCTTTCAACGGCTGAAATTGATTTACCCGAATCTAAGCCAATCGGATGACTTCTGAAATGATCCGAATATTGATCCTTATAAATTTGGATAAGATCTTTCTAGATCCGAACTCCAATTTTCAATCAGAGATCCAGATCAAAGCAAATTTATAAATCATTTACCAAATTTTGAATGTTTGGTCCCACGACTTATTCATCCAAACATTGAACGCTTGACCCATCGGCTCGTTTCCTCAATTTCGAATGCTTGGCCCATTGGCTCGTTCAACTAAATTCTGAACGTTTAGCCCCACGGCCCGTTCATCAACTTAACTAAATTTCGAATGTCTGGCCCTCATGGCTCGTTCATCAACTTAACCAAACTTTGAACGCCTAGCTCATTGGCTCGTTTACTCAATTTCGAATAATTAGCCCAAGGGCCCATTCGCCCAAATTTTGAACGCTTAGCTCATTGGCTCGTTTGCCCAAACTTTGAACACTTAGCCCATCGGCTCATTCACCCAAATTTTGAACTTGAACGCTTGGCCCATTGGCTTGTTCACCTCAATTCTGAATGATTGGTCCCACGACCCATTCACCTAAATTTTGAACGTTTGTTCCCGCGACCCATTCATCCAAACTTTGAATGCTTGACTCATTTGCTTGTTCATTCAAATTCTGAATGATTGGTCCCACGACCCATTCACCCAAATCTTGAACGTTTGGTCCCACGATCTGTTCATTCGCCCAAACTTTGAATGCTTGGCTCAATGGCTCGTTCAGTCTTGAGAGTATACTCTTATAATGAAATCATAAACTCTGAATGACATTATTCTTTCAACCTTTTTGTCTTTACTCTGTTATATGTTATAAATCTCTTAATCAAAAGTTCCCTAAGCTCCTTAGGGGTAATTAACAATGAATGCTTGCGTTCATTAGAAACTAGAACCTACTAAAACAAAAAAGCCTTATAATTTATAAAGTAAATTTGAAACGATTGCACAATTTTTTTTAATATTTTAATTTACATTAAAATACAACAAAAAATGAGCCAACAAATTCATCTCATAACACTTTGCTTTTTCTCCTATTACCTCATCTTGCTTAGGTATATTATACTCCCTAGTAGGATGGAGCACCCACTACCTCTAAGTTTGTTATGCCCTCGCCACCTCGCACGTAGCTTACAATATATGCAATGACGGGTCTCCACTCATGGGTGAGCCTCATGTGTATGTGAAATAGATTAGAAGACTATCTACTTGATCCAAAAAAAATGAAAAAAAGAAAATCTCTTTCAATCTTTCATTGACCTCTCTTTTGTTAACCTCTATCCTATCCTTTATTTCTAGAAAATGCTAAGATAGAGTATTCTTGATGATGAGAATACTTTTTGTGTAATAAATTCATCTCCATTCTATCTCGTCACATCGTTTGCTCTATTCTCCAACTTATGTGGAATGCTTCTCCTTTCCCTAGCATTATGGACCTTGAAAATGAATTTTTTTTTTTCTTTGAATGAGTAGGTAACAACCGTACTCATTTGCATGTTGCGGTGCATTCAACAGCCTATGCATTTTTTTGGTTTATATGGGTCGCTAGAAATTAGTGGTTAACTAAACTACGAGCTTTTTTCATGCCCCATAGCTATCAATTCAAGAATATCTTCTACTAATCCCAAGCCATTACTACCTAAACCATTAAGCGATTAATCAATAATTTTTGGTTAACCATTAATTTTCATATAATGTGATAAATAACTACAGATAAAATAGTAGCGGGTAGGGTAACTCAAAAATTTGCCCTACGTAAAATAGAATCAATTATTTTTAAAAACCTCTTCCAAAATACAACCTTATTATAATTTTTACTATCAATTAACTACCCTGAACCCAAAAATTACTCGAATAAGTATCAATAATTATAAATGATGGATATAAGCTAAGAGCTTGTTTGCCCCGTTGTAAATCAGTTTCGGCAAGTGAATGAAAGTTCTAAAAGTTTAAAAAAATAAAAAATATAATTTTTTAATTTTAATTTTTATTGTCTTAAATTCCGGGCACAAAAAACTATGAGCGGGCTAAACAAGTCTAAATCAGAAAATAAAAGTAAAATTAGGCAGACGCCTCCTCCAAGCCTGGAATTACTGCAACGCAGATGGTGGAATAGGAACATCTTCTAGGGACTAGGATAGCACATCATATAAACTAAATCAGAAAATAATAGTAAATGTAGGCAGACGCCTCCTCGAAGCTTGGAATTGCTGCAACGCAGATGGTGGAATAGGAACATCATCTAGGGACTAGGATAACACAGGAGGATGCCAAACAGCAACAGCTGCGTTATTCCGTTCACAGGGTTGAACAGTGCTGAATCATTATTCCATAAAGACCGATGGCCAACTTTGGCTGTATATACAATTCTCGTTAGCTTAAATTAATGGCCAGAAACTTATGTAGGAAATCGCAGATAAGCAAATGAAACCGCAAAACCTCCTTTGCGAAGTCTCGATTCTCAGTTAAAGGCAGACAGTTGGAGACTCGAGTAAACCTGAACTTGGGGCGGGCGCAGGTGAGCCATCTCCACCATTTTTTATCACTGTCTAGCTTGTTTCCTTGCAAACATTGCAAGGTATAACTAAATCCGCATGCAACCCTTCCCTTCTCAAACCATCAAAGGATCAGTCCATCACTTCCACACGTCTATAGAATGACTGTCTCACAATCTGATTTCTCGGTGTAGACGTCCATAATTCTCCTGCAACCTCATTAGCTTATTCGCAAAGTCTTGGTTCCCAGTTAATAGCAGACCATTCAAGACTCGGTTAAAAATGAACTTCCTCGGCAAATGCCCCCTCTCCACCATCTCCATCACCATCTTCCCAGCAACCAGCATGTCCTCAGACCGCCTCCTTGCGAACATTGCACTGATAATGACATTATATGTATCTAAATTCGGCAAGCAGCCCTCTTGCTTACTCATCCTATCAAACAGCTCAAAGCCCTTGTCAAACTCTCCATCCTCAAGCCAGTACCTTATCAAAACATTAAAAGTCTGCACATTGGGCTCACACTTGTCCACATTCATCCTGTCCAAAAATTTCATCCCCTCCTCCATCTCCCCAGCGTGGCAAAGCCCTCGAATCACCAGATTGTACGTAATCGTATTTGGGGTATATCCCTTCCTCAGCATTTCATCAAACAACACGATGGCGTCTTTAACGCACCCCTTCTTGCAAAGAACTTGGATCAACGCGTTGTAGGTCGGCACCGACGGCAAACAGCCCTCGCTGATCATTTCATCGAACACCTTCCGGGCTCTGTCGAGCTCACCAGCGAGCCCGAGCCCGTGAACCACTGTCGTGTAGGAGACAACATCGGGGTGGCATTCGGGATCGCCCCGCTTCTTCATCTGCTTGAAGAAGGAAATCGCCTCCTTCACCTGCCCCGCTCGGAAAAAGCCCTTGAGGAGAATATTGTAGGTGTTCTTCGTCGGATTGATCCCCGAATGCACCATCTCTTGCAGCACCTCGATTGCCTTGGGCGTGCGCTTGAGGCGGCACCAGCCATCTGCGATGATGTTGTACGTTATGGCATCGGGGGGAAACCGGTCGCGGAAGACCTTAACGAGAGAGGCGGCTTTCTCGACGCTGCGGGACTTGCAGAGCGCGTCTAGGAGGGTGTTGAAGGAAGCGAGGTCCTGGGGACATCCCTCGCGGCGCATGGAGAGGAAGGCGCGAACGGCGCGATCGGGCTTGCCGGCGGTAGCGTGGCGCTCGAAGAGGATGGCGAAAGTGCGAGGGGAAGGGGGGAGAGCGAGGCGAGCGCGGAGGGAGAGGAGAAAGCGAACAGTGGGGCGGTCGCGGAGACGGGCGGCGAGGTCGACGGCGTGGTCGAAGGAGGAGGCGGCGGGGCGGAAGTTTGGGAGGAGGAGGAGGGAGCGGAAGAAGAGGAGAGCACGGGGGGCGTCGTTCCAGAGGATCTTGAGGACGCGATCGACAAGTAGTGACGGGAATGGGAAGGAGGGAAGGAGAAGGCGACAGAGGGAGTGGTGGTCGCCGGAGTGGGAGAGGACGAGGTGGGCGACGAAGGAGGGGAGGGGTTCGTGTGGTGGCTGCGGTGGTTGGGCTTGGGAACGGGGTTGCGGAGGGGAGGAGAGCGGCTTGAGAGAATGGGAATAGGGCTTAGGGATTGGGATTTGGGAGGGACGAGATGGCATATTGGAAGAAGAGGGAAAGGAGATGGAATTGCGAGGCAAGATGTTGGACGAAATGACTGACAGACGTCTACACAAGTAAACCTCCTTTTCATGAAATCTTATCATTTTACAAAGATTAATTTTTAATTATTGATCATATAAAAATTAATAATTTTATAAAAATAATTATTTAAAAAGTTTTAAAAAATAAATTATATATATATAATTTAAACTTTTAATTAATATAAATATATATTAAAGAATATCAATCAATAATTCTATAGACTTAATTATTTTTAAAAACTTTTATTTTATTTAATTATAAGAAATATATGTGATAGAGTTTTATACGATATATATTTAGATTGAAACAGATAAATAGTATAATAATTCTATAAAGAATATAATCTTCGTAATCAAATTGTATAATATTATAAAAATTAATTATAACTTTATATTTAAAAATATATTATTAATTTTCATATCATATTAATATATTTTTTTATAATTTAAAATATAAAATTTTTTATAATTTAATTATAATATTTATAAACACTAAAAGTAATAGCATAAGAGCTCTATAAAACACCTTTAACAATGCTATCACAATGCAGCTACACCAGTACATATACTATGGCCAAGCATATCCCATGTGTTTCAGTAGTTGCTCCCCACGTTACCTTTAGATGCTTTAATAAATTAAAAATTAATATATTTATACAATGATATAAAATATATAGTTATGTTATTAATATATAGTAAAATATTAATGATCTCAACATAATTTATTACTTTAAGGCCTATTTCCTTAGGCAAAATCCAGGGGAAAAAAAATAAAAACAAAATGAATCAATATAATTTATTACTTCCTGTTTCCATAAACGGAATTCATAGGAAGAAAAAAGAAAAATAAAATAAATCTAGTAGCAAATAGAACTAAATTCATTCTATTTGTTTTATTTTCCCTATGATTCAATCAAAGAAACAAGAACTATAACAACTTTTTTCTTATTTTATAATTATGTTATAATCCATCATTGCCATCATTATTACTATTCTTCAAATTATTTTAATATAAACAATTTTGTAAGCATTATTATTATGTGTAACATACACTCACCACCTCAACTTATCAAGTACTTTAATTATACAAAAATATTTGTTAAAACTTAAAAGCACTTTGAACACACAGATACATCCATGTCACTTTTATAAGCAATAGCACAAGGCCTTTAATACGATTAACAAAAATCTTTGCCACAAACACGTAATCAAGATGTCAGAAAATTGGTGCAATTTTACTAAATGCAAGATTTTACCAATTATTACAATAAATTTTTTTGTACGCCTTCAAATAATGTCGATACTTATCAAGAGTAACAGGGGTGAGCATAATTCAGTTTTTATTGAATTTACCGATCGGTAAAATCGATTTTGGTTTTCGGTTCGGTATTAGTTTTAATATAATTCGGTTTTCAGTTTTCGGTTTTCGGTGCGGTAAAAAAAATTTCGATTTGGTAATTAATCTATTTACCGATATATATATTAATATATATAAAATAAATTTTTATTTATTAATCTCTCTTATCTTATATTTTCTCTAACTTTAATTTATTATCTCTAACTCTAATTTATTATCTCTAAAAGACTAAAACTCTAATTCTAACTTAACTCTAATGTCTGTAACCAAATCACCCGATTAGGTGATTGGCAAGCTGCTTCAAATCTTCAGACTTCAATTTCAAGCTTGCTGGCTTAGCGAATAGCCGAATAGCGAGTTAGCCCTAAATTCCCAAATCCAAACTCTTGGGCTCTCAACTTCAAGCCTTAGGCGATTGGCAGTGGCAAGCAGCTCACCCCTAATCCAAATCCTCGCCGTGGCAGGCAGCTTCCAGGCGTTCGACAATCAACAGCGACTGGCGACTCCTCTCGCCGTGGTCCTGCACAATGCAACAGCAAGTGGATATTGACGAGGAGCTTGTCGGTCGTCGCCATCAACCAACTCCTTGTCTGTCGTCGCCATCAACCAGGTGTCCTCTCGCCCAATGCCTTGTCGGTCATCGCCATCAACCAAGCACCTCGCGGCTCACGTCTTCGACTCTTAGTGCTCCGATGCTCCCAACTCCCCATCGACTGTCTCCACTCCCCGTCAACCATCTCCACTCTTGTCAACCAAGCACCTCGCGGCTCACGTCTTCGACTCTTAGTGCTCCGATGCTCCCAACTCCCCATCGACTGTCTCCACTCCCCGTCAACCATCTCCACTCTTGTCAACCAAGCACTCGCGTCCTTCCCACAGCAGAACAGCAGTTGACAGCTCCAATCGAAGCCATCGTGCCCTAGCCCCTGCCTCCAAGATACAACACTACGGCCAGTTCATCTGTAGCCTCAAATGTGAGTTATAATTTTACATTAATTTTTTTTACATATAAATTCTGTTTATTACTCATATTTATAATTTTATTTACGTTATAATTCGTAGATGCTAGAAGAAGATATGGAAAATCATAACACATCTCAAGATCTTACACAACAGACTCAAGATCCTACACAATAGACAACACATACTGATACTATAAAACAAATTGCATCTTCTTCAAGAGCAAAAAGATTTCAAAAATCTAATACAAGATCTAAGGTATGGGATCATTTTATTAAGAATGTAAAGAAAGATGTTTTAATGGTTGGTAAATGTAAGTACTGTGAAAAAGAAATTAAGGCAGATCCAAAAACAAATGGAACTTCTAGGTTAAGAAATCATATGAAAATATGTAGGAAACATCCTTTTTTTTTGCCAAGGGCAAGAAGATAATTGTATTAATCAATCCTTTTTTTTTGCCAAGGGCAAGAAGATAATTGTATTAATCAAAAAAAGATGTAGTTACAGGTTTATGTACATCCACTCCCACTCTATCCTTACACCGGATCCAAAAAAAATCCGGCAGAGTCTCCCCTATAATCCTAGCGCATGAACGCTGCAATATAGACTAATAACATTCACATCAGCAAAAAAAAACAAAATCAAACACCAAGGAAGCGCATACGAATATCTAATAACACTCTGACTCCTTTGGTGGATCTCATAACATGATTTAGTGCATGCTGGAATATCTTGCTATCATATGCTATTCGCTTTTCTTGGTGGATATCGATTTTTAATTTCCAGCGGGTTATGCTGATTATTTGTCCACAGGGCTGATCGTCTTCCCTCATGTGGGTCTGGGTGATTTGCAATTGGGTGGCTATCCGGTGCACTTTGTGATGGTTATCAAGCCTTGTGACTGGAGGTTGGAGGGCTCCTGCTACTCACCATGTGAAGGCCATACTACGAAGACTTCTAAAGGGCGATGTAGAGGCTGCAAGCTTCTTGCTTCAAAGCGTCTCGTTCTGTTTCTGGTTGTGTCTAGAGCATGGCTTGTATAAATTTTTGGGTCCATTGGGTGTATTCCCGATGGGGGAGAGGGGGTCTAAATGCCGGTTTTTGCACTTTTCTCTTCTTCGTATGCGCTTCCTTGGTGTTTGATTTTGTAGGAAACATCCTTGTAGTGTTGGCGAGCAAACAAAACTCAATTTCAAGGTAGATGATGAAAATAATAAACTAGCTTTTGGTAGTGTTTGGAAATTTGACCAAGAGGCTATTAGGAAAGCATTAATTGAAATGATCATTATCAATGAACTGCCATTTAAGTTTGTTGAAACTAAAGGTTTTAAACGTTTTGTTCTCAATTGTATGTCCTAGATTTAGGATGCCATCACGATGGACAGCTTCACGAGATTGCTTGCAACTTTATTTGAATGAGAAGTTGAAGCTAAAAAAGTGTTTTGAAAAGTCAAAAATAAGAGTTTCTTTGACAACTGACACATCGACTTCTTTGCAAAAATCCAATTACATGTCTCTCACAGCTTACTACATTGATGAAGATTGAAAATTGCAGAAAAAATTATTAAACTTTTGCCAAGTTCATGATCACAATGGTAGAGGGATAGGCATAGTTATTGAAATGTGTCTTCTTGATTGGGGCATTGATAATGTTTTTTCTGTGACGGTTGATAATGTTTCTAGCAATAATGTTGCTATCAATTATTTGAGAGAAAAAAAATAGTCAACTGGGGTTTTAGTATTGCACATGGAAAGTATATGCATATGAGATGTATTGCTCATATAGTTAATCTGATTATACATGATGGGTTAAAAGAGATTAGCTCGTCTGTTGATAAAATTCGACAAGTTGTTCGTTATATAGGGTCGTCTCCATCAAGATTAAGTAAATTTAAAGAATGCATTGAAATTAAAAAAATTCAGTCTAAGAGTTTATTATGCTTAGATGTAAGAACTAGATGGAATTCAACATATCTTATGTTTGATGCTGCTCAAAAATTTGAAAAAGCATTTGAAAGATACAAAGTCTTAGATCCTAATTTTTGCTATGAATTAGCAATGGATGATGGCACTGATGGAGTACCTAGCCATGGAGATTGGGAAAATGCATGGTGAACTATTCATTTTTTGGAGAACTTTTATGCTCTTACAGTCAAAGCTTCTGGTAGCTTATATGTGACTTCTACTATTCTTTTTGATGAGCTAATTTTAATTGATAAATTATTGAACAAAATGGGAGATAGTGAAGATTTTGAATTATTAATGATGGCTTATTCCATGAGAGAAAAGTATAACAAATAATGGGGTGACACTTCGAAAACAAATAAGTTGGTGTATATTGCTGCTATATTTGATCCTCAGCTTAGATTTAAATATATTTAAGGAGAGCTTTGCACACTATATGAGAAGGAGAGGGGTTTGGTTGTGGCCAAATACGTAAAGATTGCATTGTTTGAGATGTTTGATGAGTACAAACGATTGCATACTTCTCAAAAAGGAGCACAATGAAATGAGAATGCTCAATTTCAAACTACTGTTGCTAATGAAACCATTGAGAATGAAAATTTTTGTGAAGTAGAAATAAGAAAGAGAAAAGAAAGGATGAAAGGTTGCAGATCAGAATTTGAAGGAGTAGATTCAAAAACTGAATTAGATAAATATATATGTGAAAACGGTGATGAGGATTCTGAAGATTTTGACATATTGTCATAGTGGAAAGTAAATAGTCCTAGATTTCCAGTGCTTTCACAAATAGCTAGAGATGTACTTGCAGTTCCTATTTCTATTGTTGCTTTAGAATCAACATTTAGCACTGGGGGCCGAGTTCTTGATCCATTTCGTAGTTGTTTATCTCCAAAAATAGTGCAGGCTCTCTTATGTACTCAAGATTGGTTGAGAGATTCATCATCTGACATAGTTGATGTGATACCCATGCTTTAATATCACTATTATCATTTTGTGATAGAATCAAAGTTGCCTTGAAAAGTAAAGCAAGTGGTGCCATAATGCATAAAGCCTAAACCTACTAAGTTATTTTGTTTGTATGGACTCTTGAAGTTAAATTTTAGCTAAGTGTGATATTCAAGGTTCCTTTTATAATGGTATAACTCAAGATTTATACTAGGACTCATTGGGAATATTGTGAAAAGAATTGGGCAAAACGGTAAATTTATCATATGATAAGCTACTTGAGAATTTGGTATTAAATGATGAAGTAGCTAAGTTATGCGTTCATAGTTGATGGGAGAAGAGCTAAACCAGCTTATGATTTTATGAGGGGGGTATTAATAAGGTGATGCCACCCCATGGCTTGCATGAGAAGACAAGCACCAAGTGTTGTCACCTAATGGTTTGCATGAGAAGACAATCTCTAAGTGTTGAAAATAGAAGAGAATTTGTGAAGCTAGGTGGAGTGTAAGAGGTGAAGAAATATACTTGTGTTATTTGGAGCAAATGGAACTACAAACACAAAAGGGCAGAAGGGAAAATATAACTAAAAACAAAGGGCAAAAGGGAAAACACCTTGCCACCTTATGGTACTTGAGTTTACCACTTGCTTCCACCTCATCGTTTCTTGCATGAGAAGCTAAAGATGGAACAAAATTGAGATTTGCTCCCTTTTGGTCGTGTCTAACCTGAGAAAAATGAACCCTAAGGAAAGGGAAGGGGAAAGGAAAGAAAAGGGGAGAAAAGAAGTGGAGAGTAATCTTTTAAGGCAAGTTCTTTATCTTCCTTTGTAGTTGTTTGCCTTTGACTTCAATTGTATGTGAAATGATCTTGTACTTCATGTATGCCTTCAATTTGGTTCTAATTTCTATGATTTTTGGTAAATTCGACCCTTGGAAGAATGATCAATGCTATGTTAAACAACTATGAATCCATATGTAAAGTAAATATGATCTTTCTTCATTCAAATGATCATAACTTTTGATTCTATGATCCAAATTGTATAAAATCAGATTCATTGTAAAGAAGACTTAATTATCTTTCGTTTGGGTCGGCTATTGAGTATTTTCGAAGAGGTTATCGATCTTGTTTCCTCAGCCCAATCCGACCCAGAAAATCTGTTTTTGCTCTTTGAACCTTTATCTAGTGTGTGCGCTATATGTCCAGATTTTGTGATAGTAGTGCTACCTAATTTTCATTTGTATATCAAGTAGACTAATTAGCCTACACCTGAAGCCTTTATTTGCATGATTTGGATATGAAATGAAATTATACTCGATTTTTGAAGTGAACCCTTTAAATCTGGAAATATCATTGTGCTGATTGTGACCTCTTGCTATTTCAAAGCTCATAACTTCATGTATTGAGCTCCATTTTAAGTCAAATTTGTTTTCCTGAAAACTAGACTCGAAAACCTTTGTTTTGCCACCAATATCATACCAAATGGTTTCTTATGAAGAATGTAATGTTCATGGTAAACAAGCTCCAACTTTCTGATTTTGAATTACATGACCATTGCTATGTGTATCTTCCATATATGGTCTTTTTTGTGGAGCTTATTGATACTTATTTCTCTTCCATTTGGAAATGAGTATATCAGCAACATGTATCTCATCTATGAACTTTAAGGTTTACATCTTTGAGGGATTGATACATATATCAATAAACCCACTTTGGTAGGTTTCCATTTGTTAATGTATGAATGCTAGTGGGAATAACATATGTTTGACTATGAAGCCCAGAACTGGGAAGAGATTGATAATTGTGGAACAAAGTCCCACTATCTCTGATTTGAGGAGCCATGACAGCTCTAGCCAGCATTTGTTTGAAGCCCAGAACTGGGAAGAGATTGATAGTTGTGGAGCAAAGTGCCACATGGAACAAAGTGCCACATTAGAAATAATGGAGGCCACCTTTTGAATCCATGGAAGCCACCTCTTGTAACACACTATCTCTGATGTGAGGAGCCATGACAGCTCTAGCTGGCATTCGTTTGTTTGAAGTCCAGAACTGGAAAGAGATTGATAGTTGTGGAACAAAGTGCCATATTAGAAATAATGGGGGCCACCTCTTGAATCCCACTATCTCTGATATGAGGAGCCATGATAGCTCCAGACGAAATATATGTTTGGGTTTCACCCTGACGAGGGTGGAATATGCTTCCAGACGTAGAACATTTATGTTATTTGTGATTTCCCACTATGCTCCCTATGTTGTGTATGATATGTATCTTTGGGTTGATTCTTCTTTGTGTTCTTTATGCTTACCATGTGACTCTATGTTTCTTTGGATTGATTCTTATGATCGTCATGCTTACCATGTGACTCTATGTTACTTTGGGTTGATTTATCTTTGTGATCTTTGGATTGCTACCTTGTGTTATGCTTACCATGGTATTATGCTTATCATGTCACTATTGCTTACCATGGTATTATGTTTATCATGTCACTATTGCTTACCATGTCACTATTATGTTTCCATGTGATATTACTTGTGGAACCATGTGGAAATCTATTATGAATACTTATCATTTTTGGTATCTTAATTACTTGCTGAGCATTCTTGCTCAATCCTTGCATTCTAACCTCTTTACAGGTTAGCTTTGGGCTACAAGTTTATGTGAACGGTTTAAGGAAGATAATGAGTTGTGGTTTTATGTTTTGAACATGTAAACATATGACTAATGTATGAAGATGTTAGTATGTTTGTATGACAAGTGTGAGAAGATCCATGACTTATGTGTGAGATTATATGGTTGTGAAATATTGAGCATGTAAAGTTAAATGACTCATGTATGATATTCATTTTGATGTTTGTAATATAAGTGTGGTTTTGAAATAAATACTATGATTTTGGAATAAGATGTATGGTTTTATGATAAGGATTTTGATTAATAAAATGAGAAATTTTGAATGGTTATTTGAATTGTTGTTACCTCCTAGATGATGGAAAATAAATTTTATAAGCTATGTTGATCAGGTTATCGTGTTTTGATCTGGATACCTATTGCCAAATTTTTTTTTATATTATGAAAGTACCATCCTCTAGGGGTGTAACAGTTGATATTCAAGAAACTATGGAATACAATGATAAACTTGAAAATGGTAAAATACTTATTGCATTTTTTTATTAGTTATACCTTATGATATTTTGATGAAATCATCTTTAATGACATTTTTTTGTGAGCTAAATTTTATAGAATTTACAACATTAGCACCAGTTAATATGTAAAGCATGTGTTGGCTACTTCAATGCTTGTATAAGGTAAGATAATTGTTGAATTATTTTGTGAGTTGAATTTTGTTTATGAACTATTTTGATATTTGACTACTAACTACTAAGATAATTGTTGTTTATTGGTTGTAGGCTTATAGCATTATTGACTTATTGTGTTGGCTCATCAATTTTGCAGCTTGAGTGCTTGTCTAAGGTAATATCACATACCATTAAGGCATTAACTCATCTTTTATAGTGAAATCAAATTAAGGATAATGTGTTCTTACTAATTTGTTTAAAGGGAATGACATGTTATCTTAAATTTGATGCTTGAAGCTTGATGCTGATATCTTAAATTTGATGTGGTCGTGTACTCATGTGGTTGACTAGAGCAATGTCATGTTATTTAATCATGTGATGTGATAATGTAAAACAAGATGGTGAAAATATTTTGAGTCTGTGAGATATTGAGACTGTGACAATATGGTGAAATATTTTGTTACATTGAGACTGTGACATTGTGACAATGTGTGCAGCGGGATTCGACCCCTGTCCATGACCCTCACGAGTCATGACCCTTTAACCATTGAGCTGCAGCTCAGATGGTTAAAGGGTCATGACTCGTGAGGGTCATGGACAGGGGTCGAATCCCGCTGCAGACGTGAATTGTTTGGGGTAACGGGGATCCAAACCGGGATTCGTGAGGTCGGAGGGACCTAGCCCGCTGGGCCTGGACCTGTTACGGGTTGCGACGTTGAGTCACTGGAATTTGTTTATGAAATATTTTGTTACAATGTGTTTGTGAGACATTGAGTTCACTGGAATTTGTTTGTGAAACATTGTGACAATGTGTATGAAATATTTTGTTACATTGAGACTGTTAATCTTAAATTTGTTTGGATTCCATGCTTCTTGAGATGAGAAAGTTGATGCTTGTCCAATGTCCAGTCTTTTACAGTTATACCTAGTCATTTAAGTCGCTGGAATTTGTGTACGTGAATCATCTTACGCATGAAGACTGGACCAAGAAGCCGTGCTCTGTTTGAGTTTAAAGAGTTGGAATTTCTTGCACGATTTGGATGAACTCTGTACATTTTACCTCTTCAATTTCTTTTGAGTTTTGACCGTTCCAGCTCTTGGGGCTGCTTCCACATATCAGGAATGCAGCCTTTTCAACATTTTTTTTTCTTTGTACATAGGCAGATTGTCAAGTCATTGTTAGAAAGGAATGAGCAATTGTCCACAAGTGGATCAGTTATTCAATCTTCAACATGACATCAAATGCTATAAAATTTTCTTCAGTAAAGAAAAGCCAACATGTGCTGAGCGCAAATAACACAGACAGTTCTATTCATTTGTTAATATGCCTATTAACAATAGTTCTCATCTTGAATAAACATAACTCATGTTCTTCGGCACTTGCTCAGTTGCTTGGCAGTTGGATTTGTGAAAATATCCACCTCATCCCACTGTTTCATAATTGGATTTGATAGGACTTAAAATTAGTAAAAGGAATGAGAACCTTCAGAATGGGAATATTTTTCTCTACTCTTTCAGATTAATTAGATAATATTTTAATATTTTTTTAATCAATAAATCAATTACCAATTTACCAATCAATAATTCAGTAATTTGCTGATCAGTAAATATCAAGTTCGGTATCGATTTCGATATTAAATTTTTCGATTTTAGTAAATCGATAAATGCTTATTCGGTATTCACTTTTTTGGTTTTTACCGAATGCTAAGCCCTACCAGTAACTATACAAGTTGGCCTTGTAACCCTTTGAAAGAACAAAAGGTTGGTACATTTTAATTTTTAATCATGTCTCAAATTAACAGTACCAACGCAATACATGATGTCACAAAAGAAACCAAATAAAAGCACGCCAACTTAATCGGATTAATTCAGGCTTAAAAGAGATTAAAATCCACTTTCGTTCAAATAACCAAAAGAGAAAAAGATTCTTACACCCTATCATTCACTGAGAAAACAAAACTAGAGAAGACTATTTTCTTAAATTAATATATCACGTTGCACGTACTAATGATATAATTAAAATATATATTACCGATATTTGTAGCATTTACAGAGATCAAATGGAAGAAAAGAACATAAATGTAACACCTTACTGGCAAAGTAGAACTTGAACAATTTGTAAAGAACTATTATCAATTAGAATACAAGTAGAAAATGGAAAATGCCACTTAGTCGGACTAGTAAGCTCACAAACTCTCGACAAGTGTAGGCTTTGTATGCAGGGTAAAAACTATGATAATTATGTGACATTTTAAAAGAATTTTAATACTAGGATGCTCATAACTAACATATAGATTATTAGATACACGAACACCAAGCAGGCAATCGATAAATCCTTATCAGATAATTGCAAGTGTCAAATCAAAAATATCATCAGTCATTACCGCGCAAATACATTGGATAAGATGCTGCAAAAAACACGACTTTTTAGGTCTATTGAAGGCTATGATGCAGCATTTGCTTCACCTCGGATACAACTGAACATGAACTAGCCGATGAAACCTACCAAAGACCAACCTAGCATGGCGCAGACATCAGTCATGAAGTGTGCCAAGTATGTCATCGTCCCTGTAAAGATGATACCTGAAACATAGGCAGGTAGTGTGTAAGAGAAAGCTCGATAGCACACACTTGGGACAAATTTGCCAAATTTGCTTCGTAACTCTAGCTCCAGATAAACGTGACCATGTAATCATTTTTGCGGTTTCCATGTGAAAACTGCAGCTCATTATCTTGATACAATTTGGGTTAGGATAGAAATTATAGTAATTGTCATGTAATCATTTTAATAATTATAGATTTTTCATATTTTTCAGAAATTAAAATAGTATTTAAACAATGAAGCAATTAAAAGAGAAGAATTAGAAAATAGAATCCAAAGGTGCATTAAAGCTAGCCCTTAGGAGAAAATGTGGCCTTTCATGCAAGTTGAACTGAATATCCAAGGTTACAATCAGTGTTTTTCTCCTAAAAGACACGATTATGAAGAGGCTAATTGGCATCCTTTCAATGGCATGGAACAAAAATAAGAAATTGTGAAAAGAAGGAAAAGAAACTCATACTCGGTGTCTCCTATAGAAAAGAGTTGGACACGTTTTCATATGCATGTCCCAACAACTAATAATTAATTCTAATGGCTCGTAACAATTGCATGTTAATGCACGATTACACATATGGCCACAAGTTAATTAGTAAATGGATCCGAATTAACTGCAATAGTTCATAACAGCTGACGTGTTAATGCATGTAATGTCTAACATTAATATGTAACTGTTGCAAAAATGGTTGTTATTTAATGAATAAAAATTAAATGTCAAAGTTATTTTTTTCCCAAAGTTCCCCTAAATATAATTAAATAATTAAATAATTGTTAATTTCTTATATTATGTGGTTAGTAAAGTGCTTATAAAATTATATTTTTACTTACTGAAATTATTTTCATATAAAGGACAAATAGCGAGCTAGTTATGATCTACTTTCCCTCCACTAGATCAACAAGTCCACACATAATATAGAATTAACCATTTTGAGGTTGTCATGGGCATTTATCATTTATAGGAGCTTCTAAGAGTTGTCTATACGCTCAGTGACAATCATTTACAAACACTCTTATATAGAAAATTCCTTAGAAGAGATGAATGTATAGGTTCAGTCTTCTGGTATTTACTACTTTGAAAAATTTTATTTTCTTGTAGAAGCACAAACAAATTCTTGAATTCTTAAAAATGTGTAAAGTATCAACTCTAGGACATAAATATTTTTATACACCATAGTATTCTTCTAGTTTTTAATTTCAAAGTGTTTCTCAATCAAACAATTTTCTTGTTATTACCATATTGAATCTCCTTAAAAGGGTTTCCTATCATAGCCTTTGGTCAAGCTATCAACTATGTTGAGCTCAAACTTTACATAAAAGAGCTGCAACCTTAGGAGAGTCAAACTATTTTATAGACATTTTGTCTAATGTTAATATGATGACTCATTTATGTGTTTAACTTAACAAGCTTCTAATTTGCTCTTGCCAATAAGCAAAGCCAATTTTATTAATTTTTTTTTGGCTTGAAGTTACCTTCCAAACCCATTTTAAGGGAAATAAGATTTTTTGTTATATTTTTCCTTTTATAAGAATTATTTTAGTCATTGTTAAAATGATTAGCTTGTATAATATAATCATCATATATATTAAGTTCATTATGTGCAATATGTTCATTATATACACAATATGATTACTGTGTACATTATTTTCATTATGCGCATGATATATATATATATATATATATATATATATATAAGATTAAACCATATAGTAATTAGTATATATATATATAAGATTAAACCATATAGTGTTTCCATTAGTTTGTTAAATAAGTTTGAAAAAAAAGTTACTGCTAATTTATTTAAATAAATTTTTTGTACAGAAAACAATAGATTCATATTTTTCATATTTTTGTTTTTTTAAAACGGATTTTTTATTATAATATACATTTCTATTTTAAATATGTTTCCATTTAAAAAATTAGACTGTTTTTGTTAACTAAAAATAATTAAAAACAAATTTATCACTGTTTCATAATTAAAATAATAATAAAATATATTTCAAAACTTGTTACTATTAATAAAAAACATGTTACAAAAAAATTTAAATAAGAAATTTTAAACTGTTACAAATTTTTAATAGTTACTGTTTAAAATAGACAATACTTTTGTTTCTTAAAATTATTTTTTTATTTTTTTTAAACTGTTCATACAATAAAAAATGAAAAAAAATTCCTACGCAAGGGGACTGCCCAAGAATCCTATACAACGCCTCCGCGCTATTGAATCCTATACAACCCTAGGATTCGAGAATCGATTTTAAAGTGTCTCAGATTACACGAATCTCAAAGCCTCCGCGCTCCCGTTAACACCCCGTTACCCGACGCTACAACTAACCCTGATTACTTTTTGAAATGCATTAACCCTGGTTACGTTACCCCGCGAAAAAATTTTCATGCCGACGCCAACCACTCGCACAACCGACACCCTGAACCCTAGCAATTTCTTCTACCTTCTCCCTTGTCCTTAGATACCACGAGCTCTACCACCCATCGCACCTCCCTCCATTCTGAGCGAAATCTTCGTTCTCGTCCGAAACCCTAACCGAAGCCAGAATCTGTCTTCGAATCTCTCTTTCTCCCTCTTTCTCCCGCTTACCTCAAACCTAATTCCTATCTGTTGGAGGCTATCGCTGTCGTCTCTTCCAACAAACCGTAACACTAAACTGCTCGATCCGGCCTGTCGAATTAGGTGAGATATTTTTTTTATTTAATATTCCCACACATTTAGTATTTCCTGTTTGTTAAACATTAGTTGTTAATGATTGCTGCATTTTCTACTCCGACGAGGTCCTGCGCAAATAAATAGTAATAAGCTGAGAAGGACAAGGACACTGAGGCAGTCAGGCTCACTTCATAACATCCAAATTTCTTAGTAAGTAAAGTCATTTTAAATTAACGTGGATACAAATTCAAATTATCATATATAATTATTTGAAATAATCATGGATTCAAAATGAAACTATTATGGAAACACACTATTAAGTTTGGTATCCACGATGTAGATACCGGCAATGTAACCTTGTTTTTTATGAAATAAGGGTTCAACCTTGGTATCCCTGTCGTGGACAGAGTGTCCACCATCGTGGATGCCGGTAATGTAGCCCTGTTTCTTATGAAATTAGAGTTCAGTCTTAGTATCTCAAGTCTTAGTATCCGATTATGGACATGGTGTCCACTATCGTGGATACCAGCAATGTAGCTCTGTTTTTTATGAAATTTGGGTTTAGCTTTGGTATCCCCATTATGGACAAAGTGTCCACCAACGTTGATACCGGCAATATAGCCTTGTTTCTTATGAAATTAGGATTCAACATTGGTATCTCCATCGTGGACATGGTATCCATCATCGTGGATACCGACAATATAGCCCTATTTTTTTATAAAATTATGATTCAGCCTTGGTATCCCATCATGATAGGGTGTCCACCATCGTGGATACCGAAAATGTAGCCCAGTTTCTTACAAAATTAGGGTTTAACTTTGGTATCCTCATCGTGGATAGGGTGTCCACAATCGTGGATACTGGTAATGTAGCCTAGTTTCTTATGAAATTAGGGTTCAACTTTGGTATCCCTATTGTGAACAGGGTGTCTACTATCGTGGATACTGCCAATATAGCCCTATTTTTTATGAAATTAGGGTTCAGCATTGGTATCCCTATCGTGGACATTGTGTCCATCATCACGGATACCGACAATGTATCACTGTTTCTTATGAATTTAGAGTTTAGTCTTGGTATCCCTATCGTGGACAAAGTGTCTACTATCGTGGATATCGCCAATGTAGCCATGTTTTTTATGAAATTAGGGTTCAGCATTGGTATCCCCATCGTGGACATGATGTCCATCATCATGGATACCGGCAATGTAGCCTTATTTTTTAAGAAATTAGGGTTCAACCCTGGTATCCCCATCATGGACAAGGTGTCCACCATCGTGGATACCGACAATGTAGCTCTGTTTCTTATTATATTAGAGTTCAGCCTTGATATCCCCATTGTGGACAGGGCATCCACCATTATGGATACCAGCAATGTAGCTCCGTTCTACTTAATACATAACCTAATACAGTATATTTTGCATAATTTTCAAATATTTTAAACAATACGAGTTCCCCAAGTATGAGTTTTAATGGAAATTCAAGTGATGACAGTAGTAGCACAAGTTTTGACACACGGGCTGACACAAGTAGATACGCTGTTAAATACAAGAGATGTGTTAAAAAGCAAACAGTTGTTAAGTCCGCAAAGAAGAAGGACCTCGACACCGCATGAGTAGGTGCTCAAGGCACCGAATATATATTTTTTTTTTTTTCAGATTACCACAAGGGAGTAGGATTAAGCACTTACTGTCTACAACTCCTTTTAGTTCAAGGGTCAGCCATTCAGCTGAATTCTGTTATAGTTAAGTATTTAGTATCCAACTGGGACAAGGATAGGAAGATATTTAATGTGAATGATAATTTTATTGAATTCACAGTATCAAATGTTGCAATCATCCTAGAACTGCTGAGAAAAAGGGAATTGATAGACTTTGAAGAGTCTAGTCAATCCCCCTTCCACACTAAGGAATTTAAAAGAAAAATAATAACGTATTTTCTAATGGAAAGTAAACTAAAGAGGGCCTTTGAGACGGAGGATGAACTAAATAAAAATTATCTTAAAAAGAGAGCACTAGTTCTGAGTCTGCTGTATATATAATGTATATTTTTATTTAGTAGAATAAGTTATAGCTTAGATGACTATTTAGTAGACTATTGAAGACCTATCCAAGATAGCACAATATGATTGAGCTAAAGCAATCTACCATTACATGACTGAGGAGATGACAAGATGTATAATGAAAGAAAAGCCCAGTGGATTCTCTGGGTGCACCATTGTGCTCTGTGTAAGTTCTCATTATTTAAAAATATGTAAAACTTATGATAATTTAAAATTTATAATTATATTTAATATAATGTCCCCCTTTTCAGGTTTGGTTGTATGAGCACTATACATTGTACAATGAATATAGGGCAGATGGGTTTGAGGGTATATACTCTCGTCTATTCCAATGGTCCATAGTAAAAATGAGCCGAAGGCTGTATTATCATACTCAGCAGATGAAAGTTATCACAGTATGTTTGATAATTGTATAAGATAAGTGTTTATTACTTCGTTGGCTAATCATGGTGTTAATATGCGCAGATCATTTTTAACTTGTTCCCGATACATATTAGATGGTGGCTTATCATTTAGCACCAGCGCATCGGGCTAATTTAGATATGCTTCCAACTCATACTGAAGAGGCAGAATAGCATACTGAAGAGCAAAAAGCAACTGCGCCATTGTATAGAGACAATATAAGTTATCGACATTTTAATTTCCTACTCAGGCTCACATTGTTATGTATTTCATTAAAAGTACTTAATGACCTTATTTGTTCGGTAAATAAAATGGAAGCCATAATTGAATAGGTTCTTATAGAGAATGAAGCACGAAAAAAGAAATTGCATAGAAATATAAATATAAATGTTAGTTTGTTATGTTCTATTTAATAATTATCCGATATTCCGATTGTCATACATGTTTAATGGTTTAAATGATATATTTTGGTATACCTTGTTAGGTAAATAACCCAGCTGCATATATAGAGGAGCTTATTGAGGATACTAGTACTATGAAGACCCACATTTATGAGCTACTTTAGGAAAATCATAATCTGAAAGAGCTTATAAGTTTGTCTATATTTGAGATCTTGTATTTAATAGCTTTGTTTGTAATAATGATACAATGTCTTACATATTCATGGGTTATATTGTTAGGTGAATAAGTCGGAGACACGCATTGCTGATATGCTTGCCGAAAATAATAATCTGAAGTAGGCTGCACAGTTGTAGAGCAAAGAGTTTGCTAAAAAGCTACAGTCTTTCAGCAGAAAATAAATGTCAAGAAGATTTTTCAGACCTAGCCGAACAACTAACCAAAGCTGACCATGAGTCAAGAATAAACCAACTACTTGAAGAAATAAATAGTTTGAAATAGGCTGCAATAATGCGGCATGAGGAATTCAATAAAAGAATTATGGAGATTGTCGAGGATAACAATAAGCTTAATGCACAGTTGAAAAATATCTCCGAGGGAAAGGAGTAGAAGGAAGATGTAGGTAGTTGGGAAAAGGATGCAGGTAGTTGGGACAACAATGATGCAAGACTAGAGCCAGATACAGCCTCCGCTAGCTAAGTGGAAGGCAAGAGTCAAGTGAAAGGCAATAAGCATAAGAAAACTTCATGGGCACTATTAAGCCCATATACATAAGGAAGAAAAAAGGCTAAAGTAGTTGCGCCAGTGGTCATTGACATAAATGCATTAGATCCTATGCACAAGGTAACTCCCACGGCTATATCCACTATATTTCTTTGTTATTTTAGGGGGCTAGTTATATTCACACGTAAGTTTTTTTATCTTCAGTATATGCATAGGAAAGATTATGTTAGACGCGACCAATTAGAATCGGCAATGAAAATAGATATTGAAATGTTCTTTATCATGAGACTTAACGCATTTTCATGAACCAGATCCTTAGAAGATACAGAAAGCAAGGAGGTAAGCATAATTAGGTAAAAGCCCCATTCTATAGAACCTATTTGGGGATAAGCTAATGCCTATGCAATCCTTCTGATACACAAGACTAAAAAAAAAATATTGTTCATCTGGTTATATTTCCCCTACCTGCTACAGTTATAAGTCACAGAAATTGCACGGCGCGGCTGCAACCTAAGTGAAGCATTTGACTGTAGGTCGGATGAGATACATAAAAAGATTATTCTGCCTGTCTACATGATATTATAGGCCAATCGACGATATTTATCAAGCTAATCCACGATATTATAGGCCAATCCGCGATAGTTATCAAATTGGCCTGTAATATCGTGGATTGGTCTGGTACATATCGTAGATAAACTTGTAATATCATGAATTGGGCTAGTTATATAGTGAATCTGTTTGATAAATATCCTGAATAAACATGTAAATATTGTGTATTGGCCCCGTTATATCGTGGATTAGCTTGATAAATTTTGTGGATTGGCCTGGTTATATCATGGATAAACCTATCAAAAATCATGGATAAACCTATAATATCATGGATAAGCATGTAATATTGTGGATAAATCTGTAAATATCGTGGATAAACCATAAATACCGTAGATAAACCTGTAATATTATAGATAAAATTATAATATCATATACAATCTAACCAGATATGCATTAATCTATTTAAATGACAACATACATTAACCATAGATCATAAACAAACATGTAGTTTCTTATTGAAGAGAACTTACATGCAATACCCAGTCGGCCTGTAAAGCCTTCTTAAAAAGTTCCAGACTCACTAAAGCTCTAATTTTTTTACATAACAGACTAGGATTAATCAAATTTACGATCGTATATTAAACATTTCATACATTTTAATACAAATAATGCACAGTCGAGATGCTCTTCATTCTGGATTGGGCATTCTTTCTACTACTCTACTCTCGATGGGCGCATATATAGCTTCTCATTTGTCTTACGGCAAAAATGATCCTCAAATAGGTTGCCTACAAAGAGGAATAAAATTGAATTCAAGAGAATCCAAGTATATAATACAAAGTAGATAGAAAGGTTGGTACTTACATATTTAGAAACTAATTTTTTTGTCAGAAACAGTCGTGCCTAATGAATTGAACAAACACATATTTTTCTAGTTGAAATCAAAATATATTAGGAACCAGTGCTTATTGTTGTATACAGGGCAAAATAATCTCTTCATGTATCACATTTAGCCTGCAGTCAAATCCTCCAGTTGGGTTGCATAGACATCGATAACAAAAGGGACGATTTTTTTTTCTTAGCCTTGTGTATCAGAAAGGTTGTATAAACATCGATAACCTACATAGATAGAAATTAGCTTATCCCCAAATGGGTTCTATAGAATGTGATTTTACTTAATTATACTTACCTCCTTGCTTACTAACTCATTGAATAACACCTAACAAATAGACACTTTTTGTATTTTCCAAGGATCTCTGGTTTATGAAAATGTGTTAAGTCCCAAGACAAGAACATTTCAATATCTGCTTTCATTGTCGGTTCTAATTGGTCGTGTCTAACGTAATCTTTCCTATACATGTACTGAAAACAAAAAACTCATGTATGAACATAACCTCCTAAAATAATAAAAAAAATATAGTGGATAGAGCCGTGGGAGTTACCTTATCTTCGTGGATAGGAGGATCTAGTGCATTCTCGTCCACGACCACTAGCGTAAAAACTTGGCCTTTTTTCTTCCTTTGGTATATGGGCTTGATAGTGCCCATGAAATTTTCCTATGCCTCTTGCCTTTCACTTAGCTTTTATCTTGCACTTAGACTCTTGCTTTGCACTTGGCAAGCGAAGGTTGTATCTAGCCCTAGTCTTGCATCATCGTCATCCCAACTGCCTGCATCCTCTTCCCAACTACTTGCATATTCCTCCTCCTTTCCCTCGGAGACATATTTCAATTGTGCTTTAAGCTTATTGTTATCCTCAACAATCTCTATAATTCTTTTATTATATTCCTCATGCTGCATTACTGCAACTTATTTCAAACTACTTTTTTCTTCAAGTAGTTGATTTATTCTTGACTCATGATAGCTTTAATCAGTTGTTTGGCTAGGTCTGAAGAATCCTTTAGATCTTTATTCTCTGCCGAAAGACTGCAGCATTTCAGCAAACTCTTCGCTCTGCAACTTTGCAGTCTTTATCAGATTATTATTTTTGACAAGCATATCAGCAATACGTGCCTCCGACCTATTTACCTAACAATGTAACACATGAACATGTAAGACATTGTATCATTGTTATAAACAAACCTATTAAATATAAAATCTCAAATATAGACAAACTTACAAACTCCTTTAGATCATGGTTTTCCTAAAACAGCTCTTAAATACGGGCTTTCAGAGTACTAGTCTCCTCAATAAGCTCCTCTATATGTGTATATAAATTATTTACCTAATAAAGAATATTAAAATATATCATTTAAATCCTTAAACATGTAAGACAATCGGGTAACCATTAAATAGAACATAACAAACTAGCATTTACATTTACATTCCTATGCAATTCCTCTTTTAGTATTTTATTCTCTATAAGAAGCTCCTCAATTCTGGCTTTTATCTTACTTACCTAACAAATAAGGCCATTAAGCACTTTTAATGAAATACACAACAATGTGAGCCTGAGTAGGAAATTAAAATACTGATAACTTATAGTGTCTCTATACAATGACGCAGTTGCTTTCTATTCTTCAGCATGTTGTTCTGCCTCTTCAGTATAAGCCAAAAGCACATCTAAATCAGCCCGACGCACTGGTGCTAAATGATAAGCCACCATTGCATGTGCATCGGGAACCATGTCAAAAATGATCTACACATATTAACACCATGATTAGCTAACCAAGTAATAAATATTTATCTTATATAATTAGCAAACATACCGTGGTAACTTTCATCTTCTGAGCATGTTTATGATAATGCAGCCTTCGGCCCATTTTTACTTTGGACCATAGAAATAGGCAAGGGTATATACCCTCAAACCCATCTGCCCTATACTCATTCTACAATGTATAGTGCTCATATAACCAAATCTGTAAGTGGATATTATGTTAAATATACTTACAAATTTTAAATTACTGCAAATTCTACATATTTTCAAATGAAGAGAATATACAACGAGTACAATGGCGCACCCAAAGAATCAACTGGGCTTTTCTTTCATTATACACCTTGTCACCTCCTCGATCATATAACGATAGATTGCTTTAACCTAATCATATTATGCTACTTGGATAGGTCTTCAATATAGTCTACTAAATAGCTATCTAAGCTATAACTTATTCTACTAAATAGAAATGTATAATATATATACAACAGACCCAGACCTACTGCTCTCTTCAAGATAACTTTTATTTAGTTCAACCTCCTCCTTAAAGGCCCTCCTCAGCTTACTTTCCAATAGCAAACACATTACTGTCTTCCCTTTAAATTCCTCAGCATGTAAGGGGGACTAATGATGCGTTATATTTGCATCACATTTTTACTGGCATTTCATACTGTATTTTAAGCTTAATTGCTTAATTTTATGCTAATTTTGATATTTTTACTTCACTTGGCACAAGATCTTCACTTTTCTTAAATTTATTAAAAATGCAGGTAAAAAGACACAAAAATGAAGAATTTTGTGAGTTTTAAGGTCATAGCACAATTTCCGAGAAGATCACAGGCTTACTGTCAAATTTAGAGTAAAAATAGTGAAGATCGCAACTTTCACGGCCTTGGCCATAATTCTGAGATCGGCCGTAATTTTGGCGTTTGAACATGGGCAAAATGCAGCTAAGTGTGAAAATTCACATAAACTTTCACGGGTGGAACCGTGAATCCATCACGGTGCGTAAAACTTTCTGTGTACAAAGGGGTGTAGACACAAAAGCATTTACAGCCACGACCATAAACTCATTACGACCAATGAAAACGTCCGCCCTTTGAGTTTTTCACTCGATTCGTCTCCATATCGAACCGGATTCGAACCAAACTTTGCAGAAACGTTCCTTCATGGGTTCTGGACCGATCAAGCTATAAAAGATTAGATTTTTCGAGGATTAGAGAACTTTTCGGACGAATACGATCGGCGACGGCGAGAATTTTGATCAGATTCCGGCGAGATTTCACGCAAAAGAGAAGTTTGATCGGCTCTTCTTTCAGATCGAGGGAAAACTAGTTTAACTATTTTCTTAGTGATTTTCTTACAATTTCAAGAAGAATTCATGCTTGTTCATCATATAAACATGTTGTTTCTTAAGAATATGCGCGAGTAAACCTTTATTTCAGGATTAAGGGCATTAGCCCCCTGACAATTATGAGTTAATCTGTATTACACTTTTGATATGATTGTTTTATCATAATTTGATTGAAATTGTGTTTAACCCATAATTTACACTGACCACGTATAATTGCGATTTAGACGTAACGAGAAGTACCGTGCACGTGGCCAGTGTAAATTACGGGTTAAACACAATTTCAATTAAATCATGATAAAACAATCATATCAAAGGTGTAAAAGTGCAAATTAACTCATAATTGTTAGTGGGTTAATGCCCTTAATCCCGAAATAAAGGTTTACTCGCTCATGTTCTTAAGAAACAGCATGTTTATATGATGAACAAGCATGAATTCTCCTCGAAATTGCAAGAAATTCACTAAGAAAATAGTTAAACTAGCTTCCCCTCGATCTAAAAATAAAGAAGTGCCGATCAAACTTCTCTTTTATATGAAATTTTGCCGGAATCTAATCAAAAATCAGAATTTCAGCTTAGTTGCCGCCACCAATCGTCTTCATCCGAAAAGTCCTCTAACCCTCGAAAAATCCAATCTTTTATTGCTCGACTGGTCCGGAACCCATGAAGAAACGTTTCTGCAAAGTTTGGTTCAAATCCGGTTTGATTTGGAGACGAATCGAGTGAAAAACTCAAAGGCGAACGTTTTCACGGCCTGTAATGAGTTTACGACCGAGGCCATAAATGCTTCTGTGTCTACACCCCTTTGTACACAAAAAATTTCATAGACCGTGATGGATTCACTGCTTCACCAGTGAAAATTTCTGTAGATTTCCACACTTGGCTACATTTCGCCCGTGTTTGAATGCTAAAGTTAGGGTTGACCCAGAATTACGGCCAAGGCCGTGAAAGTTGCGATCTTCACTGTTTTTGCTCCAAATTTGACATTTAAGCTCATGATCTCCTCGGGAACCGTGCTATAGCCTCAAAACTCACAAATCCATCATTTTTGTGCCTTTTACCTGCGTTTTCAATAAAACCAAGAAAAGTGAAGATTATGTGCTAAGTAAAAAATACCAAAATTAGCATAAAATTATGCAATTAAGTCTAAAATACAGTATAAAATACAAGTAAAAAATGTGGTATAAATACAACGCATCAACTGACTAGACTCTTCAAAGTCCATCATTTCCCCTCTTATTTGTAGTTCTAGGATGACTGCAACATTCAATACTATGAATTCAACAAAATTACCATTTACATTAAATCTCTTTTTGTTCTTATCTCAGTTGGATACCAAATACTTAACTGCAACAAAATCTAACTAAATGGCTAACCCTTGAACCAAATGGCCAAAGGAAGTTCTAGACAGTAAATCCTTAATCATACTCCCTTGTGGTAATCCGAAAAAAAATTATGCATTCGGTACATTGAGCACCTACTCATGCGGCGTCGATGTCCTTCCTTCTATGGGGACTTAACAACTACTCGCTTTTTAACACATCTCTTATATTTATTAGTGTATCTACTTGTATTAGCTTGTGTGTCAGAACTTGTGCTATCACTGCCATCACTAGAACTTCCTTTAGAACTTATACTTGGGGAGCTCATATTGATGAAAGTATCTAAAAATTATAAAAAATATATTGTATTAAGTTATGTATTAAGTAGAACAAGGCTATATTGACAGTATTCACAATGGTGGATACCTTGTTCACGATGGGAATACCAAGACTAAACTCTAATTTCATAAGAAACATGGCTACATTACCAGTATCCAGGATGGTGGACAACATGTCCACAATGTAGATACCAAAGCTAAATTCTAATGTCCTTAAAAACAAAGCTACATTGCCGGCATCCACGATGGTGGACACCCTGTCCACGATGGGGATACCAAGATTGAAACTTAATTTTATAAGAAATAGGGTTACATTCCTAGTATCCACGATGATAGACATCATGTCCACAATGGGAATACAAATGCTGAATCCTAATTTCATAAAAAAAATAGGGCAACATTGCCGGTATCCACGATGGTGGACACCTTATCCACGATAGGGATACCCAGGCTAAATCCTAATTTCATAAAAAACAGGACTACATTGTTGGTATCCACGATGGTGGACACCCTGTCTATGATAGAGATACTAAGGCTGAACCCTAATTTTATAAAAAAAAATAGGGCTACATTGCCGGTATCCACGATAGTGGACACCCTGTCCACGATGGGGATACCAAAGCTGAACCCTAATTTCATAAGAAACAGGACTACATTAGCGATATCCTGATGGACACTATATCCACGTTGGATATACCAATGCTGAACTCTAATTTTATAAAAAAGGAATTACATTGCCAGTAACCACGATGGTAGACACCCTATTCATGATGGGGATACCAAGATTGAACCATAATTTCATAAGAAACAGGACTACATTGCCAGTATCCACGATGTTGGATACCCTGTCCACGTTATAGATACCAAGCTTAATAGTGTATATCTATGATAGTTTCATTTGGAATCCACGATAATTTCAAATAGTTATATATGATAATTTGAATTTGTATCCACGATAATTTAAAATGACTTTAGTTACCAAGAAATTTACAGAAGATGTTATGAAGTGAGCCTAACTGCCTGAGTGTCATTGTCTTTTTCAGCTTACTGCTATTTACTAACGTAGGACCTCGTCGGAGCTGAAAATGCAGCAATCTATAATAACTAATGTTCAACAACCAAAAAAATACCAAATGTGTAGGCATATTAAATAAAAAAACATCTCACCTGATTCGACGATACAAACAAAGCAATTGAGGGTTACGGTTTGCTGGGAGAGACGACAGCGATAGCCTCCGACAGATGGGAATCAGGTTTTAGGCAAGCGGGAGAAAAAGAAAGGAGGGAGGAGAGATTTGAAGACAGATTCTGGTTTCGGTTAGGATTTCCGATGAGAACGAGGATTTCGCCTAGGATGGAGGGAGGTGTAATGGGTGGTAGAGCACGTGGTATCTAAAGACAAGGGAGAAGGTAGAAGAAATCGCTAGGGTTCAGGCGTCGGTTGAGCGAGTGGTTGGTGTCGGCGAGAAAATTTTCTCGTAGCTTCGGCGAGAGGGGAGAGTTAGACTACCGTCGCGTGGGAGAGAGAGAGAGAGAGAGCACACGGGGTTAATGTATTCCTAAAAGTAACCAAGGTTAGCGGTAGTGCTGGGTAACAGGGCGTTAACAAGAGCGAGGAGGCTTTGAGATTTGCGCAATCTGAAGTGCTTTAAGATTCGATTCTCAAATCCAAGGGCACTGCTCAACATTCTTCGGCAGCCCCCTTGCTTTAAATTTTTTCACAAAAAATGTCTGTAATGGGCAGTATGTATTTAAATCAAAGCTTTATGAGTCTAGATTCACCAAATCAAATGGCCAGCATCTTTAAGGCTTTGGAAACAATGTCTACTTCGATGCAAAAGCTGACCAACAATAATCATAATAATTCTATAGCATCAAGCCTACATAATCATGATCAATTATGGATATAAAAGTTGAAGGCTCCCTCATTTTCTAGTGACCCTAATCCTCTATTTAGTGTACTTAATTGTTCAAGGTTTTGTAGGTGAAGCTAAATAATGGTGAAGAATGATCTAAGGGAGTTGTTAAATCTAGGGAGGAATCCATTAGTTAGGGATATTTCCTTGTAAAGTTTAATGAGAAGTGCTTTCCTAAATACATTAGAGATAAAAAAGAAAGAAATAGAAGAGGTGGGTGATAAAAATTTCTGAGTCCTAATGTGGTACAAGAAACCACTAAGAAAATGAATGTCATCAAAAATAAGCTAAAAGTAGCTCAAAGTTGCAAAAAAAGTTATACATGTTAGAGAATGGTGGGTAAATTTTAAAAATTTTAGTGTGTGCGCGCAACAGAAAACTTCACCCAACACCATTCCTACCTGAAGGATCCATGCGGAGCATACAAACAAATGTGTAAATATGAGTTACCTTATTTACTTGATCAGGAGTTGGCTACAACCAAAGTGTAAAAGTACAATTGTTCACACAACGACCCTTCAGTGATGTCCTTGTCCATGTTTAGTGCTAGCCTCGAGAGAAGAGACCTAGTCTCAGGAGAGCTTTCTTTTATCCTACACTAACAAGAAAGCAAGATGGAGAATGGCAATCAAGGGAGGGAGAGGGCTACTTAGGTAGATGGCTCCATGTGCATACAATGTTGTATCTGTAGCCCGAAGCTATGCAGTCTATATATAATAGGCATAGGTAGAGGCACAAATATGAGGCTACAAGCTTTATTAGGTGCCTCAGCTTTTCTCCATCCAACTTTATTGGGCCTGAAGCCAAATGATGCGATCTAAACTATCATAGGTAGGCGACTAGCTCTATCTATGCGCTAGATATAGTATTGTATGCCATCCACATATGAGCTATCTCCCCCCTCCCCCCCTTATCGCCTTCCTCCATTCTCTACTTTCCTATTGGCACATCCTATGAGAAAAGAAGAAAGCTCATAAGGCTAAGCCCCTTCTCTCAAGGCTAGCACTAAGCGTGGACAAGAGCATCATTGAAGAGATCACTATATAGATACCTATAGAGGGTGGATAATTGTGCATCTACACCTCGTGTGTCGCCATAAACAAGGTAACTCATCTTTATATATTTGTTTGTATACTTCCTCGCATGGATCCTCCAAGTAGGAATGGTATTTGGGTAAAGTCTTCCATTTCGCACTCATGCTAAAATTTTAAAATTCACTGGCCATTCCCTAACAATACAGACTATAGAAGAAGGAACATTGAGTTTGAAGTAACCATGTTTTGGTAAAGACTTCTCCTTAGAAAGGTGTAGTGAGGCTTATGAAGAAAGGTAAGCCCATTTTAGTAAAATTTCTTCTTTGAAAGGTGTAGTGAGGTTTAAGCCGAAAAGGAAGGTAAGCCCAAGATTCATTGGACCTTTTGATATTCATAAAAAATTGGCTCAATTGACTATAGAATTATCTTACCATCTTTAGCTCATGCCTACGATGGTTTTCATGTTTTTATGCTTAGAAAATACCACCATAATCCATCACATATTATCGAATATGGGCTCATTTAGATTGACAAACACTTGTTTGATGTTGAGAGACCCATAAAAATGATTAATAGAAAGGAGATCTTGAGAAACCTAGTCATACCACTCATGAACGTTATTTTATTTGGCAACATCATGTAGTCTACCCATGATTTTAAGCCCTAAAACTTGAAATGAGCATGGTATGTTGTAAACAGGCTACTAAAGAACTCTCTGCTGCCAATCTGACTTTTCAGTGTTTGAAACCCCAATATCTTTCGACCTTTCAACCTACAGATTTGAATCTTACAAAATCAATTTTATTAGAAACTAAACTCATAAAGTTTTAATTTGAATATTATATCAATCATACATGGGTTAGTTTTTGACTTGATATATGCAATGCAAAATGGCACACACTATATCTATCTTATGGGATTTGGGATTTCTGACTTTTACTCAAAAGTGGCTCATCTCTTGTATCAGAGCTTCGCTTGGGAAAGTGATTGTCTTCTCATGGTCTATACTTGAATGTCTCTCAAACATATCAGAGCTCCTCCTGGTGAGAATGGGTTACATGGAAGAGTAATGATATATATGCCTTCCATCTCTGACATGAAATGCTCAATTAATAAATGTTTATCCGTGGCTTAAATGTTTCATCTAGTATTTTATTGTTGTCTTGCTTATAAACTCCATGATTTGAATTATATGCACAAGGTTAATATTCACATTGTTATGTTACTATAACGTTTCTATTTTGTTAATTAAAAGACACCTTAATTAGGTCGACCACTTCAAATAGGTGACCCGTAAATTAATTATGAGTGTTTCAACCATTCTTAATTTAATTTTGTAATGTTTATAATAAATAGTATTTACTGCCAAGTTTTAAAACCTACATTGTAAATTATTCTGCCGTTAACCGATTTCAAATTAGCATCCTCTAGATTAGAAGCCTAGGTTCTAACCTGCAAACAAGCATGTGAGTTACTAATAAATTTGTAGCAAAATAAAAATAATTTAATAAACAGTTAACTACACAAATTTAACTCTTGCTTTCAACATTTATACTTTGTTTTGTAGAATTGCATTTGTATACTTTCTATTGCAATTTATTTTCAAATCAACATGAACATCTTGAATTATTTAGGCAAAGTGAGCATAATATACAATTTAATTATTTTGATAAAATTTAAAATAAAGGACATCATGAACCTAACATACATAAGGAAAATAATGTACATAATGATCATAATATTCATAATGATTATGTTAAAGAACATGAAGTATACAATATACATATGATCACAATTTTATAAGTTAATTATTTTAACAATGATTAAAATATTCTCATAATAAAAAATTAATTTATGAAGATAAATAAAAATATTCATTCCTTTTAAAATAGCTTTGAAAGATAACTTTAAACAACACAAAATAGAGACTTTGCTTGTTGGCAAGTGCAATTAGAACTATATTTAATAAACACAAAAATAAGTCAGCATCCTAACATCAAACAAAACCTTATAAATGGCTTGACTCACAATGAGGTAGCTTTAATCAGGTAAAGACTGAGCCCAACATAGGAGATGACTTAGACCAAATATTTACCTAAGATGGAAGATCTGGGAGTATAAAAAAAAATTAAAATTAGTCTATAAATAACCCTCTCGATGTTGAAAAACCAACCTATGTGATACAAAATCCCTTGAAATTACAACCTAATTGATAGGCTAAAAAGCACTTTGAAACAAAAAAAATATAAAAACATTTATGAGAAAGAGTTAGATACTCTCCACTCATTCCCAAGAACATATTTGTGCTTCTATTGTAAAGGAAAAAAAAAATACTTTCTAAAGTAATAAATACAATGAGATAAGCCTCTATACTCATCTCTTGTAAAAAGCTTTCTATATGAGATGGTACGTATCCAACTATAGCTGAGGACACAAACAACCCTCAAAAGCTATCATAAACGATACATGCATCCCACAATCAATTAGTTCTATATTATGTTTATATTAGATGAAAATAATTTCACTAACTAAAGAATATGCTTTTAAAAGAACTTTACTAACTAAATGATATGGAAAATGAGAAGCAATTTAATTTTATTTAAATCATTTTATTAATTTTAATTTTATTTAGGAAGTTTTAAATTTTGTGAGGGATTATTAGAGAAAATTTAAAACGTCTTCATTTAATTATTATTTATTAAATAATGGTCGTTATTGTAGATGTTACATATTAATATCGAATGATATTCATATTAATTTGCTATCAATTGTTACAAGCCATTGGAGTTAATTCATAATTGTTTACAAATTAACTCATGATATTTACGTGCCATCACACAATAACACACAATAGTTTCGGCCATTACAACCTCTCAAAAATAAATTTGAGCTGTTGAAATTTACTTTTGGTTGTTGGGACTTGCCTACAAAAAGGTGCAAACCTCAGCTAAAATACACACCAAGAATGAGTTTCTTTTTCTTCTTTTTGCGATTTCTACACCTCTATACCATTATGTCTCGGGTAACATGGATTATATCCCCAGGCGTTCAATCTAAATTCAATATGAGACGCCAGAATTTAACCTAAAGACTAATTTCAACACGCCTCGAGGTTTTATTTTCTAACTTCTCTTTAATTGATTAGTCTTTTAATTACTATTTTAATTATTTCAATTTCTAAAAATTCTAAAATTATTAAAATTTAACACAAGAATCTTTAGTGAAATTATAACGGTTCAAAACTTTGTTATTTTCTAATTTAATCACAAAAAAAATTTAAAATAAATAACAATAATCAATTTACTATTAAGAACAATATTTTTTAAGTTTTTTAAAGATAGAAATAGTAGTCTATTTTAAGAAAACAAAAATTAAAATCTATTTTTAAAAAATTAAAAACAAAAGTATGGAATCAATTTATAAACAAAAACAATATTAAATTTTTTTTACTATATGTATGTCCCGGGCACCAGTAAATAATAATTAACAATAATTAATCTCAAGTTAATAGTAATTTATTTTGATTTAAAAGGGATTAATATGAAATCAACAAGAATTAATTTCTAATTATTAGTAATTTCACCTAAAATTATGGTAGGGAATTTTAATAATTTTAGGGCCAGTTTGGTTTGCTGCGCTGTCATAACTACTCTGTGATTATAGAACTTTCTACATATTTTTAAGTGTTAGAACTGTTGTGCTATTACTGTTGTTTTAATATAATTTTTTGTTTTAAATATTATAATTAAATAATAGTGACATGTAAGAGTGTATATATATTTTTATTCATAAATAAATTTTAATTTATTAAAAATAATTAAATTTATAAAATTATTCAATAAAATATATAATTAATTTATTATATTATATTATATTATATAATTAGCAAAATATATTAAAGTTCATATATTGTATATATATTATATATTTTTTATAATTAAATAAATTTAAAATAATTATTTTATAAAATTATCAATGTTTATAAGATTAATAATTAATTATAATTTAAATTTATTAACTATTTTTTAAACTAATTAATTTAAAATTATTATATCAGATTAATTAATATATATAGGTATATAAAATTATATATGTACATATGCTACAGTAACCCCACAACTACAATAGCTAAAAGCAGCAAAAACATCAAAAGCCTCAAAAGTCTGCTTAGTAATGAAAATCTACGACACGGTTCTGGAGCAAAAGCAGGTGCGCCAAATAAGCGCACAGTGCCTGCTTCTGCTGGCTGTCCTAGCGCAGCAGAAAGCACAACAGCCCCAAACGGGGCCTTAGATTTTCTTTTTTTTCAAAAATTGAAATAATTAAACCAATAATTAAAAGACAAATCAATAAAAGAGGAGAATAAAAAAATAAAACCCAAAAGGTGCAAAGAAGCGAGTTCTTATGTGAAAATCTAATATTTCGTGCAAGTTGAACTCGAATTGCACACATGAGGATACAATCGGTGTTCCCCTCCAATGAGAAATAATTATGGAGAGGTTGATCACCCTTTCGGCAGCGAGTAGCAAAACAAGAAATCGTGAAAAGAAGGACGCAAGTGCATACTCAATATGTATTCTTGTTAAGAGTTGGATGCCTTTTTATAAGCAAGTCCCAACAGCCAAAATTTAATTTTGACGATAAAGTACTTGCTTCAAGCCCTGAGTTAATTTGTAAATGGCCACAAATTAACTCCAAAGGCTTCTAACAGCCATCAACATATTAATGCACATTGCATCCAACATTAATATGTAACAGCTACAATAATGGCTGTTATTTAAAAAATAAAAATTAAATGAATAAGTTTTAAATTTTCCCCTAATAATCTTGTGTTTTTTCTCTCTCTCACCTATCTCTTTTCACACCTTGTATTTTCCTCAAATCAATCAACACTCAAGCCAACCGATTTGTTGTTAGTTGAAACATTGAATTAGCTGTATAGGATAAGTTTGGGTGGTTTATGTGTCATATTTAGGTGAACCTCAGGTCAGGTTCAAGTTTAATCTATGGGTATCCTAGTACGGAGTTAAAAGTAGAAATAATATTATAACTTTATGTTCTCAACCAATTCTTTTTACTCGTCAACCTGAACCCACTTCTTGGGCTCTACACTTCTCTCTCCTAATTTACTATGGATATTATCTCCAAATAATCCAAAATCCCTAACATTGTTTCAACTCCATCATAAACTCAGTCAAGAACCAATATCAATAACAACCCTTCCAATTCGCAAAGTTCAACATATGAAGTGTGCATAACTAAATTTTCGCTATTGTAGTACGGTTCTACTAATGCTATGAGAAGTCAAATTTAAATTAAAGTGTACAAACGTAGGATTAAACTGGGCATATATTTAGGAAGAGTACAGAAGGGAATAGATGTGCCAAACTGAAAATTTTAAAGGAGGCCAAACTACAACATATCTGATATCTCAAACTACAGGGACCAAAAAGAAAATTAGCCTCAAATGGAAATATGAACATGTAAAGAAGAATAAATATTTCATTGGAAAACAACAACTTTGAATAATAATGTCAAAAACATATTTTAGTACAGCTGATCATCAGTACTACCATTGAGTCACTGTTTAGTAGGGTAATCGTTGTGTCTGGCTCTGATCACAATGATCAGACATTTGATTTTTGTAGCAAGACTGAAATGCACTCAAATTCATCAATTAAACATGTCGTAATGCAATCTAAGTGAAAGCATAGAGATTGAAATGCACAAAATTTAACCTCAAACAATTGGTTATGGGTTTACTATTATACAAGATGGAAAGAACGAATTAAGTTTTGCATAATTCAGAAGAATATAATCAATACAAGTGTAACATACTCTTTGTCTCCAAGCTTCACTTCAATACCACCATAATCTGGAAGTAAGACTGTGTCTCCCTCCTTCACAGAGATAGGGATACTATTCCCATGGCTATCATGTGAACCAGGACCCACTGCAACTACTTTTCCGGAGTTAAGCTAGACCAGGAGGCAATATAGCTTGATTAGAGTAAATCTAGGCAACTAACTTAAATATCAATAAGAGTCATTAAAAGTATGTTTTTTATACTAGGGAAAAATTGTAGGTTTAATGAGCGTAAACCAGACCTAAATAGAAGTTACAAAACAAAACTTTGCACTAAGAACCAAAAAACATGCTAGGATGACACAGAATTTGGAACATCAAGAACTCAGTGGTAACCAACAAGCTGACCAGCATAACTCATTTATGATATATATGTTAAAATTACACAAACACACACATATGTCATATTTACATTTGAATATATTGTATAACTTAGTATATACTTACTACATGATATACTTTTCTTTTGCCAAGGACTACATTAATAAATAATAAATGTATATACTTTATTATATTATTTTTTTTTTTTCATTTATATTTTATAATTTAAATAAGCATTTTTAAGACACATTTTATTCATACTGACCTCAAAATTTTAAAAATTGAACAAATTTTAAACGAACGTGTCTAATCAACAAGGAATTAGACAAATCTATAAGAACTAGCTTGACATTAGAAAAACAATTCTTAAGAAAGTGACAAAATGCATGATTGGCTTATTACCTATTACTACATCAAATAACTAACGTATATTAACGAAAAATCATGTATAAGAAAAACCTTCACATGCTTTACGGATTAAAAATAAGCAATGCTTATGGAGCAGGACACACTAAAGAAACCCATTCCATTATTCAATTCGGACAGCACAAGCACACATCCGAAAAAACTATAAAAGGACAAAAGCAACAAGGACATGAGGCCCTCGACCGGATGATGCATCCAACAAGTGGGGCAGAAAAACGGAGAGAAATATCGAAAACGTAAGTTATAACGCATAAAAAAACTAGGAAGGGGGCGAGTTGAAGATCAAATAAACTAAAAAGAGTAAATTAAAGACAAATGGACCGAAAGCCTCAATTACGCAGGCCGATCAAACAAGCATGGAAAGATATACCACATTAAGGTTTCGCTCACCTTTGTGGTCTTCTCCGGTAGGAGGATTCCGGCGCTCGTCTTGGATGGCGGGACGATCTTCTCCACGAGGACGCGGTTAAGGGAAGGAATCAAGCGCTTCGCCATTGACGACGGCCAGAAACTCAATCGCGGCACTTCTCGGCCAGGAGAGGTTTTAGGGTTTAAGAAGGCTCTAGTGGATCCTAATGGTGTCAATGGATATCCCACCTCGCGGGTACTCGACCCGTTTATCACGGGTTCGAATACCCGATTAGCTAATTGGGTCGAGTTCGGGTTTACCCCCATGGGTACCTACGAGTACCCGATACCCGATTATATATAATAAAAAATAAAATTTTATATTTATATAATAAAATATTTTTTAATAAATATATTTATTATTATTATTATTTTATAATTATATTTTATAAGAAAATAATTTTAAAAAATATTTTAGTCGGGTTCGAGTTTGGGTCGGGTCGGGTTCGAGTTTGGCCAAAAAGTGCGGATACCCGACCCGTTGACATCCCTAGATCCTATCGATAGGACATTTCCACGAATACCCCTGTATTTTGCGTCTATTGATGTGTTAAAGCGGAATAGGTGTCACGCCCGGCCTAAGGTAGTCTAACGGAACTCCAGATCAGGCGTGAAACCCTAGGATTTCCGGATGCAAAATCGCTCTCAAATTGAAAACCCTAATTGTCATCCAAAATTTCCCCCCCAAATCAGAAAGGATCGAAAAACCCTAATTCAGATTACCTCAATTTTGACTGGTCAACCTTATTTTGACCACAGTCCGAATCTCCGCCGCGCACAGAATTGCCGTAACGAATTTGCGTTGCTGACGTCGGCTTACGTCAGCTGCTCCGATCGAATTCGAAAACGAATTCCGAACTTGCTGACGTCAGCCGCATGAATTGATTTTCGCCGAAATCGATTTTCACCCCGCGGTTCTGATTTTGACTTGGTCAAACTCGAAAGCTACCTTCGTCTTCCTTGCAACGTCGCTTGCGTCACTGCTTCTGCCGAACGTCGCCTTCACCCGAGAACCCACCAGAGAGAAGACGGATCGATAGGAGAGGATGTCCTCGTCTTCGCCCTCCACCCTGTGCCACCAGAAGCCGCCGGAACTCGTCGTCGCCACGGAAACAACATAGAAACAGGGGAAGTAGTGGAGAAGAGAAAAGTTGGATTTTATTCCCTCAATCAGCTACACAATCTCTCCGACGACGACCCCTGTCATTGACGCCCTCTTCCCCTCCCTCACCGGCGACCCCCGTTGCCGGTTACAGTTCACTCCAAAATCTCTCTAGTCGCTCGTTGCTTCCCCAAGCTTGGAGCAATGGCTGGTGTCGAAGATCCCTCCGCTAGATCCTCTCTGTCCCCTCTCGTCTCCTCTTTAATCGGCTTTATAGAGGCGCCGCTCGCCTCAAGCTTCCGCTCCATCTGCCAGAGTGAGGTCGACGTCGTCTCTACTCAAACCCCCTATTGCGACCGCGTCCCTCGCGAGCTTCGTCCGCGCCCGAGAAACCTTCTCTACATTGCTTGCTCGAGCCCGCCGGAATCAGTCTCCGTCGAAGACCTCGCCCGCGTCCGATTCGCTCGCATCGCCGCAATCTTCTTCATCCATCCGCAGAGCCCATTGTCCAGTGTCCGCTTCGCTTGGCGCTAACAAAAGATAGGGAGAGGATGGAGTTGCGTTGCTATGGTCAACATTGCTTGTTGACCGCGCGTTTCTTCTCCAATTAAGGCTTCGTGGACGTGGGCTTGGGCCTAGCTTGACCCACTGTTCTCTGGGCTTGACAATTCTCCCCCGCCCAATTTGGACATCGCCCTCAATGTCCATCGCGGGTAGATCTTTCGCAACCATTGCCCCGATGTACCCAATCCGACACTGCTGCACCCCCGTGGCAGTGTTTGGAGCTGCATGGATCGCACCGACCCCCACCTCCTTGGTGTTGGTTTCAGCTTCCTCAGCTGGCTCCTGTGCCACGATAGCCATGATCTTCTGTCTCGTGGGGCAATCCATCATCCAATGAGGACCGCTGCACAAGAAGCAACCCTGTGGCTTCGGCTCTCATCGTCCAGGTGAACCTTTGTCCTGTTTGGGAAAGGGTCTACCCCTCTCTAGAACTCTAGCTCTCGGCGGGGAGCCGCGCTTCGGTGGTGACCTGGGGAGGGACACGCGATCAAGAGGCGGCAGATCCTTCGTTAAAAGGGAGGACGAGCTTCCACCACGGGCAGTCAATCAGTGGGCAATCAATCTCCACCAGCATCGAGCGATCAGCACCTTGAGAGGACTAGGGGAGATTTCTGAGTGAGCCGACGTCTAGGGAGACGACAGATGGCGAGAGAGTTATGTAATTGGGATTGGAGAGATTGTAACCGGCAACCAAGGGGCTGCCGGCGAGGGAGGGGAAGAGGGCACCGACCAGGGGGTCGACGGCGAGGTTTGTAGTATCTTTAGTGGAATAAAATGAAGCTTACCTTCCCCACTGCCTCCTTCCCCTATTTCCACGATTCGACGATGGGCGGTTGTCAAACAGCGATGGCTAGCTAGGACAAAGCGCAGGCAGCGCGGCGTCCTTCCCTTGCCAGATCCGGCAAGGGACACGGCAACGACGTCGATCGACGCAAAGAAGACGACGTGCGTGATCGATCGAAGCAGCGGTGACAATTTTGACTTAGTCAAAATCGGCAAAATGAAAACGGTGAAATCAAATTCAATGCGACGAGATCGATTTTGAAGGGCTGACAATTAAAGAGCAGCGCGGCGTTGACGGGCAAAGTTTGACTGGTGAAAATCAATTTTGACCGAGAGGTATTATTTGATTAGGGTTCTAGTTTTTGTGAATTAGGGTTAGGATTTTCCAATCTTTTTCCGATTTGGGGAGAATTTTTGGATGGAAGTTAGGGTTTCCAATTGGGTAAAATTACACTTGGAAATCCTAAGGTTTCACGCCCGGCCTAGTGCTCCGTCGGACTACCCTAGGGCGGGGCGTGACAATAGGGGTGTTTAAAAAAATCGAAAAAAAAAAAACTGTGATTAACTGACCGAACCGAACCGAACGGGCGGTTAACTGAATGGGTTGGTTTGGTTCACGGTTGGTTTTTAGCTTATAAATTTATGTTTCGATTCGGAGAAAAATTTTTTACCGATTAACCGACCGACCAATATATATATGTTCTAAACTCATAACATAATTATTCATCTAGTACAATGGTTAGATGTTATTCATCTAGCAAGTCATAGGTTTGAAATCTATTAATTGTAATATAAAAATTATTTATTTTATATATTTAATTATCAAAAAATAATATTTAATAGTCAAAGTTAATTTTTTTGAATAAATATTAGTAAATAAATTATGATCGGTTAACCGTTGACCGGTTAACCGATCAAATCGGTTCGGGAACGGTCCATGATTTTTTATTGAACCGAACGGTTCGATTAACCGTTGACCAAGTCAATCGGTTCAGTTAACCAAACTATGAACAAGCCTATAGCGCAAAGGTTCAAATAAAAATCCTAAGCGGGTAACCCCGCTAAGCAGGATACCCGCTTAAGAGTTTTTTTTTCTGGCTGCCAATTATTTTTGGATCTCAGCACTCCACCGTTCAACTATTAAAGGACTTTGTATATTGATTTATAAATAATAACTTTATATTACAAATTTATAAAATCAGAACCTTTTAAAAATCAAAATAAAATCTTTACAAAATAATAATTTTTATAAATAAAATATTTATAAAATAATAAAATTTAAAAACAAAATCTTTATAAAATAATAATGTTTATAAATAAAATATTTAAAAATAATAATCTTTATAAAATAAAATCTCTATAAAATAATAATTTTTATAAATAAAATTTTTATAAAATAATAATCTTTATAAATAAAGTATTTATAAATAATAATCTTTACAAAATAAAATCATAATAATGAGATTCATAATGTTTTTCATCAAATTGCAATAAGTTTAATAGAATCTAGAAAATAGAAACTGTATTTTATATATTTATGTAATGTATATTTAAATATGTATGTATTGTACATTTGTGTAAATATAATATTTATTATATTAATTTTTTAGTATTATTAATTTTTTAATATAATATATAATTTTTTGCAATAATAATTGTCTAATATAATATATAGTTTTGTATTATTAAAATTTTTATGCATTATAATATATAGTTTTATATTATTATAATTTTTTTGTTATATACTATTGCAACAACTATCTATAATACAGTTTTTTCACTTAAAATCACTACCTTAGACATTACTTTTTATTTCAGCTGCAACTAGATAGTACTTTTTATTTCAGCTCTATCAAACAGAGCCTAAAATGGTCTAAATTGTCGAGGACATCATGTGACAATACACATATAATGTTGGGCTCATTGAAGAATTTGAAACACCATTAGTTTTAATTTTTTTTAAAATAATTTTATATGCCTTGGATTTACATTTTTTTTTACTTGCCTCTATTTGTTTAGAGTGTTTTGATTGTTCATCTTCTTTATTTTCTAATATATAATTTTAAGCAATCTTGATGAGTCAATCATTCCGTTTAGAGAAAAGTTTAAAATTAGTAAGAATACTTTAGAATCTAGATTATCAAAACATGCATTTTCTTAAAACAAGACATATTTCTAAGCACAGCTGATTGTACTATAATTTAATTTAAAAGTAATTTTTTAGGAGAATAATGTTAATTTTAAAATTGAACAGGTTGGATTTTACATTTTTCTCAGCCAAACACATGCTGAATCATTCACTCTATGGAATTCAACATACTAATTCTCCAACTAAAATCATTTCTTTAAAATTCTCAAGAGAAAAAAAAATAATTGCATAAAAAAAAGGATAGAGTGGAATTTTTGGAAGCAATAAGTATATATGCATATATATTGTTTGATCTAATAAATTTAGATAAAGTCCGACTCTAATACTAGTGGTCAGTATACAACAGTTCCTTATTCTTTATGCATTTTAATCAATTAAGATATTTATCTTTGTAAATTGTTAGTATGCTAATTAGATTATGTGAAACAACGGCTATGTGAATTTTTCAAATTTAGTACTGATAAGTGATTCTACTTTATTAACAGCATAGTACTTTTATATGGAATTTATGATTAGACCGCAATAATACGGCTTGCAAAATACAGCCTCTTCACGGTAAAAAAAAATATACCACTAGGTGTCACGCCTAGTCCACACGGCCCATCCACGTCACCCTTTTTCTGCTTCGCATTGTGCACAAAATGTGAAATCAAAATCGATTTCAATTTCAGCCGCTTCGTTGAATTGATGTTGACCGTGTCAACGTCTCGAAGCGAACGCCGCTTCCGTCTTCGTCATTGTGTGTTCGAATGATGCTGCCCGCATTGTTCGCTCAACCGCCGTTGCCGGAGGAGGTGGACGGGCTCAGGGAAGTGCGACACAGGACCAAGCATCGTCCGCTTGGCCCTCAGCTTTCGTCGCCAGAAGAGATCGTCGGGAATGGTGATGGAGAAGAACTCGGCGGAAGGAGCTCGCCAGAAACCCAGAGGAAACACGCCGAAGCCAGAGAAGACACAGTCCATAGGGAAATTTCCGTTCGATTGATCAGGTTGAACCTACATAAACCCTACAAGCTTCGCTCAAGCTCCCTCTCGTTGACAGCACACTCGCCGTCGATGACAACAGTGCTCACCCTTATAGAACACTCATCGACGCCCCCTGGCGCCGGCCATCGCTTGGGGGAGACGGTGGAAGCACGCCGCCTGCGGTTCCACCCGCCTCCCCCTCTTCCCTCGCCTTGGACAAAGCCGGAGAGGAAGCTATGTTTGACAATGCTTCGGCGACTCTCAGAACAGGGGAGAGCCGTCTCCTTCCTGCCTACCTCCCTCATGTTGACAGTATCTTAAAGGGAGGAGGCAACGCTGCGTTTGGAAAGGGCCTCGCTCGCCAGCTAGCACCATTCCCATCTTCGTCACCGTCTGCGAATCACGCCTCCGCGTGTGATTCGTTTCCTTCTTCGTCCGCCAGCTGCAGCCTCCGCCGAATCCGCACGACGATCCCGCCCGAGTAGAAGACGAGGATGTCGCTGTCAGCCCTGCCGAAGATGGTGCCGTCGATCAGATCGGAACAATCGACGCCGCCTACGTCGATTTCATTCCGCGTTGGAGGAGAAGCATGCAGACACCAAATCTAGGCCATGAAGAGGATTTGTGCCTCCGCGCCCACTCCTTTGCTCCCAGGCCCAGTCCGGCCCGAATTAGGCATCACATTCTCCCCCACCAAATCTAGACGTCGCCCTCGACGTCCACTACAGGGATGAACACTGGCATCTCCACAGATCTCTCATTGGCGTCTTGCAGATGCCGGAACACCTCGTCACCCGCTTGGTGACGACATTAGAACTCGCAGCTCTAGAAAGGGTTTCGCAAACCCCTCATCAACGTCCGCCTGACGTCAGAATCCATCGTCGCCCGCCTGGCGATGGCATCGGAGCCCGCTGCTCTGGGAATAAACCTCGCAGACTTCTCATCGGCATCTTGCTCATAGATGCCAAAATCCTCGTCACCCGCCTGGTGACGGCATTGGAGCTCTGCTCGTTTCGCTCCTTCAACGGTACATAGAGCTCTCCCAGTTTCGCTCCACACATTACCGTCGACTATAGTCCCTCCTTGCTCGCTGAAGGAACTCTTCGGCACCCACCTGGCGCCGACATCATAGCTTGGAGCTCAGGGAAGAGACCCCGCCAGTCTCTCTTCGTCGCCCTCCCGACGATGGCATCAGAGCCTCCTGCTCTGGAAAGAGGTCTCGCAAACCCCTCGTCGGCATCTCGCTCATAGATGTCGGAGTCTTCATTACCCGCCTGGTGACGGCATCGGAACCCGCTGTCCTGGGAAGAGATCTTGCATACCTCTCTTTGTCGCCCACTTGGCGATGGCATCAGAGCCTCCTGCTCTGGAAAGGGACAGCAGACGCTCACACCGCCTGTCTCTGTTGGTGTGCCACCTGCGCACCTCCTACCTGCCCAAGTAGTGTCGTTAGCTCCTCTGTTTGGGAACAACTCCTTGTTCCTCAGTTCTGGTCAAGTCGATACCTCCTCAACTTGGGTTAGTCCATCACCATCTTCGCCGGAAACTTGGCTCTGATACCACTGTCACGCCCAGTCCACACGGCCCGTCCACATCACCCTTTTTCTACCTCGCACTGTGTGCAAAATGTGAAATCGAAATTGATTTCAATTTCTTCAGCCGCTTCGTCAAATTGATGTCGACCGCGTCAATGTCTCGAAGCGAACGTCACTTCCGTCTTCGTCGACGTGCGTTCGAACGATGCCGCCCACGTCGTTCGCTCGACCGCCGTCGACAGAGGAGGTGGACGGGCTTAGGGACGTGCGGCAGGACCAAGCATCGTCCGCTCGGCCCTCAGCCTTCGTCACCGGAAGAGATCGCTGGGAATGGTGATGGAGAAGAACTCGGCAGAAGCTCCGAATAGAAGAGCATCGTCCGCAAGTGCACGGATACTCGAAGTAATAATTAAGATATCGAACCACAAAGACCTCATTTGCCAAGTACCAAATAATTAATTTCTTACAAGCTAGGCAATCGGAAATATGAAAGTAAACTATCGAAGGCTACAGAAGATATCAGAGAGAGAAGCTGGGACTAGGGTTTCATCCACCTTAATTTCCATGACTAGATATGAATAGATGCTCGTCAATCAAATTTTATCATGATAAAGATAAAATTTACTTCATAAAGAAATCATCTCACTTTCGCGCAAACAATTTACAAAGAACCGATCCTTACTTTCTGTAGGATTTATTCAATGCTGAAGATAAGTAAATCATTGATAAAGAACTCAAGGATCACTTTCATGCATCTGAATTCTAAATCAATCATCTCAAGTGAAAATTACATACTTTCATACTATAATTTTCACAAGTTCTACTTAAGGTTATCCAACAATCCAATACTTGATTTCTCACAGTATCGTCATGTTTATCACAATAACTTAATCCTAGATTCAGATTATTAACATGACATTATACTTCTAAAATCGAGAAATAAGAACAAACCTAATTTCTTATGATGAGTTCCTAACATTCAATTTTAGGGTTCTAAGTTCTTAGCAAGCCACTTTTCAGTCCATATTGCAAAAACTCTAAAACATGCTAACAATATGAATCTACGGAGAATTAAAGACAATCATTACAAAAGTAGAATTATCATAGTAAAATCATCATGACGAAAGTAAAAATAATCTAGTCATTAAAAAATTGAGGGGAATTACTCCCCCATGTCCCATAAAGAGTTTAAGCTAGTATAGTTGAAGAATTACAATAATCCATAGTATCAGAGGATCAGAAACCGAAGAGAAAGGGGGGGGGGAAAACAACTTTACAGCACGGCTGTAATAGAAATTACAGCCATAATTTCGGCGATAAATAGTGTCGGTGATGAGTGTTCCATTGATTTCTCCTCCGATTGATCTCCTTTTGTTCTAAAACTTCTGGGGTGTTTTCTCCTCCTTTAGGCGCAGCTTCCCCTCAAATTTCATGGCCGGAGATGCACTATACGCTTCCCGGTGGCGAAACCTAGGGCGACGGTGAAGAACTCGATTTCTCTCTGAATCGTCGATAAAAATTAGGGCTTTTTGTGTGTGTCTCTTCTCCTTGATCTAACGAGTATTTCCCTTTTTATAGATCTTCAATTGGTGGCCTGGATCGTCTGAAATCATTTGCGCAAGAATTGGGCTTCAAATAGTCTGTGAAAATCACGAATCTGGGCTGTAATTATGGCCATGAAAACCGTTACGACAGTGCCGTAATTTCAGCAGAAGTTCTCGGTACAGAAATCATCCAGAATTACGGTACCGTGAAGTCTATTACGGTAGTGTCGTATTTTCATCAAATCTCTCGGGTGAAAAATCGACTCGAAATACGACCTGTGATTTTGGTCACGGCAGTACCGTAAAATCCATCAAACTTTCTATACGAAATTGAGCCCATATTACGGCCTGTGAAATCCATTACGGCGGTGCCGTAATTCTTGTGAAACTTTATGTTCAAAATAGTCCCAAAATACGGCAGCACTCGGAAATTATGGCAGTACCGTGGTTTGTTCTGTAGGTGCAGTGAAACCACAGTACCGTAATTTTGATTACGGTAGTGCCGTAATTTGGTCTGAAGCTCAAATTTGCGTGAAATTTGACATGTAATCTTCTCTTGATGGTTGGAATTCATCCATGCATCTGAATTTGCTTGAAAATGTCTAAAAATTATGCCTTTTTACCTAAAAATCATCAAAAACCAGAAAAGGTGTAGATTCCGCAATAATTGATAAAAAGGCATAAAAATAAGCAAAAGAGCATGAATATGACACAAAAATACTCATGAACTAGTACAAAATATACTATAAATTTTGGTGTGATCAAACACATAAGGCTCAAACTTTGCTTGTCCTTAAGCAAAAATTCAAAATTTGATCAAAGGAAAAGATTTTCTCATGAAGAATAAATTTCTAAATATAATCACCATTGAAAAATTTCGCCAATTGTTTCATAAAATTTCAAATAGACATATCATCCTTTGAATTCAATTCTCAAGATCTACGACTTAATCAAATAAAACTTCGTAACTTGTACAATAAATAGAATTTCAATCTCAAGATTTCATTCAGTTTCAGTTCAAAACTATCATACTTTTGTTTACAGGAATAGGATTTCCAAGATCTTTTTCCACTCAGAATTTTTTAGTTCCTCCCTTTTATGCATCGTTCACATTCTCTAACTCGATTACCATCTTTTTTCTGGTGATAAAATTAGAGTACACTGATCACATAACCAATGTAATAAAACTCATATCTTTTTAGTAGGAAGAATTTTACCAAAGATAACGGAGTTAATGTGAAACGATTTCTCTCCAAGGTATGTACCCACATAGATACATGCATTTTCTTTTTGGACTTCAACTCTTAACTTAGGTACCACCTCAAATCAACACGGTGCTAAGATGAAGAGTCATTCTTGTGATTTTTTTTCTTTTTCTCTCATTTTGACTTCAACCCATGTCTTTGGTACCACTGCCAATTTTGCGCAGTGCCAAGTAAGGGAGTCATCACTCTTTATTTGGATCATAGAATCTTTCTTCCTAACAAATAGCAAATAGTATGAATATCAACTAAATTAATCAATCAATATCAATTTAGAAATCATACTCATATGCTAATTTTATTTAAAGAAGTAGCTTCACTTTTTAAATCAAATTCATCAAATAACATGTTTACCCAAAATTTTATTCATAAATCAATGAAAAACTCCATCAGGCAGATATATATTAGAGAAATAAATTCAACATAATAGGTCTAGTCCTAATCACATTCATGAACAATTTCTCCATCAAGAAAATCATACTATCAACAAGAATTTCTTCGGAAATAAATTAGGCCACAAAATAATCACATCAACAAAAATATACTCATTCATTATTAAAATCATACAAGTCATCATGTCATCAAGTATGCACCTCCACAAGGTGCTCAAAATTAAAAATTTCATCAAGTGTTATACAACCCAATCGCAATCATCATCAATATCAAAATATGATACAACCATATCGAATGATAAAAATCAATATCAATATCATACAACCACATCGAATATTGAAACAGTCATGTAAAGCAGAGCAAGGTAGCAATGGCGGACACAATGAGTTTGGAAGAATCATCCTTCCCTATAAAACATGAAACATCAATAAGATAAGGAAAACAAAATAGCAAAGAAGTAAGGGAAAGAGATACTCACAAAACTCTACTCGTCATCGTCAGATCGGATCTCCTCAGTGTCCTCTGCAGCTGCATCCATGGGATCATCCTACTGCTCTCCCTGGTATCCTCCATACACTCCACCTCTCCTAGAATTCTCAAATCCAAAGCGATCATAAAGAAAGTTACCCATCTCCTCCAAGTAATTACTAAGATTTTCAACATCTAGGTGCATATGGTGCATGGTATCAGTCATCCTTCCCATGGAGTCAAGTATCTTCTCTATTCGATGTTCCTGACGGTACATCTGAGCAGAGAGAGCCTAGAAGCCTGGGTCGAAAGCACTGGACCATCCTCTATCTCAAGCACGATGTGAGGATCCTGAAGCTCCCTAAGATGGTGGATCCATCCCCATACCAAATGGGTCATCATTACCACCCCAGGTGGGTGGTGGTGGTACAGTATCAAGAGGTGGTAGCATAGCATACTCTGCATCACTCGGAGTCAATTTCCAATTGGCTTGATTCTTCACACAGGTCTTCTCAGTGTTGGGCAAGGGCAATTTTTGACCTCCTGGCCCAAGAACCAAAGAGAAGATGTCACCCTCTCTAACTATCATCTTCATGGCCATGCATGACTCCATATCCAATCTAGAGTTCCCTCTGGCCACTTCAATCCCATAAGGCTCCACATTGAGAAAAAGGGCTATAGGTGTAATGAAACCACCTATCATAATGGCACCTTTCTTGGCCCTTGCCACCTTATCCATATGTTTCACAAAAAAGAAAGAAACATCCAGGGGATACCCATATAGCATACTCCACAAGAAGAAAAGCTTAGACTGTCTCACTATACCATCACTGTCTCCTCTTCCAAAAACTATGTGGGCAAGTACTCGGTGTGCATACTTAATACAGGGGTTGGAAATCATTGATGCTCTAGCTGAGACTGCAGAAAAATGAACCTCTGAAGAGATCTGGTTCCAAAATACACTCTCCACAAAACCAAGTGACACACAAGTATGTCCTCGTAATGCCAGCTGAAAGATAGACCTGATGTCCCTCATGGTAAACTTCCTCTCAATGTTGGCTATGTGGAAGGTGATCTCACCTTCGGCATGCCTGTCAGTAAACTCCTGTAAATCCATTTCAAAACTGCTCAAAAACTCCAGTACCAAAGGCAAATATGTCTGTGGAGTCATCTGAAAGAACTTCTTGGCTCTGATCTAATCGAACATCCAAAATACATCATCATACAAGCCAAGTGCCTCTAAGGTACGTTTATCAGCATACTTTGTATTCACAACCATTCTCTCCACCAGTTTGTTGTATCTTGATTCCTGAATTTCATCCCTTAAGATGATGCCATAGGGATTCGGTGGTATGGAGGACTCAGCTGGACCTTTGGCTCTTCTTTTTGAAACTACTACCTTAGTCTTGGGTGCCATCTTCAATGCAAGTGTTGGACTAGAGCTGCAACTTGAAATTTGAACACATATATCAAAGATTGAACTCTAATCACACTTTTAAGCTTCCTTAGACATGAATATCATCACTCAACAAGCATAATGAGAGCAAGAATCAGTTAAAGTCTAAGCATCAACTCAAAAGATTTAGCTAGGAAAGAAGGGGCGTGATAGGTATCCGCAAGTGCACGGATTTATCGAAGTAATAAAAAGATTATCGTTCCCAACGAGGATCTGGCGGTCAAGTACCGATTACATGATCGATCTATATCTAGACGATTCAAAATGTGATTTTTGTTGTGGAAACTTCTAATGCAAGAAAACAAAAAGGTGGTTTTAGGGTTTTGGCTAAAAATCAATTCAGATAAAATCAGAACTCGGGGTTTCACCACATTGACGATTATGAATTTAGTAAAAATAAATCTTTGATCAGAAAGTTATATTTTTGAAAGGGAATTTTCCTAAGGTACATATTACCTCCTCTCGAAGCGTAATCCAGTACCTAATTACATTAATTCCCTACTCTCGTGACAATTAACGCAATTAGATCCTTTAAGTTCTATGAAAAACCATGCTAATCCTTCAAGTAAATTCAAACTACTCTCGTGATCGGATTCACAGGTTTGAAAAGAATAGATTCGATGTTGTGATTCACCTCTCGGTCCTTCTTGCAACGTCTAAGACACAATAAAACTTGGCCAGAGTATTAAAGCGAGATACGTACAATTCTAATCAAATCAAATCTATAAAATTCATGTAAAAGATTTGAAACAATATATTCAATCCATAAATCGTCAACGGGCTAATCCCCAAATCCCGAAAATAGGGTTTACACGTTCATGTTCAAAGCAAACAACATGTTCATCAATGAAAATCGCATGAAAACCTAAGAAGATTACAGGAAATCGCTAGACAAGTAACTAGAAAAGCTTCCCCTCGACGTGGAGACGAAGATGAACCCTCTAATTCTTCCTTTGCGCGGTTTTCCTAATCGAATTCTGCCCTGGAACTGATTTCCACCGTCGCTGCTACAGCCATTCGTTTTCATGCCAAGAAGCCCCCTAGACCCTTCCAAAACCCTTCCTTTTATAGTCTAATCAGTATAGAACCCATATAGGAAGGTTTCTGCAAGGTTTGATTCAATTTCGGTTTAATTTGGAGTTGAATCATGTGAAAAACCGAAAGGGCGGACATTTTCACATCCGTGATGAGTTTACGGCCACGGCCGTAAATGTCTATGTGTGTACAACACTTAAGTCACAGAAATATTCATGGCCCGTGATGGATTCACGGCTTCGGCCATGAAAGTTTCTGTGAACTTCCATACTTAGCTGATTTTCGTCCTTCGCTCGAACGCATAATTACGGCCAACCCAGAATTACGGCCAAGGCCGTGAAAGTCGAATTCTTCACCCTTTTCGCTCCAAATTTGACATGTAAGTTCATAATCTCCTCGGGAATCGTGATATGGCTTTAAAACTATCAAAATCCATCATTTTGGAGCCATTTTACCTACATTTTCATAAAAAGCAAGAAAAGTGAAGATTCTATGCAAAGTGAAGCAAAAACACTAAAAATTGCATAAAATCATTCAATTAAGCCCAAAATATCATGTAAAATATAGGCAAAAACATGGTATAAATGCAACTCATCAAAATACCTTAGACTTAGAATTTTGCTTGTTCTCAAGCAATACTTCGATATGTATAAAGAATGTAAAGATAAGGATTTATCAACTGTTTTTGCCCCTAATAACATCCTTAGTCCACAAATTAAGTAATCAATCTTTCAAACTCAAGTAATTGAAGAAAAATCATAATAGAAATAAACTCTCAAGAGGTTACAATCCATGAAAGATAAAATTCACAATTCATGTCATAACATCCATTCAACACGCACTAAATATCAGATACTTTCAATTTAATAAATCCATTTCACTTAACAGATAGGATTTCTACTTCAAGAATTTTAGTGATGTTAAAGATAAGAGATTTTTAAAACAATTTGGTCTTTAAACTGTTATATGCTATTTACTGTTAGCATCATAACATGTTTAAAGTATACCACAAAGTAGTATAATTTAACTCATAGTCTTAATCATGAAAGTCAGCAAAGTTGTCACTTAACCTACAACTTTCTCTTTTTCTCCATTTTTTCTCTTTTGTTTTCTCTTTTTTTTATTAGACTTCAACTCATGTCTTAGGTACCACTACCAAATTTAACAGTGCCAAGTAGAGGAGTCTTTTCTCTTTCTTCTCTCTCTCTCATTTTTTTTTTCTGGAGAAAGCTGGTCAGTGGCATGGTACTTAAATCGTTATCGATGCTTGATCGCAACAGATTTAAAGTATACCACATCGTGGTATAATATAACTCATGACTTTAGATTTCTCAACTAGAGGAGTTGGAGCAAATCTCAGTTAAAGATATATCACCAAATTCTATTCATAAAAATTTCCATCAAGCAAAAATAGATAAATTAAACTTCAAGTAACAAGATACTATGCATGTGTCATATGAACATATAACAATTCACATATGAACTTTATCAATACCAGAATTGAATTCACTCAACAATTTAAGTATACATGAAATTTCAAAAATTTCCTAAGTCATCACATCAATCACTCAAAATGTTTCCTAAGTCTAAAATTAAGGATTAAACAAATTTGTGTATCCTTAAAAATCATAAACATTCAAAATACATACTTATAAAGCTCGAATACAATCAAAATACATGAAGACACCCTAGACTTAAATTGTTGCATATACATGAACATTAAAATCAATGAATGATAGATTTCAGAAAAATTTTGCAAGAATTCCCTTTATAATGTGAGCGAAACCCTATACAGTTATATCAAAAATGAGAACATGACTTAGAAAAATCTAGAAACTATGTCACATCAAAGATAATCATATTTTACAATGTAAACAAGTTTCAAACATTAAATACCATCATGTTTCACTATCAAAATCATATCTACCATACTCACAAAGAAAATGTCATCATCACGGTCAGTATATGATTCTTGGCTGCACCCGTGATTATTTCGATCGACATCTATCTTTCAAGTAAAAATCTTCTAAAACTTCCTACATATAAAACAACTTATTAGAAGATTTTCCATCAATACATGCTGCAAGAATTTATTAAAAGTTAAAGAGAATTAAAAACTAAAACTAAGAGTGGTAAAAATAAAAAATTTGGGTTGCCTCCCAAAAAGCGCTTGTTTAAGGTCATTAGCTTGACCAATGCTTCATGTCACTGTGGAGTTGGTGAGTCTGTGCCATAGTAGAGAGCATATAATATTCTTCTTTTCCTCCGTCTCAAAAGTGTGCTCACCAAAGTATATATCTAGTCAAACAGGTGGATCCATGTTGTAGTAGCCAGTACATGCTTACAAAAATAAAAGTTAAAATCATGCAAAGAATAATCAATAATTTTCCTATATTTATCCAAGAGTAATATCATGCATTCTTCCTTTTGATTTGTAGCAGCAATAGGAAGAAGATTAGAATCAAAATAAAAAATTTCATACCTTGGATTGATCAAGAAGCTTTCAAATTTTATTTTTGGTTTTTCAGTTACCTCAATATCAATGTGATCAAGAATCTCATGTGTTATCTTCTGCTGGGTACCTGTGCTTGAATTTGATTCAAATAATATTATATCTACCTTATCATCATTATCCTCTCCACCATCTATAATGCAAATCCCTAATGATTTTTCCTGGAGAAAAGCAATTGATGGTTCACATGGTAGTGGTGGTAGAATATGCATAGGATCCTCTTCCTTATATTTTTCCACAATTTCTTTCTCTTTAGTGGGGTGTTCCATCCTAACACAATCAAACTCACCCCCATCTATCTCACTAGTCCTTACTTGAGGATCCTTAAATTCTTCATCTGTATTCTCATAAGACTCCAAAAGTTTAAATTTCTCTTCAAACGTGTCCCAAGTATTTGTGTTACAAGACACTTCATTATGTGAGAGGGGACTAGATGGTTGGTAAAGTGTAGAGGAAGGTAAATCACAATCATCAAAATTTTCAAAATCATCAAAATTTGAAGAAGGTAAATCATAATCAGAAGTCATGACTAATGATTGATTCAACTCTACAAAATTCTCAGATTTATAATGGATTTCTTCCTCTATATCATTTTTATCAGTGCCATATAACATACTATGAATTTTCTCATTTTGTTTAGTCACATCAGCTAAAATCTTTTCAAGCCTGGCTTCTATGTTGGATTCTTGAGGTTCACTAAAGTTTGGTTGTGGAATAAAAGCTGGGTCATTCTGATAAAAATAATTTTCATGGTTCTCCCGGTTTTGATTGTGAGTACTAGGCAAGTTAAAGCATGGAGGAATCCCTAATTGACATTCAGTAAAATGATGCCATTGACAACCACAAATATCACAAATAACAAAATATTGCATTCTTAAATATTCAGTGTGTTGATTTAAAGAATTTACCCTTGCTACAAGTGATTGTAATGAATCTGTACCATATTCTCTTGTCTGCATCGCCGGTGGCACATACGTCTGACCTGACCATTGACATTGATTAAACATTATTTTTTTCAGTTTATGCAATAAAATTCAAAAATACAAAATGTAAAACAAGAGATGCAAAATAAAGTATAAAATATCTAGTCAAATGATTTTTGAGTTCTCCTATTCATACAACGTGATAATCCAAAAAGAAAAAAAAATAAACTACCTATATAAAAAAATGCGCAAAACAAATAAAACAAGAAAAACAAAAACAAAAACAAATAAAATAAAAAATAAAAATAAAAACAAAAAATAAATTAAAAAAATGTCTAGTCTATAAATCTCACGATTAAATCAATATTGACTGGCTTGATCCCTGGCAACGGCGCTAAAAACTTGATAGGTATCTTCAAGTGCACGGATTTATCGAAGTAATAAAAAGATTATCGTTCCCAACGAGGATCTGGCGGTCAAGTATCGATTACACGATCGATCTATATCTACATGATTCAAAATGTGATTTTTGTTGTGGAAACTTCTAATGCAAGAAAACAAAAAGGTGGTTTTAGGGTTTCGGCTAAAAATTAATTCAGATAAAATCAGGACTCCAGGTTTCACCACATTGACGATTATGAATTTAGTAAAAATAAATCTTTGATTAGAAAGTTATAGTTTTGAAAGGGATTTTTCCTAAGGTACAGATTACCTCATCTCGAAGCGTAATTTGGTACCTAATTACGTTAATTCCCTACTCTCGTGATAATTAACGCAATTAGATCCTTTAAGTTCTATGAAAAACCATGTTAATCCTTCAAGTAAATCCGAACTACTCTCGTGATCGGATTCACAGGTTTGAAAAGAATAGATCCGACGTTGCGATTTACCTCTCGGTCCTTCTCGCAATGTCTAAGACGCAATAAAATTTGGCCAGAGTATTAAAGCGAGATACGTACAATTCTAATCAAATCAAATCTATAAAATTCATGTAAAAGATTTGAAACAATATATTCAATCCATAAATCGTCAACGGGCTAATCCCCAAATCCCGAAAATAGGGTTTACACATTCATGTTCAAAGCAAACAGCATGTTTATCAATGAAAATCGCATGAAAACCTAAGAAGAATACAGGAAATCGCTAGACAAGTAATTAGAAATGCTTCCCCTCGATGTGGAGACGAATATGAACCCTCTATTTCTTCCTTTGCGCGGTTTTCCTGATCGAATTCTGCCCTGGAACTGATTTCCATCATCGCCGCTATAGCCATTCGTTTTCATGCCAAGAAGCCCCTTAGACCCTTCCAAAACCCTTCCTTTTATAGTCTAATTAGTATAGAACCCATATAGGAAGGTTTCTGCAAGGTTTGGTTCAATTCCGGTTTAATTTGGAGTCGAATCATGTAAAAAACCGAAAGGGCGGACGTTTTCACGGTCCGTGATGAGTTTACGGCCACGGCCGTAAATGTCTCTATGTGTACAGCACTTAAGTCACAGAAATATTCATAGCCCGTGATGGATTCACAGCTTCGGCTGTGAAAGTTTCTGTGAACTTCCATACTTAGCCGATTTTCATCCTTCGCTCGAACGCATAATTACGACCAACCTAGAATTATGGCCAAGGCCATGAAAGTCGAATTCTTCATCCTTTTCGCTCCAAATTTGACATGTAAGTTCATAATCTCCTCGGGAATCGTGATATGGCTTTAAAACTCCCAAAATCCATCATTTTTGAGCCATTTTACCTACATTTTCATAAAAACCAAGAAAAGTGAAGATTCTATGCAAAATGAAGCAAAAACACTAAAAATTGCATAAAATCATTCAATTAAGCCTAAAATATCGTGTAAAATATAGGCAAAAACATGGTGTAAATGCAACTCATCCGGGCGTAATAGTGAAATTGAAAAACACAGCACATCTAGCTTGTTGAAGCTCAAATCAGTCTCAAAATAAGTCAAAAATCTCTTGGAACAAGCATGGACAAGTCGCCATGTTGGTGTATATGCCCTGAGACCTATATTTGGTCAAACTATGTACTACTTGACTTTGATATTTCTTATATCATCCTGGCATTGTTGTTATCAATGTTTGTCTACACCTGTGATTGTGTACTTACATGATAATATCCCTGGAGACATATTAGATTTGTGCTCAAATAATTGCCCCCAGTCGATGTACCTGAGTGGATATGGGACAACCCTGGTACTTGTGAGATTGGTATATGGGCTGGTTAGGCACGAGGTGCTAACACATACATGTGGGTATATCAGTGGTAGATATATTGGACAAGACCCGCTGTGAGGCAATGTCTTAGTGTCATAAGTTATCCTCACAAATGATAGGAGATGCATTGATCCTTAGACTTGAGGTCATTAACTCTTCTGTTTGATTAGGGACATACTTTGATGCAACCTAACACCTTGCTATAATTGGGAAGTTATAAAGGTTGTCATTGAGTATGTCACGACCCATATTAGAAGATCAATGTACAGACAAAAGGATTTGCCCCTTCCTAAGGGAAGCATGATATCCATGGAGCTCCTCTATGGTTCTATGACTGAAAGTGTATGACCATACCCAGGTGATAACCTGATTTAGTCATAGCCATGTGATTGGGTGAAAATAAGTAATGACACACTTGTCCAATCGGATATCAGTTTGGCAAAGGGACTATAATGTATCTGTACCTAGTCATGATGATGGGAATGTCGATGTTGATATCCATTTCGATGATTTGGGCAGTAGTGATGCACTGCTAGGTGCCACTCACTACTTGTGGTGACCTTAGGTCAGCACTGCTAACGTCAGAGGAACCTATAGGGTCGCACACCAAGATACTCGAGTTCTCATTTTGATCGGGAAGCCTTATGATCGAGTTATTGGATAACTCGGATCCATTTTGGAGATTTCATCAGCGCCAATGGGCCTGATGAGAAGGAAGAAACTTATTGGAGCCAACTTTCATTTTTGGCATATTGACCAATGTTAACCATGGTTAGCCTCATTTGACCTTGGGTTAAGTTGGATTGGATCCAATGACTTGGTTAACATGCGTAATGGACCTTGGGCTAGGCCCTTTGCTAAGTTGGGCTTGCTAATAAGTTGTCATGAAGAGATAGGAGCCTAAAAGGGTATAATGGGGAGAATTTATCCATGAAGCCTAAGGGGCATAATGGGGTGATGCTTGGAGCCTTTGCTTCATTAGGAAGTAAAGGGCGCCTAGCCCTTCATCCTTTGATGGAATGAATGCCTCTAAGGCATGTCTTGGGCTGATATGGCTCTTGGGTAAATATGGATATGTTGAATAAGGTTTACGGTAAAGTTTTGGAGACTTTCCTTGCCTCAAACCCTAATTGTCAACCCCTCATCCTAGCCCCCACTTGTCATGATCATAGCCCTCCCCAAACTGCCTCTCCTTATTATAAAAGAGACCCCTTGCTACCCCATATTGATAGATGATTCTCTTGGAGGCGTGAGCAAGCAAAGGGGCGAGAGCAAAGGTGGCATTGGCGCATTCTCTCTTCCATAGCCGCAAGTCTTCTTCCCTTCTTCTTCTTGGCGCAAGAAGGACTTATCTTGGTGGTTTCTTCATCTCCTTTCCATCTTCATTGGCGCATCTCTCTTGGAGGTGGCGCAAGGATTGAAGAAGGAGTATAAAGGCTTGGATCTTTTTCCCGAGGCTAGCACCAGGCGAGGAAGAAGAGAGCTCGAGACATCCGTGTGTGTGAGACTGCATAGGGCGAATACTTGGGCGCCTACCTCGACATCAACCTCCTCGCTTGCTCTAGGTACTTTCTATCACATCGTGTCGACCCCCTCATTTGACGATCTTCACTGGGTTTTTGGGACTGGCCTGTTTCGGGGATATTCTTCCTCTGTGCAATGTAAATGGTCTATCTATGTGAAAATTGTAAAATATCCCCGAGGTTTCCCAACACGCCAGTCATCTAAGGAGTAAATGGAAGCAAATATTTCAAAAATCGACTAAGAAACAAGGAGAAATGAGAAAGGGGCAAACAAAACTCGTGGAACTCGCCAAAACGAAAAAATCGGGCGAGATGTTACCAGATCGGCGGTGAAAGCTGGTCGGGAAGAGTCGTCGGCATGCTCTGAAGGTCAGAATTCGAAGGTCGGCACATGAGAATGGGAGAAAACCTTGAAAACAACAGAGAAACCCTAAAAAAATGGCACGTGTATTGCATAGGGCTGATAGAATTACGGTCGTAATTTTGATTACGGTAGTGCCGTAATTTAGTGAATTCGAAAAAACACGGGCCGTAATGTCAAAACGGCAGTACCATAAATTGGCTCAAACTCTCGAGTCGAAAAACGTCCCTAATTATAGTACCACAAAAATGGTTACGGTGGTGCCGTAATTTCCAAGAAACTCTTGGGTCAAAAATCAGTAGCAAATACGGCACAAAAATGGTTATGGCACCATCGTAATATGCTCAAAACTCTCGGCAGAGAAAACGAACAAAAATATGGTGCCGTTAAAATTATTACGGTGGTGCTGTAAAAATAATCATAGAATTTTTTTTTAAAAAATACGGCCGTAAAAATGTTTACGGTACTACCGTAAAACGGGTTAAGTCACGGAAACTCTCAGGTGAAAATTTTATGAAAATACGGCCCGTGTAAAAGGTTATGGTAGTGCTGTAAAAGCAATAAAACTCTTGAGTCATTTTCAAAGAAAAAATACGGCACGTGAAAAGACTTACGGTAGTGCCGTAATCTCGTCTAAACTTTCTGGTCGAAAACAGACTGGAAATACGGCACCATAATTGTGATTACGGTAGTGCCGTAATTTACACCAAAACTCGATTTTGCCTACAAAAAGAAAAGAAAAATTAGTTCTAAAAGCAAAAATAAAAATAAAGTAAAATAAAAGAGAATAAACTAAAGAAAGAGTGCTTGGGTTGCCTCCCAAGAAGCGCTAATTTAAAGGTCATTAGCTTGACCGTTCTGCACTCGAATTTGATCTTGATTTCTTCAGTTTCCACTCTGATTTTTCTTTGATTTGTACATCACTTTTGACAACATAAGGCTCATTCATGAAACGGTGTCCAACTTTACTCAGAAATTTTCTTCCTTAATCAAGTAATTTTGAGCCTCTTTTTCTCCTTGGCCTTTTCTTCTTCTTCTTTTCAGAAATTGGATGTGTTTTCTCCTGAAATCCTTTATCCATACACTCAGAAAAAGTGTTAGTTTCAATATTAAAGGATTCATCAAATAAATTGTGCGCATCACTAACAATATTATCTACTATATCAACACTACAACATGATCCTGAATATGAAAGTTTGTTCAGTGAATCTACCAATTCAAACTCAATTATGTTTTCTCCTATATTTAGTATGAGTTTTCCTTTCTTAACATCTATCAGTGCTCCTGCAGTGGCTAGAAAGGGTCTACCAAGGATGATAGGATTTTTATGACTTTCTTCCATCTCAAGGACTACAAAATCAGTTAGAATAAAATACTCACCTATTTTGATTGGAACATTCTCTAAAATACCAACAGGATACTTTACCGAGCTATCAGCGAGCTGTAAAGATATTGAGGTTGGTTTAAGCTCTCTAATGTCCAGTTTCCTGTAAATAGATAGTGGCATTAGGCTTACACTGACACCCAAATCACATTAGGCTCAGTCAAAAACCATGATTCCAATAGAACAAGGTATAGAAAAACTACCTGGATCTTTTAATTTTGGTGGCAGTTTATTCTGGATAATTGTACTATAATCTTCAATTAAAGCCACAGTACCATAGTCCTCTATTTTTCTCTTATTTGACAAGATTTCTTTCAAAAATTTGGCATATGAAGGCATTTGAGATAAAACTTCAGTGAATGAAATGTTAATGTAAAGCTTCTTTAAAACATCAAGAAATTTCCCAAACTGTTTATCTAATTTTGCTTGCACTAACCTTTAAGGAAAGGGTATAGGTGGCCTATACGGTGTAGGAGAATTAGGTTTAGAAATATCATTTTGACATGACACATCATCTTTAGGTTCATCATCTTGGTGAGGTGGCAAACTAGTTTGGGATTGCCCATACACAGAAGATTTTTCTAAGTCTAACTCATGGTCATGTTCATTACTAGGCTCTTTTTCATTATTCTTGTAAGGGGTCCCCTTCAAGGGGGAGCGAAACCCTAGATAGGCGCATAACAAAATTTTGAGCGGAAGCAAGGGTTTCTCATGATCTTTTGCATGTCATATGATCAACTTTCATGAACTAGTATAGATCAGAAAAGATTCATACCATGGCCATCGCTTTGATGGAGCTTTGGAAGAAGATCGCAAAAGGGCTCTCCTCCGAAGGTACCGCACACAAGAAGATAGATGGCGCCTCCTTGTTGATCCTTGTGCTAGCAAAGATCTTCAAGTCTCCTTGTCGAATGGAAGGGAAGAGGAGATGTTTTCTTGACCGAGAGCTCCTTGTCGTCAACCCCTTCGATCACACGAGAGTGTCTCCGTCAAGAGGAATGGGCGACCAATTTTAGCGAAGAGAAGTGAACATGAGGCGTTGAGAGACTATTTTGGAAACCGCCACTTCCAAAAATAGCAAGCCTTCACTTCATGCGTTGATGCGTTCACCCAAGTGAACCGAACGCACATTCTTCTCCCCTTTGAACCATGCGCTCACGCATGAGCCGGTTCATATTGGTTTGGTTCAAAAACCAATCAAGCCAAGCCTTTAGTCCAGATCAAATTAAACCCTAAGGTTCCAGATCTGACCATTCATCTCTTAATGTTCCTGATCTCACCGATCTAGAATCATCTCTCTCGATCGAAGCTTACCGATCTCAAGTCCTAATCAATCAAACATGATCAGACCAGATCTCACTTACAATCAGAGTTTAAATCCCTTTAAACTGAACCAAAACAATTCAGTCCACACGATCTGACATGAGTAAGCCATATCATCAAATTGTGCGACCCTAAGGGTTTCCTTTAAATGTCGGTAATGATAACTTACGTTATCACGATCAGTGAGGGGTATCTAGCAACACATCACTGTCTCCCGATATAAAGGAAAGAATCTTCCAAGACTACACCCAAACCACAGCACAAGTGTGAATCCACTTCATGAGGCATACATGATTCCTTTGCCACTGGATGTTCTTATTGGACAAGCGTGTCAAGCCTGTAGCTCCAATATGATGAGCATGATTAGATCAGATGATCATAGTCACCTGGGTATGGCCATACACTTTCTCAATCATCTCATTCGGGGGGGCCCCTTTAGAACATCACACTCCAATCAAGGAGACGGCAATCCTATATCTATCACTAGTGCCCTAACCTGACTCATGATCATTATCCAAGATAGTCTATAACCATTATGTTTCAAATGATATTGAACTACCTCAAAACAATGACAATCATCATTTAGAAACACAAGTGATCTCAAGTCAGAGGACATGTGCCACTTGTTGCAAACAAGGATTATTCACATTGTGACAAGCAATTGAATATCCTAGTAGGGTCTGTCCAGTACATCCAATGTACCCATGAGTCTACATCTTATTCCATGCTCGAAGCATCCTATAAGATTAGAACACATATTAGTCTCAATCATATCAAGGCTGTCTCATGTTCACCAAGATATCTCGACTAAGGACATAGAGCATGTCAGCCTAGCTGAACAGCATTGAGACATTATTCAGAAGTACACTTATTGCAGCAGACAATGTAACAAACTGAATAACAACCATTGCCTTTATAAACATAAGAGTTTATACATGATACTGAAAGAATCCCAAGACCTCAAACATTAGCCTTAAGGGCATACCCCAACAATCTCCCACTTGCACTTAATCTAATGGTTGAGAAATCTCAAACCCATATTATTATAGTGCTTCTCATGCTTTTGCTGCACCAGAGGCTTAGTAAGCGGGTCTGCCAGATTGTCATCTGTATGAACCTTGCAGATTTTGATCTCACCATGATCAATGATCTCCCGGATCAAGTGAAACCGTCTCTGTATGTGCTTGGACTTCTGGTGCGACCGTGGTTCCTTTGCTTGTGCGATTGCTCCAGTGTTATCACAGAAGATAACCAAAGGATCTGCACACGATGGAACAACACCAAGTTCCTGAACGAACTTACGAATCCATACTGCCTCCTTAGATGCTTCTGAGGCTGCAACATACTCGGCTTCTGTTGTGGAATCAGCAACGATAGACTGTTTGAAACTTTTCCACACCACTGCTCCACCATTCAAGCTAAAAACATAGCCTGATTGCGATCGGAAATCATCCTGGTCAGATTGGAACGAAGCGTCAGTATATCCTTCTATACTGAGTTCTTCCTGACCTCCATAAATCAAGAACATATCTTTGGTCCTCCGAAGATATTTCAAAATGTTCTTGACTGCAATCCAGTGCGCCTGACCTGGATTACTTTGGAATCAACTGGTCACGCTTAACCCGTAAGCGACGTCTGGGCGAGTACACAACATCGCATACATAATGGACCCAATAGCCGAAGCATAAGGCGTATTGTCCATTTCATCTTTCTCAGTCTGTGTTTGTGGACACTGACTCTTTGAAAGATTCAGACCATGTCTGACTGGAAGATATCCTCTTTTAGAATTCTCTAAATGAAATCTCTCCAGGACTTTATCGATGTAAGTACTCTGGCACAGCCCGAGAAGCCTCTTAGATCTATCCCTGTAGATCTTCACACCTAATACATAGGCTGCTTCTCCTAGATCTTTCATCTGGAAACATTTTCTTAACCATGCCTTAACAGCATGCAGTTCAGGAATATCGTTTCCAATGATTAAGATATCATCGACGTAGAGGACTAGGAAAGTAATCACGCTCCCACTAAACCTCTTATATACACACGGGTCATCTTCATTCTTGATGAAACCAAACTCACTGATTGATTCATCAAAACGAATATTCCAGCTTCTTGATGCTTGTTTAAGTCCATAAATGGACTTCTTTAACTTGCATATTTTATGACGATCTGATGGATTAGTGAAACCTTCAGGTTGTGTCATATACACACCCTCATCCAGTTTTCCATTAAGGAAAGCGGTCTTCACATCCATCTGCCAGATCTCATAATCGTAATATGCTGCTATCGCGAGAATAATCCGAATTGACTTGAACATGGCTACAGGAGAGAAAGTTTCATCATAATCTATCCCGTAGATTTGTTTGAAACCTTTCGCAACTAGCCTGCCTTTATAGGTAACCACGTTACCATCCATGTCAATCTTCTTCTTGAAGATCCATTTACAGCCTATAGGGATTACTCCCGGAGGCGGATCAACCAAATCCCAGACTTGGTTATCTGACATGGAGTCCATCTCGGCTCGCATAGCTTCAAGCCATCTAGCTGACTCCGGTCCACTGACCGCATCCGCATAAGTAAGGGGTTCATCATTATCAATGATGTAGACTCCGTCATAGCGCTCAGACTGTCGACGGATCCTTCCCGATGTTCGCGGTTCCCGTGATATCTGAGCCTCAGGTTGTTCAATAACCTGTTCTACTGGCTCAGGCTCATCCAACTGTGCTTGACTACTTTGTCCTTCTTCTGGATTCTCATCCAGCTTTATTTCTCTCCCACTGGCCTCTTGCAGAAGAAATTCCTTCTCAAGAAAAATAGCCGTCCGAGCAACAAATACCTTGTTCTCTTTGGGATCGTAGAAATAATAACCCTTAGTTTCCTTAGGGTAACCGACAAAGATGCATTTCTCAGATCTACTCTCTAGTTTCCCAGAGGCGAGCTTTTTGACATAAGCCTCGCAACCCCAGATCTTAATAAATGTCAAGCTCGGCTGTTTCCCATACCATAACTCATATGGAGTCTTTGAAACTGCCTTGGATGGCACTCGGTTTAGTACCTTTGCAGCTGTTTCCAGTGTAAATCCCCAAAAGGAGTAAGGTAGAGTAGCCTGACTCATCATAGAACGAACCATATCCAGTAAGGTTCTGTTCCTCCTCTCGGATACACCATTCCATTGCGGTGTTCCTGGCGGAGTGAGCTGTGAGATAATCCCACACTCCTTCAGATAGTCAGTAAACTCTCGACTTAGGTATTCACCACCTCGATCTGAGCGAAGTGCCTTGATATTTCGGCCTAGCTGATTATGTACTTCATTTTTGAACTCTTTGAACTTGTCAAAAGATTCACTCTTATGTCTCATCAGATAGACATAACCATATCTACTGAAATCATCAGTAAAGGTAATGAAGTATGAATAGCCACCTCTGGCATGTTTACTAAATGGCCCACACACATCACTGTGTATAAGGTCAAGTAAACCTGAAGCCCTTTGACCTTTATGAGGAAAAGGAGACTTCGTCATTTTGCCCAATAAACAAGCTTTGCATGTATCAATCTCCTCATAGGAGAATGATCCCAGCAGTCCATGATCATGCAACCGCTTAATGCGTTTCTTGTTAATATGGCCTAAACGACTATGCCATAGCAAGGTGCTGTCATCAGCATACTTGGCTTTCTTATTATCAATGTTTTGTATAGAACATTCCATGTCCAACATGAATAACCCATTGTTAATTGATCCAGTAGCATAAACAATATTATCTAAAGAAAGAACACACTTTGAAATATTGCATTCAAAGGAAAATCCTTTCCTGACAAGAGCAAGAATAGAGATAATATTCTTGGTAATGCTAGGTACAAAATAACAATTGTTTAGTTCCAATACAAGTCCAGATGGTAATGAGATGTAATATTCTCCTACAGCAACAGCAGCAACCCGTGCCCCATTTCCAACTCGTAGGTCCACCTCATGCTGTCCCACCTGTCTTCTTCTCTTGAGTTCCTGTACATTTGAACAAATGTGAACTCCACATGCAGTGTCCAACACCCATGATATAGAAGAAGAAGATATCATGACTTCAGTCACAAAAATACCTGAGCCAGAAGCAATGCTTCCCTTCTTGTCTCCTTGGAGCGCTTTACAGTCCTTTTTCCAGTGACCCAGCTGGCCACAATGGAAACACCTGTATTCCTTCGACCGCTTAACCTTTTGTTTCAGAGCCTTGTTGTAACTCTTGACAGGGGCTTTGCCCTTCTTCCCCTTCTTCTTGTTCCTGGAAGGAAACATCAAGACAGAGGTTGAAGGCTTTCCCTTTAGAGTCTCCTCTGTAGTCAAGAGCATATTCAGCAACTCTGCCGGAGTACAATCAATCTTGTTCATATTAAAATTAATAATGAACGGATCGAAAGAGGCCGGGAGAGACTGCAGAATAATGTCTACAGCAAGCTCCTGATTGATGGTATGCCCCAGTTTCTCTAGAGCCTCTTTGTGCCCAATCATCTTGAGCACATGAGCTCCCACTGGACTCCCTTCAGCCAGTTTGCTCTGAAAGAAAAGCTTGGTCAAATTATAGCGCTCAGTCCTCGCCTGTGCAGCATATAGCATCTTGAGGTTTGCTATCATTTCTATAGCAGACATATCCTCATGCTGACGCTGCAGCTGTGGCGTCATAGACGCTAGCATCAGGCAAGCGACATCAATGCTATCATTGACATGCTTTTCATAGGCATCCCGAACCGCCCTTGTGGCGTTCGGAGCGGGTTGAGGTGGTATAGCCGTCTCGAGGACATACAGTTTCCTCTCAGCCTTAAGAACGATCTTAAGGTGTCCGTACCAGTCTGAGAAGTTTGGCCCAGCAAACTTCTCCCTTTCCAGTAGGGATCGCACATTGAAGCTCATGGTGTTCGTTGCTGCAGGAATCTACAACAATGCAAGAACAGCGAGGTCAGTATCAATGTTTAGAATCAATCCAGGACTTAAGAAAGATTCTTTTCTCACTATTTTATCTGGCTGAAAAATCCAGCAAAACAGCCCGAAAGAGTAAAACTCTTTTAGTGAGATGGGATCCAGATTTCATACTTGGTCTCCGCGTCCCGCTCAGGCGAGATAAGATGCATAGAGAGTACAAGCACTAATTTCTGGTAGGCAGTCCCTGCCAATCGCCAACTCGTGCGATTCCCCTTCATCTGGGCAATCCAGCCGACTGTGCCAACTGAGTTGGTACAACACAGTCTCTGATCCCACAGATGGTTGCCTCCATATAGCTCACATATGCTCAGTATGTAGCCTACATGGTCAAGCTGACCCGACCTACTCCCTGGACCACCACGTGCTATGCTGAGCAACGAGAAGCGATAAATCCCTTCTCTGTAACACGCAGGTGAAATCACACACCGTCTGAAGATAGATGGACGTGCCCACTGAGTGGGTACAACACGGCTCCAACGATAGTCAGAACAGTGAGGTTTCGCGTCAGAAGGCTATCGAGCTTGATATTTTAGCGTTGGATTTTAACGGTCTTTTATCTTCTTAACTATCATGCAAACCCTATGGTGATAGCAGAAGATAAAGAAATCATGCAAGTCTAATTATTTAAACAATAAAAGAAAGCATGATGATCTTATGTGGTAAACGCCCATTAAGCCTAGGTAAGACCTTAAGTTAACTTAAGTCTTCACTTGAGCTCTTCTTGGGTCTTTTGCCTCTCATCTGGCCCAGCCCAGGGCCATAGCGCCCAGTGCAGCTCAGGTGCGCCCACCAGGTAAATGCGCCTGTCCCAGAGTCGAACCCTGGACCTCCCACCTGGTCAAGCCACTGCTGCATGCGCCTCTGCCAAGTGTGCTCTGTGCTCTTGTCTGATTAAAATACAATTTAATTTATCTAGACAAGATTGACTCGCAGGTCAATTACACTTTATAAATTAAATGACATGTGATGCGCAGATCACAATAAATATTAATTTACAATTTAATCCAGGCACGCAGGCCCCAGCACAGCACACATTAATTGGGTAACCCACATAAGATGAAATAAACAAGCATCATGGCATCCATTCAACATGTGATCCATCAACCAAATAAAATTTTTCAAAATCCCATTGAAATCAATTTTATTTGTCTTATGTGCCCTACTACCTTACAACGGTCCATTAATAGGGATCCACTCATCATGTCTAGTCAGATCCACTGCCCTTGCATGCACCAAGTCCTAACTGACTTGAGTCGACCCAATGGTCAACCATGCATGCGCCAAGGGCTGAACAACCCTCATGAGTTCTGGCAAGCAGGTGTGACCCCGGGCCTAACTCGTGAGTGCTCACTGGTCGTCTCAACCAGACCTCGCTACACGCCTGTCTGCAGTCGACCCATAGCCACCTCGTGCTTGCGCACAGGTGCTATCTGGTCGACCCATCTAGGCTGTCAGATGGTCTGATCAGACTATTTGGATCTAGACTCGACTGTGACTTCAACCCTACTAACCCGTCTAAGGGTTTACAGCAGGCGCTTATAAATCTAGATGGAGCGCGCAAGATATATATGTTTTGGTAAAAACAACATTAACAAGCGCCAACATAAAACATGCGCCAACATGAGTAAAAACATACAAGCATGTATTTTCGCATGTTAACTCTAGATCTATTCATAAGCGCATTCATGGATCAAACATGAAGATCAAGGAATCATATGAACAAGCAATAACCTTGCTCTGATACCAATTGTAAGGGGTCCCCTTCAGGGGGGAGCGAAACCCTAGATAGGCGCATAACAAAATTTTGAGCGGAAGCAAGGGTTTCTCATGATCTTTTGCATGTCATATGATCAACTTTCATGAACTAGTATAGATCAGAAAAGATTCATACCATGGCCATCGCTTTGATGGAGCTTTGGAAGAAGATCGCAAAAGGGCTCTCCTCCGAAGGTACCGCACACAAGAAGATAGATGGCGCCTCCTTGTTGATCCTTGTGCTAGCAAAGATCTTCAAGTCTCCTTGTCGAATGGAAGGGAAGAGGAGATGTTTTCTTGGCCGAGAGCTCCTTGTCGTCAACCCCTTCGATCACACGAGAGTGTCTCCGTCAAGAGGAATGGGCGACCAATTTTAGCGAAGAGAAGTGAACGTGAGGCATTGAGAGACTATTTTGGAAACCGCCACTTCCAAAAATAGCAAGCCTTCACTTCATGCGTTGATGCGTTCACCCAAGTGAACCGAACGCACATTCTTCTCCCCTTTGAACCATGTGCTCACGCATGAGCCGGTTCATATTGGTTTGGTTCAAAAACCAATCAAGCCAAGCCTTTAGTCCAGATCAAATTAAACCCTAAGGTTCCAGATCTGACCGTTCATCTCTTAATGTTCCTGATCTCACCGATCTAGAATCATCTCTCTCGATCGAAGCTTACCGATCTCAAGTCCTAATCAATCAAACATGATCAGACCAGATCTCACTTACAATCAGAGTTTAAATCCCTTTAAACTGAACCAAAACAATTCAGTCCACACGATCTGACATGAGTAAGCCATATCATCAAATTGTGCGACCCTAAGGGTTTCCTTTAAATGTCGGTAACGATAACTTACGTTATCACGATCAGTGAGGGGTATCTAGCAACACATCACTGTCTCCCGATATAAAGGAAAGAATCTTCCAAGACTACACCCAAACCACAGCACAAGTGTGAATCCACTTCACGAGGCATACATGATTCTTTTGCCACTGGATGTTCTTATTGGACAAGCGTGTCAAGCCTGTAGCTCCAATATGATGAGCATGATTAGATCAGATGATCATAGTCACCTGGGTATGGCCATACACTTTCTCAATCATCTCATTCGGGGGGGCCCCTTTAGAACATCACACTCCAATCAAGGAGACGGCAATCCTATATCTATCACTAGTGCCCTAACCTGACTCATGATCATTATCCAAGATAGTCTATAACCATTATGTTTCAAATGATATTGAACTACCTCAAAACAATGACAATCATCATTTAGAAACACAAGTGATCTCAAGTCAGAGGACATGTGCCACTTGTTGCAAACAAGGATTATTCACATTGTGACAAGCAATTGAATATCCTAGTAGGGTCTGTCCAGTACATCCAATGTACCCATGAGTCTACATCTTATTCCATGCTCGAAGCATCCTATAAGATTAGAACACATATTAGTCTCAATCATATCAAGGCTGTCTCATGTTCACCAAGATATCTCGACTAAGGACATAGAGCATGTCAGCCTAGCTGAACAGCATTGAGACATTATTCAGAAGTACACTTATTGCAGCAGACAATGTAACAAACTGAATAACAACCATTGCCTTTATAAACATAAGAGTTTATACATGATACTGAAAGAATCCCAAGACCTCAAACATTAGCCTTAAGGGCATACCCCAACAATCTCCCACTTGCACTTAATCTAATGGTTGAGAAATCTCAAACCCATATTATTATAGTGCTTCTCATGCTTCTGCTGCGCCAGAGGCTTAGTAAGCGGGTCTGCCAGATTGTCATCTGTATGAACCTTGCAGATTTTGATCTCACCATGATCAATGATCTCCCGGATCAAGTGAAACCGTCTCTGTATGTGCTTGGACTTCTGGTGCGACCGTGGTTCCTTTGCTTGTGCGATTGCTCCAGTGTTATCACAGAAGATAACCAAAGGATCTGCACACGATGGAACAACACCAAGTTCCTGAACGAACTTACGAATCCATACTGCCTCCTTAGATGCTTCTGAGGCTGCAACATACTCGGCTTCTGTTGTGGAATCAGCAACGATAGACTGTTTGAAACTTTTCCACACCACTGCTCCACCATTCAAGCTAAAAACATAGCCTGATTGTGATCGGAAATCATCCTGGTCAGATTGGAACGAAGCGTCAGTATATCCTTCTATACTGAGTTCTTCCTGACCTCCATAAATCAAGAACATATCTTTGGTCCTCCGAAGATATTTCAAAATGTTCTTGACTGCAATCCAGTGCTCCTGACCTGGATTACTTTGGAATCGACTGGTCACGCTTAACCCGTAAGCGACGTCTGGGCGAGTACACAACATCGCATACATAATGGACCCAATAGCCGAAGCATAAGGCGTATTGTCCATTTCATCTTTCTCAGTCTGTGTTTGTGGACACTGACTCTTTGAAAGATTCAGACCATGTCTGACTGGAAGATATCCTCTTTTAGAATTCTCTAAATGAAATCTCTCTAGATTAACATTAGTTTACTTGTTTGCATTAGGGTATTAGTCATTTCTCCATTAATCGATTACCTAGCTATTGATTAACTGATTAGTTAGTACTTGACACCTAGTCCTCGTGGGATCGATATTTTTATTACGCGATAGACTGTGCACTTGCGGTACGCCCCTATCAAGTTTTTAGCGCCGTTGCTGGGGACTAGGTTGCCAATATTAACACGATCAGGAAATTGGTAGACTAGGTTTAGTTAAATTTTTCTCTTATTTTCATTTTATTTATTTACTTGTAGCTATTTTCTTTTTATTTAAGTTGTAGTTTTTATTTGGTGTTGGTGCTACTAATCTCTTTTGTCAAGGCACTTGTTTATGCCGAGGAATACTGTTCGAACAGGGAAACTTGTACCTGGAGACCCGGAGATAGAGCGTACTTTTCGTCCGGTCAGAAAAAATTTAAAAAGGTTGAAGCTTGAAGAACAATTTTCTGACAACCAAGCAATGGAAGCTAACCGCTCTTTGAAGGACTTTGCAGCACCCACCATCTCTCGTGTGCACTCGAGCATATCGCAACCAGCTATCGAAGCTAACAACTTCAAAATTAAGTTGTCCCTTGTATAAATGGTGCAATAGAATCAATTTAGTGGAGCAGCCACTGATGACCCTAACCTTCACTTATCTATTTTTCTAGAATGCTGCGACACTCTAAAAATTAATGGTGCTCCCCCTGATGCTATTAAACTAAGGTTTTTTTTCCTTTTTCTCTCAGGGACTGAGCTAGGGCATGGTTGCAATCTTTACCACAGGGCTCTATCACGACATGAGACCAACTATCTCAAGCCTTCTTGTCAAAATATTTCCCGCCGAGTAAGACCGCCCAGCTCAGAAATCAAATCACCAACTTCACCCAACGAAATGAAGAGTCCCTTTATGAAGCATGGGACTGGTTCAAGGAACTACTACGCATGTGCTCACACCATGGTCTACAGAAATGGGTAATCATTCATACTTTTTACAGAGGTTTATTGTATCAAACAAGACTTTCTGTAGATGCTGCTGCTGGTGGGGCACTAACGAACAAAACTTATGATGATGCTATGGAGTTAATTAAGGACATGGCTCTCAATCACTATCAATGGTCAGGAGAGAGGAGCCAGTTCGAAATTCAGGGGAGTTTGACATGAATATGATTAATTCTTTGGTAGCGAAAGTAGATTCGCTTTCTTCTAAACTTGATTCTATGAATGCTTCTACTTTTAACCCTATGACTTGTGATGTTTGTGGAGTGACAGGGCATTCTGCGGACGACTGTCACATATTGAGCGCCCCGTATAAACAAGTCAACACTATTGGAAATTTCAAGCCTCCTCCCGGAATACAATATCCATATGCTAATAAAAAACAACCAGAACCACCCAACGGATCGAAACTAGAGTTGATGCTGGAAAAGCTCCTTACTATGCAGATTAAGCAACAAGATGACACCTTTGAGTGTATGCGCCAACTGAACCAGAAAGTAGACTCCGTGTCCACACATGCTAAGACCCTTGATGATCGAATTACTCAAGTTACTCAACGAGTTGATGCGTCCTCAAAAGCTCAATATGAAGTCAACCCCATTGAGCATAGTAATACGATCACAATGAGAAGTAGAATCCAATTAGAAGACCCCAAAATGCCCAAACCTAAGGAAAGAATAGTGCAAGCTTCACCCAAAGAACTTCCACCTGAAAAGAACTCATCGGCCAATCCAGAGCCAGAACAGCAAAACGCCAATGCACCAAAGGAGCGTGTCTACATTCCACCTCTGCCATACAAACCGCCCATCCCTTTTCCTCAGCGTTTAGCTAAGGCTAAATTGGATCGGCAGTTTGGAAACTTTTTGTAGGTATTGAAGAAGCTTCACCTCAATATTCCTTTCACAGAGGCACTTTCCCAGATGCCCACTTATGCCAAATTCCTTAAGGACATTCTGACCAATAAAAGGAAAATAGAGAAACATGAAATGGTGGCATTGACAAGAGAATATACTGCAATCATTCAGAATTAGCTGCCTCCTAAACTTGAAGATCCTGGTAGTTTTTCCATCTCATGCAGAATTGACAACATCTCATTTGAAAGAGCACTCTTGGACTTCGGGGATAGCGTCAGTGTCATGCCACTCTCTATCTTTAAGAAGTTAGACTTGGGGGATCTGAAACCAATGTCTAAAGTTCTTCAGCTAGCTAACAGCTCTACACATCATCAAATGGGAATTGTGGAGGATGTGCCCATTAAAGTCAGGTAATTCTTCGTTCCAGTGGACTTCGTGGTTTTAGATATGACGGAGAATTCTAAACTTTCTCTTATATTGGGCAGGCCATTCCTCACTATAGCCGGAGTTATAATAGACGTCAAACATGGAAAGCTATCATTGAACATTAGTGAGAACATACTAGAATTTGACCTATCTACTGATAATGATAAATCATCTTTTTCAGGTTCCTGCTGCAGCGTTGAGGTGGTGGAAGAGAGTGCAAGATCATCAAGAGGCAAGAAGGGACATTTCGAAGGAGAGCTTGACGACTTGGCTAGTCCAAATGAAGAGAAGGAGTTGGCTTATATGATATTGATAGATGATGGTCTGCTAGTTGACCCTAAGAATGCACTACATGGAACGCTTAGAGACAAAAATTTGAGAGACATAGAGAGAACTTTTGAGTTTAACCATCCTCTTGTTTCATATCATTGGAGAACAATTATAGTCGGACTATTATATTTGGTGCTTATTTTAATAGGTACAATCTTTGGAAGACGAAGAAAGCGGAGGCTACACGCCATTTATTTCGGCTCTGCTCCACCAGAAACACCGTGACACCCTTTTCTTTGGTCAAACTAGTGATCTTAAAGAAGCGCTTGTTGGGAGGCAACCCAACCTCTTATTTAGATTTCTAGTTTCTTATTTATTTTTGTCATTAAGTCTTTGTAATTTTTCAAATTTTCTTTCATATCCATGCTTTTTAGGTTGTATCCAGCTGATGAAAATTTTTCTAAAAATTTTCAGGTACTTGCGAGCCATTCACGGTCGCACCCGTGTATCCATGCATGGCCGTGAATGTCTCGCAACATTTTCTACACCCAGTGTGCTGTCATTGACGCAAAGCACAGAGTTGCAACCTTGAGACTGAAGTAGAACACCAGGGACGAGTACAGTCCTCTCTCTTAGAGTCTGTTCATGACCTTCAGGCGAGGTTGCATCGACGTTGGGGATGAATATCATTGGTTTCACCATCACTCGGTCAGCTTTCTATATTTCCAGTAGTTTATTTCAGTTGTTAGTTTTCTTTTCTGATTTTGTTAGTTTTTTTTTTATCAGATTGTTATTTCCCTTTTTGCATATCTTACTTTTCTAGTAGTTTCAACATCTTAAGTGTTTGCCCCACCCCGTATCTATGACATTTGCCTTGCCTTTTGAGATTGATTTGTTCTTTAAACACTTGATTGATTGAGATGAGAATCTTGCATGTCTAGTTGTCTATATTGATTATAGTTTGCACACATAGCTTTTTGTTTAGTGCAGTTGAAAATTTAATTAACTCAATTAATCATTATTCATTCATAAGAGGTGCGCTTGTTTTATATATCTTCACCTTGAAATACATCACAAGTGACACACTTTTTTGCATCTTGCTTCATAATTCCATACTTATTTGTACACCTTGTGATGAGAATCAGAAATAATAATAGTGGTACCGAAGTGTACTTGTACATTGCACATTGTACTTCCACTTGGCACTATTCATAGCATCATGACAGCAAAATGGATGATGGTACCTAAGTTCATTATTCATCATACTTGGCACTATCCCCAAAGTTCAAAATAATAGCAATGGTACCGAAGCTAGGATGTTCCCATTTCTATGACTTGGCCCTGTTCTTTTTCATATATATTCTATAAAAAAAAGGGCACCACATAGGGACTATGTGGTACCGATGCTATTTTCCCATGACTTGATGTACAATCACATGATTTGTGAATGCATGATCAAAGTTATCATTTGTATAAGATGCATGATAAAGGTTTTTGGTGTTGTCAACATTGCATATTTCAATAGATTGTATTAGTAATACTTGATTTAATTTGCTTTCAATACTGCATTATAACCTGAAGCCTATTGTGAACAAATTATAACTTTGTTAGACTTAATTAAGCTATTTGAGATCTCCCATTTCATTCCATCACTTTGTTCTAGACAATTCAAATGCTTGAGGACAAACAAAACTTTAAGTCCGATGTATTTTGATGACATGCAAATATATGATATATTGTGGCTTAATTCTATTAGTATTTTAAAGTAAAATGCATGTTTTGTCTCATTTATTTGCTTAAATACTTCATATTCTTTAGAGTCTTCACTTTTCCTTGGTTTTATTGAATTGTAGGGATTTTGCCCTAAAATTGATGGAGGTTGGAAGATTTGAAGATATAGGACGATTCCTCATGATGAGACGAAGCTACACGTCAAATTTCAGCTCAAACAGACTTTTCTACTCTCTTCACGAGCATGGCCGTGTATCCATGCACGGCCGTGTATGAGCCTGCATTCCCAGACTGCTCCGAACCATTCATGGGCACGCCTGTGCATCCATGCACAGCCGTGAAGAGATCGGCCAACTTTTCTAGAACTTGACGAAGTGTTCACGGCCACACCCGTGAACACATATATGGCCGTGAAGAGTAATTTTTCTCGAAAACAAGCTTCGATGAGACATGCACAGGCATGGCCGTATATCCATACACGGCCTATGTACCGTTTTGCCAAATTCGACAAGTGTTCGATTTTTCAGCCATATCTTACTATTTTGGAAGCAAAATTTAATGAAATTTTATGGGGACCTTCATAACTTAGCAATGCACGTTTTAGGATCAGAATCACACAATTTGGGCAAGCGGTTGAGGAGAACGAAGTGAAACGGCGAGACCTAGGGTTTTGGAGCATTTTCTTGACGGCGATACTGTTTCGGCGTGATTTCTTCCTCAGTTCAACACTGAAGATCGTGCTCCACCCTCTCCCATCAAGGATCTACTCCTCCCTCTAGTTTGAATCAATTTGTATGAGAGATTTCATGTGTTTAATGATGTATCTTGTAGCGTAAACTTCTTTTCGGGGTTTGGGCGTAGCCCACTGTAAGAATGTTGAATATTAATGTTTGATCTATATATTTTTCATATTTATCTTTGTTCTTATCCATGTCTAGGAAGTTTTATTTCATGATTATGTATTAGCCATGCATGTTCATGTTTTAGATATTGTGGGAAGGACTGAGAGGTGAACCACAATCATTGGATCCCCTTAGACTGGATTGGTGATTTCGGCCACGAGAGTTGTCGAAATCTCCCGAGGAACCCTAATCCTTCACAGAACCCATTGGGTCCGCTTAACCCGGTAAGCCACGAGAGTAGGAGACTTGGGTTAAGTTGGATACTGGACCGTCTCCTGAGAGGGAGCGTATCTGTACCTTAGGAAGGATTACTTTGAGAACATAGGTAAAACTTTTTTTAAAATATCAACATTAACCTTCTTGCATGCTTTAGTGAGGTGAAACTTGAAACCTCGATCTTCTCTCAAGACAGTAAAACCCCGATTGCTTGTTTCCTGTTCTATTTGTTCTTGATTAGCTGTAGTTTATTTGTTTGATTAGGATATTAGTTATTTCTCCATTAATCGATTACCTAGCTATTGATTAACTGATTAGTTAGTACTTGACTCCTAGTCCTCGTGGGATCGATACTTTTTATTATGCGATAGACCGTGCACTTGTGGTACGCACCTATCAAGTTTTTGTGCTCCCTCGTGATAATAGCATTACAGTGCTCCCTAGGGTTTGGTTCAAGTTTAGCAGGTAATTTTCCTGGGGGTTTGTAAGATGTGCTAGGTAGTTGTGCTATTTGATTTTCTAATATTTTGTTGTGGGCTGCTAGAGATCCTACTTGAGATGCAAGTTGACTAACCATTCCCTTAAGATCTTCAATTTCTTTGTTTTGATTTTGCATGAATTGATTTTGATTAGCCATAAACTTTTCTAACATGGATTCAACATTTGAATTTTGGTTCGGCCTTTGTTGGTATCCTCTATTTTCAGTTTGTCCCCCTACATTGTTATTATTTTTCCAAGATAAGTTGGGGTGATTCCTCCATCCAGGGTTGTAAGTACTAGAATAGGGATCATTGTTTCTACTTTGATTAAAATTCCCTAATGCATTAACTTGTTCACTACCCTGATTAGCAATGGCCTTACACTCTTCAGAAATATGACCATTATTTCCACAAATATCACAAACAATAGATGAAGAAACTACAGTAGTTTGCATTTTAAAAGAATCAAATCTGTTGCACAAAGAATCTACCTTTTCTGCTAAGGTGCGCCAACCATCACTTTCATTCTTACCTTGAGAAGGTCGATACATCACTCCTCTCTCAGAAGTCCACTGATTATGATTTAAATCCATCTCCTGAAGCAACTTAAAGGCATCTTCAATGGTTCTGCTCATGCGAGCTCCTCTTGCAGCAGCATCAACAGTTAGTCTGGTATTATATAGCAAACCATTGTAAAAAGTATGAATTAAAACCCAATTTTCAAGTCCATGGTGAGGACACTTCCGTTGTAAATCGTTGAAATGCTCCCATGCCTCGCTAAAAAGATTCACCATCTCTCTATGCAAAACTTGTGATCTGGTTTCTCAATTGGATGGTCTTGCTTGGTGAAAAGTATTTCATCAAGAAGGCATTAGACAAGTTCCCATGTGGTGAAGGTACCGGTAGGTTAAGCTTGAAGCCAAGAGTGTGCTCGGTCCCTAAGAGAAAAAGAAAACAATTCCAGTTTTAATGCATCGTTAGAAACGCCATTTATCTTGAGAGTATCACATAATTCAAGAAACAAAGCAAGGTGTTGGTTAGGATCTTCAAGTGGAGATCCTCTAAACTAGTTTTGTTGGATCATAGACAAGAAAGCAAGCTTGATTTGAAAGATGTTAGCCTCTATGACTGGTCTAGCAATACTAGAGTGAATCTCCTATGGATTAGGGGCTGTATAGTCCCTAAGTGATCTTCTGTCTACCATGTTCACTTCTTCTACTTGACTTTCTTCAAATCTAAGCTTCCTGCGCAATCTAAGAGTTTTATTTATTTCAGGATCAAAAGGAACTAGAGGTCCTGATCTGAGATTCCAGGGCATGCAAAGTAGATAGATCAAATGATTTCAATAGAACAGAAAAACAGAAAACAGAAAATAAACAATAAACAAAACCTAGTCTAGCAATACTTTCAATATCTTCAATATTGACAAAAACCAAGGTCCCCGGTAACGGCGGCAAAAACTTATTGTGTCCGCAAGCGCACGGATACTCGAAGTAATAATTAAGATATCGAACCATAGAGACCTCGTTTGCCAAGTACCGAATAATTAATTTCTTACTAGCTCAACCGGAAATATGAAAGTAAACTATCGAAGGCTACACGAAGATATTAGAGAGAGAAGCTGGGACTAGGGTTTCATCCACCTTAATTTCCATGACTAGATATGAATAGATGTTCGTCAATCAAATTTTATCATGATAAAGATATAATTTACTTCATAAAGAAATCATCTCGCTTTCGCGCTGACAATTTACAAAAAATCGATCCTCACTTTCATATAGGATCTATTCAATGCTGAAGATAAGTAAATCATTGATAAAGAACTCAAGGATCACTTTCATGCATCCGAATTCTAAATCAATCAGCTTAAGTGAAAATTACATACTTTCATACTATAATTTTCACAAGTTCTACTTAAGGTTCTCCAACAATCCAATACTTGATTTCTCATAGTATCGTCATGTTTATCACAATAACTCAATCCTAGATTCAGATTATTAACATGACATTATACTTCTAAAATCGAGAAATAAGAACAAACCTAATTTCTTACGATGAGTTCCTAACATTCAATTTTAGGGTTCCAAGTTCTTAGCAAACCACTTTTCAGTCCATATTGCAAAAACTCTAAAACATACTAACAATATGAATCTACAGAGAATTAAAGGCAATCATCACAAAAGTAGCATTATCATAGTAAAATCATCATGACGAAAGTAAAAATAATCTAGTCATTAAGAAATTGAGGGGAATTACTCCCCCATGCCCCATAAAGAGTTTAAGCTAGCATAGTTGAAGAATTACAATAATCCATAGTATCAGAGGATTAGAAATTGAAGAGAAAGGGGAAAACAACTTTACAGTACGGCTGTAATAGAAATTACAACCATAATTTCAGCATTGAACAATGTCGGCGATGAGTGTTCCATTGATTTCTCCTCTGATCGATCTCCTTTTGTTCTAAAACTTCTGGGGTGTCTTCTCCTCCTCTAGGCGCAACTTCCCCTCAAACTTCACGGCCGGACATGCACTGTACGCTTCCTGACAGCGAAACCTAGAGCGACGGTGAAGAACTCGATTTCTCTCTGAATCGTTGATGAAAATTAGGGGTTCTTGTGTATGTCTCTTCTCCTTGATCTAATGAGTATTTCCCTTTTTATGGATCTTCAATTGATGGTCTGGATCATCTGAAATCATTCGCGCAAGAATCGGGTTTCAAATAGTCCGTGAAAATCGCGAATCTGGGTTGTAATTACGGCCGTGAAAACCGTTACGGCAGTGCCGTAATTTCAGCAGAAGTTCTCAATACAGAAATCATCCAGAATTACTTACCGTGAAGTCTATTACGGTAGTGCCATATTTTTTATCAAATCTCTCGGGTGAAAGGTCGACTCGAAATATGGCTCGTGATTTTGGTCACGGTAGTACCGTAAGATCCATCAAACTTTCTATATGAAATTGGGCCCAGATTACGGCCCGTGAAATCCATTACAGCGGTGCCATAACTCTTGCGAAACTTTTTGTTCAAAATCGTCCCAAAATATGGCAGCACTGTTGGGAAACCCCAGGGATATTTTACAATTTTCAGAGATAGAGATTACAAAATACATTGCACAGCGGAAGCAATATCCCCGAAACAGGCCGGTCCCAAAAACCCAGTGAAGATCGCAAGCAAGAGAGTCGACACTATGAGTTAGGAAATACCTTAGAGCAAGATGAGGTCGATGTCGTGATAGGCGCCCAAGCGTGCGCCCTCTGCAGTCTCACACACACGGACGCCTCGAGTCCTCTTCTTCCACGCCCGGTGCTAGCCTCGGGAAGAAGATCCAAGCCTTGTGCTCCTTCTTCAAAATATGCGCCACCTCCAAGGTAGATGCGCCAAAGATGAAGAAGGATGAGGGAGAGGGAAACCGCCAAGCACCAAGTTTCTTGCGTCAAGAGAGAAGGAAGAGGCTTGCGGCTAGGTTTGGAAGGAAGAAGAAGATGCGCCACTTCTTGGTGTTGTCGCCCTTCAAGCCCTTGCTTTTGCCCCTCCTCTTGTTGTCACGCCTCTAAGGAATATGCATCATCACAAGAGTGGGCGGCTAGGGTCACTTATAAAGAGCTAGAGGCGGTTAGGGCAAGGGTTGAGATCATGACAAGTGTATGGCTTGGATGAGAAGGTTTGAGGTAAGGAAAGTCTCCAAGACTTTACCATAAACCTCATTCAACCTTTCCATAAGCTACCAAGCCTTGCCTTGTGCGCCAAGGCCTAGCCTTGCGCCCCAAGCAATGCCTTAATGCATTCACACTGTCAATGGGAGAGGGCTAGGCGCATAAAGCTTCCTTAATGAAGCAAATTTGCCATCCAAACCCCATTATGCCCCTTAGGCGCCAATGGGCTTGGCTTCCTCCCCATTATACCCTTTTAGCCTATTGCCTCTTCATGATAACTTATTATTGAGCCTCATTGGATAATGAGCTAGCCCAAACTTCATTACATGGCTTGATTAAGCACTTGGATCCAATCCAATGCAACCCTAATCCAAATGTGGCCAACCATAGTCAATTTCGGGTCAACCTGCCATAAATGGAGTTTGGCTCCAATAACATCCTTCCATCTCATCAAGCCCATTGGCGCTGATGAAATCTCCAAAATAGATCCGAGTTATCCAATAACTCGATCATAAGGCTTCCCGATCAATACGAGAACTCGAGTATCAAGGTGTGCGACCCTGTAGGTCCCTCTGACATTGGCAGTGCTGACCAAGTGTCACCACAAGCAGTGAGTGGCACCTAGCAGTGCATCGCTGCTACCCAAGTCATCGGAATGGATATCGACATCGACATCCCCATCATTGCAACAAGGTACAGATGCATTACAGTCTCTTTGCCGAACTAATATCCGATTGGACAAGTGTGTCACCACTTGTTTTTACCCAATCACATGGTTATGACTAAATCAGGTTCTCACTTGGGTATGGCCATACACTTTCAGTCATAGAACCATAGAGGAGCTCCATGGATATCATACTTCCCTTAGGAAGGGGAAAATCCTATGTCTATCAATTGACCTTGTCATATGGGTCGTGACATACTCAATGACAACCGTTATTACCTCCCAACTACGGCGAGATGTTAGGTTGTATCAAAGCAAGTCCCTAACCATATAGAATGGTCAATGACCTCAAGTCAAGGGATCAATGCATCTCCTGTCACTTGTGAGGATAACTCATGACACCAAGTCATAGCCTCACAGCGGGTCGGTCCAGTATATCCACCACTGATATACCCATATGTCTGCGTTAGCACCTTGTGCCTAACCAGCCCATATACCAGTCTCACAAGTACCAGAGCTGTCTCATATCCACTCAGGTACATCGACTGGGGACAATCATTTGAGCACAGATCCAATTTGTCTCCAGGGAAATTATCATGTAAGTACACAATCTCAGGTGTAGACAAACAATGATAACGACAATGCCAGAAAGATATATATATGAATATCAGAGTCAAGTAGTACAAAGATGGACCAAAACTAGGTCCTAGGGCATATACACCAACAAGCACTCGGAAATTACGGCAGTACCGTGGTTTGTTCTGTAGGTGTAGTGAAACCACGGTACCATAATTTTGATTACGGTAGTGCCGTAATTTGGTTTGAAGCTCCGATTTGAATAAAATTTGACATGTAATCTTCTCTTGATGGTGGGAATTCATCCATGCATCTGAATTTGCTTGAAAACACCTAAAAATTGTGCCTTTTTACCTGAAAATCATCAAAAACCAGAAAAGGTGTAGATTCCGCAATAATTGATAAAAAAAGGCATAAAAATAAGCAAAAGAGCATGAATATGACACAAAAATACTCATGAACTGGCACAAAATATACTATAAATTTTGGTGTCATCAACATGCCAGAGTTGGAGAAGACACAGTCCATAGGGAAATTTTCGTTCGATTGATTAGGTCAAACCTACATAAACCCTTCAAGCTTCGCTCAAGCTCCCTCTCGTCGACGGCACACTCGCCGTCGATGACAACAGTGCTCACCCTTACAGAACACTCATCGATGCCCCCTGGCGCCGGCCATCGCTTGGGGGAGATGGTGGAAGCACGCCGCCTGTGGTTCTGCCTGCCTCCCCCTCTTCCCTCGCCTTGGACAAAGCCAGAGAGGAAGTTACATTTGACACTGCTTCGGCGACTCTCAGAACAGGGGAGATGTTGGGGTATGCCCTTAAGGCTAATGTTTGAGGCCTTGGGTTATTATCAGTATCATGTATAAACTATGTTTATAAAGGCAATGGTTGTTATTCAGGTTGTTGCATTATCTGCTGCTATATGTATACTTCTGAATAATGTCTCAATGGTGTTCAGCTTGGCTGACATGCAGTATAGTCCTTAGTCGAGATATCTTGGTGAACATGAGACAGCCTTGATATGATTGAGACTAATATGTGTTCTAATCTTATAGGATGCTTCGAGCATGGAATAAGATGTAGACTCATAGGTGCATTGGATGTACTGGACTGACCCTACTTAGGATATTCAATTGTATGTCACAATGTGAATAATCCTTATAAGCAAACAAGTGGCATATTTCCTCTGACTTGAGATCACTTGTGTTTCTAAATGATGATTGGCATTGTCTTGAGGTAGTTCAATATCATTTGAAATATAATGGTTATAGACTATCTTGGATAATGGGCATGAGTCATGTTAGGGCACTAGTGATAGATATAGGATTGCCTTCTCCTTGTTTGGAGTGTGATGTTCTAAAGGGGCCCCCTGTATGAGATGGTTGAGAAAGTGTATGGCCATACCCAGATGACTATGTTCATCTGATCTAACCACTCTCATCATGTTGGAGTTACAGGCTTGACACGCTTGTCCAACGAGAACATCCAGTGGCAAAGGAAACACATATGTCAAGTGACTTGGGTTCACACTTGTGCTATGGTTTGGGAGTAGTCTTGGAAGACTCTTTCCTTTATATCGGGAGGCAGTGATGTGTTGCTAGATACCCTCTCTGATCGTGATAACGTAAGTTATCGTTACCGACATTTAAAGGAAACCCTTAGGGTCGCACAATTTGATGATATGGCTTACTTATGTCAGATCGTGTGGACTGAATTGTTTTGGTTCAGTTTAAAGGAGTTTAAACTCTGATTGTAAGTGAGATCTGGTCTGATCATGTTTGATTGATTAGGGCTTGAGATCGGTAAGCTTCGATCGAGAGAATTGATGCTTGATCGATGAGATCAAGAGCATCAAGAGATGTGTGGTTAGATCTTGAGCCTTTTTGGTTTAATGAGATCTAGACCATGTCTTGGTTTGCTTTGGTCTTTGAACCAAAGTCAATTGAACCGGTTCACTTATGTGAACGCATTGTTCAATTAAAGGGGGCGTTTTGATTGGTTCACTAAGCGTGAACGTATGAAGTCATGACTTACTATTTTTGGAAGCCATGACACTTCCCCACGAATAGAGAACGCCTCAACGCCTCTCTCGCCTTAAGCTCTCTCGTGTGTCTCGTCTCCACGAGGGTGAAAAGAGGGTATTCGGCCAGCCAAGAAAACATCTGATCTCCTTCATACTGCTAGGACACCTTGGAGAGCTTTGCTAGCACAAGGAACGCCAAGGAGGAAGCCATCGCCATCTTGTGTGCGTGCACTTTGGAGGAGAGCCACATCGCCCTCTTGCTTCCAAGTCGCCATCCAAACAATGGCAACGGTAAGATCACAAAATGATCTTTGCAAGTTTTAAGTTGATCATATATTCATGCCACATGCGATCCACATGAAACCTAAAGTTTCTGCCCATGCAAAATTTTAGAAGTGCATGCGTTTAGGGTTTGAACCCCACTTTCAATTGGTATCAGAGCATAGTTTCGGTATGATCTATATGATTGCTTCTTTGTGTGATCCATGCTTGGTTTATAAGTAGATCTAAGCCAAATCATCATGCGAAAATACATGCTAGACTTTAGATGTATTTTGGGTTTTACTTATTGTTGCGCATGATGTATGTTGGCGCATGTTGAAAGTTGTTTTTACCAAAAACTTAACATCTTGCGCACCATCCACTTAGATCTATAAGCGCCTACTTGAAATACTTAGACGGGTTACTAGGGTTGAAGTCATCAGTCTAGTCAAGACCCAACAGCCTGATCAGACCATCTGACAGCCTAGATGGGTCGACCAGATAGCACCTATGCGCAAGCATGAGGTGGCTATAGGTCGACTGCAGAAGGGCGTGTAGCGATGTCTGATTGAGGCAACCAGTGAACGATCATGATTAAGGCCCGGGGTCACACCCGCTTGCCAGAAATCATGTGGGACGTTCAGCCCTTAAGGCATGCATTGTTGACCATGAGGTCAACGCAAGTCAGTTATGACTTGGTGCATGCAAGGGCAGTGGGTCTGACTTGGTCTGATGAGTGGATCCCTATTAATGGACCGTTGTAAGGTAGTAGGGCACATAAGGAAATAAAATTGATGCCATGGGGTTTTTTCAAAATTTTATTTTCCTGTTATGGTTCACAAATTGCTTGTTTAACCTGATTAGGTGTCTATTTCATCTTATGTGGGCTGCCCTATTTGTGTGCTGTGCTGGGGCCTGCGTGCCTGGATTAATTAATTGTAAATTATTTTTGTGATCTGCGAATCACATTTTAATTTATGTTAATGTGTAATTGACCTGCGAGTCAAATCATGTCTAGATAGATTAAAATGTAAATTAATCAGACATGAGCACTGAGCACACATGGCAGAAGCGCTTGCAACAAGTGGCTTCACCAGTGGGAGGCCTAGAGTTCGACTCTAGTACAGGCGCATGCTACCTGGTGGGCGCATCTGAGCTGCAGAGGGCGCTTGGGCCCGGGCTGGGCCAAATGAAATGCAAAAGACCCATGGAGAGCTCAAGTGAAGACTTGTGTAAAACTAGGGTTTTACTTAGGCTTAATGGGCGTTTACCACATAAGATCATTGTACTTTCTATTTACTGTTTAAGTAATATCAGCACCTGCATGATTTATCATTCTACTATCACCATAGGATATGCATGGTAGTAAGAAGATAAAAGGACCGTTAAAATCCAACGTTAAATATCAAGCACGTAAGCCTTCTGACGCGAAACCTCACTGTTCTGACTATCGTTGGGGCCGTGTTGTACCCACTCAGTGGGCACGCCCAGCTATCTTCAGACGGTGTGTGATTACACCTACGTGTTACAGAGAAGGGATTTATCGCTTCTCGTTGCTCAGCATAGCATGTGGTGGTCCAGGGAGTAGGTCAGGTCAGCTTGACCATGTAGGCTACGTATTGAGCATATGTTAGCTACATGGAGGCAGCCATCTGTGGAATCAGAAACTGTGTTGTACCAACTCAGTTGGCACAGTCTTCTGGATTGCCTAGATGAAGGGGAATCGCACGGGTTGGCGATTGGCATGGATAGCCTACCAGTGATTAGTGCTTGAACTCTCTGTGCATCTTATCTCGCCTGAGCGGGACGCGGAGACCAAGTATGAAATCTGGATCCCATCTCACTAAAAGAGTTTTACTCTTTCGGACTGTTTTATTGGATTTTTCAGTCAGATAAAATAGTGAGAAAAGAATCATTCTTAAGTCCTGGATTGATTCTAACATTGATACTAACCTTGTTGTTCTTGCTTTGTTGTAGATTCCTGCAGCAACGAACACCACAGGGTTCAATGTGCGATCCTTACTGGAAAGGGAGAAGTTTGCTGGGCCAAACTTCTCAGACTGGTACGGACACCTTAAGATTGTTCTTAAGGCTGAGAGGAAGCTGTATGCCCTTGAGACGGCAATACCGCCTCAACCCGCTGCGAACGCCGCAAGGGCGGTTCGGGATGCTTATGAGAAGCATGTCAATGATAGCATTGATGTCGCTTGCCTTATGCTTGCGTCTATGACGCCAGAGCTACAGCGTCAGCATGAGGATTTATCTGCTATTGAAATTATAGCAAATCTCAAGATGCTGTATGCTGCACAGGCAAGGACAGAACGCTATAACTTGACAAAACTTTTCTTTCAGAGCAAACTGACTGAAGGGAGTCCAGTGGGAGCTCACGTACTCAAGATGATTGGGTACAAAGAGGCTCTAGAGAAACTGGGACACACTGTCAATCAGGAACTTGTTGTAGACATTATCTTGCAGTCTCTCCCGGTCTCTTTCGATCCGTTCATCATTAATTTTAATATGAACAAGATCGACTGTACACCGGCAGAGTTACTGAACATGCTCTGTACTACAGAGCAGACTCTTGAGAAGGGAAAGCCTTCATCTTTTGTCTTGATGGTTCCTTCAAGGAATAAGAAGAAGGGGAAGAAGGGCAAAGCCCCTATCAAGAGCTATAACAAGGCTCTGAAACAAAAGATGAAGCGGTCAAAGGAATACAGATGTTTCCATTGTGGCCAGTTGGGTCACTGGAAAAAGAACTGTAAAGCGCTCCAAGGAGACAAGAAGGGAAGCAAGGCTTTCGCTTCTGGCTCAGGTATTTTCGTGACTGAAGTCATGGTATCTTCTTCTATTTCATGGGTGTTGGACACTGCATGTGGAGTTCACATTTGTTCAAATGTACAGGAACTCAAGAGAAGAAGACAGGTGGGACAGCATGAGGTGGACCTACGAGTTGGAAACGGGGCACGGGTTGCTGCTGTTGCTGTAGGACAATATAACATCTCTTTACCATCTGGTCTTGTATTAGAACTGGACAATTGTTATTTTGTACCGAGCATAACTAAGAATATTATCTCTATTCCTGCTCTTGTCAGGAAAGGGTTTTCCTTTGAATGCAAAACTTTAAAGTGTTGTATTTCATTTGATAATATTGTTTATGCTACTGGGTCGATTAACAATGGGTTATTCATGTTGGACATGGAATGTTCTGTACAACAAATTGATAATAAGAAAGCCAAGTATGCTGATGACAGCACCTTGCTATGGCATAGTCGTTTAGGCCATATTAACAAGAAGCGCATTAAGCGGTTGCATGACCATGGACTGCTGGGATCATTCTCCTATGAGGAGCTTGATACATGCAAAGCTTGTTTAATGGGTAAAATGACGAAGTCTCCTTTTTCTAATAAAGGTCAAAGGGCTTCAGGTTTACTTGACCTCATTCACAGTGATGTGTGTGGGCCATTTAGTAAACATGCCAGAGGTGGCTATTTATACTTCATTACTTTTACTGATGATTTCAGTAGATACGGTTATGTCTATCTTATGAGACATAAGAGTGAATCTTTTGACAAGTTCAAAGAGTTTAAAAATGAAGTACAGAATCAGTTAGGCCGGAATATCAAGGCACTTCGATCAGATCGAGGTGGAGAATACTTGAGTCGAGAGTTTACTGACTATCTGAAGGAGTGTGGGATTATCTCACAGCTCACTCCGCCAGGAACACTGCAATGGAATAGTGTGTCCGAGAGGAGAAATAGAACCTTATTAGATATGGTTTGTTCAATGATGAGTCAGGCTACTCTATCTTACTCCTTTTGGGGATTTGCACTGGAAACAGCTGCAAAGGTACTAAACCGAGTGCCATCCAAGGCCGTTTCAAAGACTCCATATGAGTTATGGTATGGGAAACAGCCGAGCTTGACATTTATTAAAATCTGGGGTTGCGAGGCTTATGTCAAAAAGCTCGCCTCTGAGAAACTAGAGAGCAGATCTTATAAATGTATCTTTGTCGGTTACCCTAAAGAAACTAAGGGTTATTATTTCTACGATCCCAAAGAGAACAAAGTATTTGTTGCTCGTACGACTATTTTTCTTGAGAAGAAATTTCTTCTGCAAGAGGCCAGTGGGAGAGAAATAAAGCTGGATGAGAGTCCAGAAGAGGGACAAAGTAGTCAAACTCAGTTGGATGAGCCTGAGCAAATAGAACAGGTTGATGTTCAACCTGAGGCTCAGATATCACAGGAACCGCGAAGATCGGGAAGGATCTGTCGACAGCCTGAGCGCTATGACAGAGTCTACATCATTGATGATGAACCCCTCACTTATGCGGATGCGGTCAGTGGACCGGAATCAGCAAGATGGCTTGAAGCTATGCGAACCGAGATGGACTCCATGTCAGATAACCAAGTCTGGGATTTGGTTGATCCGCCTCAGGGAGTAATCCCTATAGGCTGTAAGTGGATCTTCAAGAAGAAGATTGACATGGATGGTAACGTGGTTACCTATAAAGGCAGGCTAGTTGCGAAAGGTTTCAAACAAATCTACGGAATAGATTATGATGAAACTTTCTCTCCTGTAGCTATGTTCAAGTCTATTCGGATTATTCTCACGATAGCAGCATATTATGATTATGAGATCTGGCAAATGGATGTGAAGACCGCTTTCCTTAATGGAAAACTAGAAGAGGATGTGTATATGACACAACCTGAAGGTTTCATCAATCCATCAGATCGTCATAAAATATGCAAATTAAATAAGTCCATTTATGGACTAAAACAAGCATCTAGAAGCTGGAATATTCGTTTTGATGAATCAGTTTGTGAATTTGGTTTCATCAAAAATGAAGATGACCCGTGTGTATATAAGAGGTTTAGTGGGAGCGTGATTACTTTCCTAGTCCTCTACGTCGATGATATCTTGATCATTGGAAACGATATTCCTGAACTGCATGCCGTCAAAGAATGGTTAAGAAAATGTTTCCAGATGAAAGATTTAGGAGAAGCAGCCTATGTATTAGGTGTGCGGATCTACAGAGATAGATCTAAGAAGCTTCTCGGGTTGTGCCAGAGTACTTACATCGATAAAGTCCTGGAGAGATTCCATTTAGAAAATTCTAAAAGAGGATATCTTCCAGTCAGACATGGTCTGAATATTTCTAAGAGCCAGTGTCCTCAAACACAGTCTGAGAAAGATGAAATGGACAATACGCCTTATGCTTCGGCTATTGGATCCATCATGTATGCGATGTTGTGTACTCGCCCAGACGTCGCTTACGGGTTAAGTGTGACCAGTCGATTCCAAAGTAATCCAGGTAAGGCACACTGGATTGCGGTCAAGAACATTTTAAAATATCTTCGGAGGACCAAAGATATGTTCTTGATTTATGGAGGTCAGGAAAAACTCAGTATTGAAGGATATACTGACGCTTCGTTCCAATCTGACCAGGATGATTTCCGATCGCAATCAGGCTATGTTTTTAGCTTGAATGGAGGAGTAGTGGTGTGGAAAAGTTTCAAACAATCAATTGTTGCTGATTCCACAACAGAAGCCGAGTATGTTGCAGCCTCAGAAGCATCCAAGGAGGCAGTGTGGATTCGTAAGTTCGTTCAAGAACTTGGTGTTGTTCCTTCGAGTGCAGATCCTTTGGTTATCTTCTGTGATAACAATGGAGCAATAGCACAAGCAAAGGAACCACGGTCACACCAGAAGTCCAAGCACATACAGAGAAGGTTTCATTTGATCAGTGAGATCATAGATCGTGGAGAGATCAAGATCTGCAAGGTTCATATAGATGACAATCTAGCTGACCCGCTTACAAAGCCTCTGGCGCAGCAGAAGCATGAGAAGCACTGTAATAATATGGGTTTGAGATTTCTCAACCATTAGATTAAGTGCAAGTGGGAGATTGTTGGGGTATGCCCTTAAGGCTAATGTTTGAGGCCTTGGGTTATTATCAGTATCATGTATAAACTATGTTTATAAAGGCAATGGTTGTTATTCAGGTTGTTGCATTATCTGCTGCTATATGTATACTTCTGAATAATGTCTCAATGGTGTTCAGCTTGGCTGACATGCAGTATAGTCCTTAGTCGAGATATCTTGGTGAGCATGAGACAGCCTTGATATGATTGAGACTAATATGTGTTCTAATCTTATAGGATGCTTCGAGCATGGAATAAGATGTAGACTCATAGGTGCATTGGATGTACTGGACTGACCCTACTTAGGATATTCAATTGTATGTCACAATGTGAATAATCCTTATAAGCAAACAAGTGGCATATTTCCTCTGACTTGAGATCACTTGTGTTTCTAAATGATGATTGGCATTGTCTTGAGGTAGTTCAATATCATTTGAAATATAATGGTTATAGACTATCTTGGATAATGGGCATGAGTCATGTTAGGGCACTAGTGATAGATATAGGATTGCCTTCTCCTTGTTTGGAGTGTGATGTTCTAAAGGGGCCCCTTGTATGAGATGGTTGAGAAAGTGTATGGCCATACCCAGATGATTATGTTCATCTGATCTAACCACTCTCATCATGTTGGAGTTACAGGCTTGACACGCTTGTCCAACGAGAACATCCAGTGGCAAAGGAAACACATTTGTCAAGTGACTTGGGTTCACACTTGTGCTATGGTTTGGGAGTAGTCTTGGAAGACTCTTTCCTTTATATCGGGAGGCAGTGATGTGTTGCTAGATACCCCTCTCTGATCGTGATAACGTAAGTTATCGTTACCGACATTTAAAGGAAACCCTTAGGGTCGCACAATTTGATGATATGGCTTACTTATGTCAGATCGTGTGGACTGAATTGTTTTGGTTTAGTTTAAAAGAGTTTAAACTCTGATTGTAAGTGAGATCTGGTCTGATCATGTTTGATTGATTAGGGCTTGAGATCGGTAAGCTTCGATCGAGAGAATTGATGCTTGATCGATGAGATCAAGAGCATCAAGAGATGTGTGGTTAGATCTTGAGCCTTTTTGGTTTAATGAGATCTAGACCATGTCTTGGTTTGCTTTGGTCTTTGAACCAAAGTCAATTGAACCGGTTCACTTATGTGAACGCATGGTTCAATTAAAGGGGGCGTTTTGATTGGTTCACTAAGCGTGAACGTATGAAGTCATGACTTACTATTTTTGGAAGCCATGACACTTCCCCACGAATAGAGAATGCCTCAACGCCTCTCTCGCCTTAAGCTCTCTCGTGTGTCTCGTCTCCACGAGGGTGAAAAGAGGGTATTCGGCCAGCCAAGAAAACATCTGATCTCCTTCATACGGCTAGGGCACCTTGGAGAGCTTTGCTAGCACAAGGAACGCCAAGGAGGAAGCCATCGCCATCTTGTGTGCGTGCACTTTGGAGGAGAGCCACATCGCCTCTTGCTTCCAAGTCGCCATCCAAACAATGGCAACGGTAAGATCACAAAATGATCTTTGCAAGTTTTAAGTTGATCATATATTCATGCCACATGCGATCCACATGAAACCTAAAGTTTCCGCCCATGCAAAATTTTAGAAGTGCATGCGTTTAGGGTTTCAACCCCACTTTCAGGAGAGCCGCCTCCTTCCTACCTACCTCCCTCACATTGATGGTATCTTAAAGGGAGGAGGAGACACCGCCTTTGGAATGGGCCTCGCTCGCCAGCCAGCACCATTCCCATCTTCGTTGCCATCTGCAAATCACACCTCCGCGCGTGATTCGTTTCCTTCTTAGTCCGCCAGCTACAGCCTATGATGAATCCGCATGACCATCCCGCCCGAGAAGAAGCCAAGGATGTCGCCGTCAGCCCTGCTGAAGACGGTGTTGTTGATCACGCTGGAACAATCGACGCTGCCTGCGTCGATTTCATTCTGCGTTGGAGGAGACGCCCACAGACACCAAATTTGGGCCATGAAGAGGATTTGGGCCTCCGCGCCCACTCCTTTGCTCTCGGGCCCGGTTCGGCCCGAATTAGGCATCACACTAGGGGTGTCAATGGGTACCCGAACTCGCGGCCTCGCAGGTACCCGACCTGACCCGACCCATTTATGGCGGGTTCGGGTTTACTCTCACGGGTTCGTGTATCCAATTAAGATACATGATATCCAATTAATATATAATAAAAAAAATAAATTTTTATATTTTGTTGTATTCCACAAGTGCATAGATACTCGAAGTAATAATTAAGATATCGAACCACAAAGACCTCGTTTGCCAAGTACCAAATAATCAATTTCTTACTAGCTAGGCAATCGAAAATGTAAAGCAAAGTATCAGAAGCTATACGAAAATATCAGAGACAGAAACTGGGACTAGGGTTTCATCTGCCTTAATTTCCATGACTAGATATGAATAGATGTTCGTCAATCAAATTTTATTATGATAAAGACATAATTTACTTCATAAAGAAATCATCTCTCTCTCGCGCAGACAATTTACATAGAACTAATCCTCACTCTCATACAGGATTTATTCAATGTTAGATATAAGTAAATTATTGACAAAAGACTTCAAGGATCACTCTCATGCATCTGAATTCTAAGTCAATCATCTCAAGTGAAAACTACATATTTTCATACTATAATTTTCACAGGTTCTACTTATGGTTCTCCAACGATCCGATACTTGATCTCTCATAGTATCATCATGTTTATTTCAATAACTCAATCCTAAGTTTAGATTATCAGCATGACAATGTACTTCTAAAATCGAGAAATAAGAATAGACATAATTTCTTACGATGAGTTCCTAACGTTCAATTTTAGGGTTCAAGTTTTCACAAATCACTTTTCAGTCCATAATGTAAAAACTCTAAATCATGCTGATAAATATGAATTTATGGAGAATTAAGGGCAATCATCACATATGTAGAATTATCACAGTAAAATTATTAGGACAAAAATAAAATTAATCTAGTCATTAAGAAATTTAGGGGATTACTCCCCCATATCCCAAAAGAAGGTTTAAGCTAGCATGATCGAAGAATTATAATAAAAAATCATTTAGAGTGATTAGAAATTGAAAGAGAAGAGTAAAAGTTACAAAACAGGGCTGTAATGAAAATTACAGCCCATAATTTTGCTCCTGGATGCGATGAACAGTGGCGTCGCCCTTGTTTTTTTTGATTTCTGCCTCGATCGATCTCCTTTCACTCTGAAACTTCTGTAGTATGTTCTCCTCCTTCAGGCGAAGCTTCCTTTCAAATTTCGTGGCCGGAGGTGGTCTGTACGCTGAGAACTAATGAACCCTAGGGCGGCAGCGATTCTCTAAAATTCGTTGTGAATTGGAGATAAAAATTGGTCCTTTCACTTTTGGCTCATTCTCCTCTTTATCCTGATCATTTCCCTTTTTACTGATCTTCAATTGGTGCCCTAAAACTCGAGAAATCATCTTTTTAAGTTTCCAGCGGAAGAATCGAGAAACTAGGCCGACAATTACGGTACCGTGAATATAATTACGGTAGTGCTATAATGTCTTCTGAAGTTACTGTAGGGAAATGGCCCGCAATTACGGCACTCTAAAATTCATTACGATAGTGCCGTAATCTTCTCGATTGTTTCTGAAAGTCTCTATATAAAATTTGCCCAAAATTACGGTACCATAAAATATATTACGGTAGTGCCATAATTTTCCAAAAAGTTTCTGCGGGAAGCGGCCATGAAAATCATTACGGTAGTGCCATATTTGTAGATTACGGCCATAATATTCATTCGGCACTGCCGTAATTTCGTGGAAAAACTCGGTTTGACTTGAAGTTTGATGTGTAAACTTCTCTTGATGATTGGAATCCATATATGAATTGAAATTGCTTAAAAACCTATCAGAATGATGCCTTTTTACGTGAAATTAATCAAAAATCAAGAAAGGTGTAGATTTCGAAGTATTGGATAAATAAGGAATAAAAATAAGCAAACGAGCATGATTATAACCCCAAAAGACCATTTAATAAGTATGAAAATTACTATGAAATTTAGAGTCATCAAAATATTGTTGGGGTATGCCCTTAAGGCTAATGTTTGAGGCCTTGGGATTGTATAAGTATCATGTAATACATTCTTATGTTTATAAAGGCAATGGTTATTATTCAGGTTGTTACATCATCTGCTGCAATGTGTGTTCTTCTGAATAATGTCTCAATGCTGTTCAGCTAGGCTGACATGCTAAATGTCCTTAGTCGATATATCTTGGTGAACATGAGACATCCTTGATATGATTGAGACTAATATGTGTTCTAATCTTATAGGATGCTTCGAGCATGGAATAAGATGTAGACTCATGGGTACATTGGATGTACTGGACAGACCCTACTAGGACATTCAATTGCTTGTCACAATGTGAATGATCCTTGATTGCAACAAGTGGCACATGTCCTCTGACTTGAGATCACTTGTGTTTCTAAATGATGATTGTCATTGTTTTGAGGTAGTTCAATATCATTTGAAACATAATGGTTATAGACTATCTTGGATAATGATCATGAGTCAGGTTAGGGCACTAGTGATAGATAGAGGATTGCCGTCTCCTTGTTGAAGGAGTGTGGTGTTCTATAGGGGCCCCCTAGATGAGATGATTGAGAAAGTGTATGGCCATACCCAGGTGACTATGTGCATCTGATCTAATCATGCTCATCATATTGGAGCTACAGGCTTGACACGCTTGTCCAATAAGAACATCCAGTGGCAAAGGAAACATGCATGCCTTGTGAAGTGGATTCACACTTGTGCTGTGGTTTGGGTGTAGTCTTGGAAGACTCTTTCCTTTATATCGGGAGACAGTGATGTGTTGCTAGATACCCCTCACTGATCGTGATAACGTAAGTTATCGTTACCGACATTTAAAGGAAACCCTCAGGGTCGCACAATTTGATGATATGGCTTACTTGAGTCAGATCGTGTGGACTGAATTGTTTGGGTTCAGTTTAAAGGGATTTAATCTCTGATTGTAAGTGAGATCTGGTCTGATCATGTTTGATTGATTAGGGCTTGAGATCGGTAAGCTTCGATCGAGAGAGATGATGCTAGATCGGTAAGATCAGGAGCATCAGGAGATGAACGGTTAGATCTGGAACCTATTGGTTCAATGAGGTCTAGACCATGGCTTGGGCTGATTTGATTTGGTTTTTTGGACCAAAGTCAATTGGATCGATTGAGCATGAACCGGTTCACATGTGTGTGAACGCTTGGTTCAATGCTTAAGCATTTTGGTCGGTTTTCAAAGCATTACTTCATGTCATTCCATTTTTGGAAAGTCATCAAGGCGACTTTGTAAAAACGCCTCAACGCTTCTCTTGGATGATGACCGCTTGCAATCTCGTGGAGAGGAGAGTGTGTTGACGACAAGAGGAGGCATTCGACCGAGACAAGCCATCTCTATCCTCTCCTTCACGCGACAAGGTCCCATTGAAGCACTTTGCTAGCACAAAGGATTCAAAGGAGCAAGCCATCTTCACTTGTTGTGTGCGTCACCTTTGGAGAAGGAGCACTTGCGTCTTTGCTTCCAAGGCACCAACCAAACCGATGGCATTGGTATGATCTACTCTTGATCTATTCAATCTATGATAGTTGATCATATGGCATGCAAAAGATCATCAAACCCTTGCTTCCGCTTGCAAAATTTTATTTGCGCCATGCTTAGGGTTTTCGCCCCCCTCTCGAAAGGGGTTTCTACAAATATCCCTTCAAATTTCATGGCCGGAGATGCGTTGTACGCTTCCCGGCGGTGAAACCTAGGTCGGCGGTGTGAAAGTCGATTTCTCCTTTGTTAGTGGATGAAATTTAGGGCTTTTAGTTTCTCCTCCTTCCTCTCATCGAAAGCTCCCTTTTTTGCTTCTTACAGCTTTTGATTTAATGGCCTGGACTCAAATCGATCCCGCAAAAATTGGACTCAAATTTGACTATGAAAATTGCTTCTCTAGGTTCGGCCGTAAAAATGATTACGACACTGCTGTAATTTCAGTCGAGTTCTCGGGTGGAAATCTGTCAGGAATTACGGTACCATGAAATCCTTTACGGCAGTGCCGTATTTTCAGCCAAAGTTTCTGGTCGGAAAGCCCTCCAAATTATGGCCAGTGAAAATCTTTACAGTAGTGCCGTAATTTTCGAAAATCTTTCTGGATGAAAAATTCCCAAATTACGGAAGTGCTCTGATATTACGGTAGCCATCAAAATTACGGTACCGTAATATAGATTACGTCCCTGCCGTAGTTTGGTCTGAAGCTCCAATCTTCATGAAATTTGTCGTGTAATCTCCTCTTGATGGTGGGAACTCATCCATGCATTTGTATTGCTTGAAAATGCCTTAAACTCGTGCCTTTTTGCCTGAAAATCATCAAAAACCAAAAAGAGTGTAGATTCCGTAGAATTTGATAAAAAAGACATAAAAATGAGCAAAGGTTCATGAATTTGACACAAAAAGTATATGAAATGGCATCAAATTTACTATAAATTTCAGTGTCGTCAAACACATAAGGCTCAAACTTTGCTTGTCCTCAAGCAAAAATCAAAAATTGATCATAGGAAGAGATTTTCTCATGAAAAATAAATTTCTAAAATACAATCACTAATGAAATATCCCACCAATTGATTCATAAAATTTTAAATAGGCATATCATCTTTTGAATTCAACTCTCAAGATTCACAACTTAATTGAATAAAACTTTGCAACTTGTATAAAAAAAATACAGAATTTCAGTCTCATGAATTCATCTAATCTTCAGTTCAAATCTATCATGCTTTTGTTTACAGGAATAAAATATCAAAAGTCTTTTTCCACTCAGAAATTTTCTTTTCTTCATTTTTTTATTCTTTTTGTGTTTTTGATGGCACGTACCCACATAGATACACACATTTTATTTGGGACTTCAACTCTTGTCTTAGGTACCACTGTCAATTTTACACAGTGCCAAGTAGAGGAGTCATTTTCTTTTTCTTTCTCTCCAATTTTTTTTTTCTTTTTAGACTTCAACCCATATCTTCGGTACCACTGTCAATTTTGCACAGTGCCAAATAGGGGAGTCACTCACTTTTTTTGGATCTTGGATTCCTTCTTCCCAACAAATAGCAAATAGACTAAACATCAATTAGACTAATCAATTGACATCAATTCAAAAGGTTATACTCATATGCTGATTTTATTCAAAGAGTAGCTTCACTTTTAAATTAAATTCTTCAAACAATATATCCATCTAAAATCCCATTCATCAATCAATGAAAAGTTTCAAAAGTAGATATGTATAAGAGAAATAAATTTGACATGATAGATCTAGTCCTAATCACAAGCATGAGTTCATTCTTCATCAATAGAATCATACAAGTCATCAACAATAAATTCCTTAAAAATATAGACCAGGCCATAAATCAATCATATCAACACAAAAATATATTCATTAGTCATGAAAGTAACACAATGTTATATCAACAAGCATGCACCTCTACAGGGTGCTCAAAATATCAAGATATCATCATACAACCATATCGAAATGACCATCAATATCGAGATATGATAATACAACCCATCGAAGATCAAAAATCAATACCATCATCATTATACAACCATATCGAAAATAAGAATATAGACATGTAAAGCAGAGTGAAGTAGCACGGTGGACACAACATGTATGGAGGAATCATCCTTCCCTATAAAACATGAAATATCAGTAAGATAAAGAAAATAAAATGCAAAGAAATAAGGAAAAGTGATACTCACAAAACTCTACTAATCCTCACCATTGGATCCTATCTCCTTAGTGTCCTGAGTTGCCGTGTCCATCGGATCAACATGTGGCTCTCCCTAGTGCCCTCCATAGTCTCCACCTCTCCTAGGATCCTGGAAGTCAAAATGCTCATATAAGAAATTCCCCATCTCTTCCATATAGTTGCTAAGATGTTCCACATCATAATGAAGGTGATGCATCGAGTCCTACATCTGGCCCATGGTATCCATCATCCTCCCCATGCGATGTCCCTAACGATATATCTCTGCCAAGAGTGCCTGGAATCCTGGGTCAAAAGCACTAGACCATCCTCCAGTAGGTCTGTGGGAAGATCCAGCAACTGGGGTAGTAGGATCAGCAGGACGGTGAGATGGTGACTCCATATCATAGGGATCATCTCTCCCACCCCAAGTGGGTGGTGGTGGAACTGCACTCAGCGGTGGTGTGAAGGCAGCCTCGGCGGCGCTCGGTGAAAGCTTCCAATTCGCTCATTCTCTCATAGTGGTTTGTAATGGTAGAGTAGGGGCATTTGGTCCAAGAACCAAACAAAAGACATCCCCTTATCTAACTATCATTTTTATTGCCATGCAAGACTCAAGATCAAGTCTTGCATTTCCCCTTGCCACTTCAATCCCATATGGCTCAACATTAAGATGTAGGGCTATAGGTGTTATCAGCCCTCCTATCACAATGGCACCCCTCTTTGCCCTAGCTACTTTATCCATGTGTTTCATCATAAAGAAAGCAACATCCACAACTACTCCATTTAGCATCCCCCAAAGAAGGTAGAGTTCAGACTGTCTTACCATGCCATCACTGTCTCCTCTGCCAAAGACAGTGTGGGCAAGAACTCTATGCACATACTTGATACAGGGATTCGTGATCTTTGAAGCTCTAGCAGACACAGCAGAAAAGTGAGTCTCATGGGTATCTGGTTCCAAAACACATGTTCAATAAATCCAATTGGTATTTATGTAAATCCTCTAGAACCCAAGTGAAATATAGATCTGACTTCTCTTATGGTTAGCTTTCTCTCAACATTAGCCAATCTGAATGTGATCTCTCCCTCAATAGGTCCATCTGAAAACTCTCTTAGATCCACATTCAAGCTGCTCAGAAATTCCAAAGTGAGTGGCAAATAGGTGTAAGGTGTCATCTCAAAAAATCTTCTAGCCTTGACTTGTTCGAACATCCACATCACATCCTCATAAAGCCCAAGTTCCTCTAAAGTCCTTCTATCAGCATATTTGGTGTTGATAACCCTTCTTTCCACCAATTGATTGTACCTCGACCCCTGAATTTCATCCCTAAAAACAATGCCATAGGGATTTGGTGGTGTAGAAGATGTGGCTGGTCCTTTTCCTCTTTTCTTTGAAACAACTTGTTTGATCTTAGGTGTCATGAGTGAACTTCAAGAATGAACTAAGCTGCAGCTCAAGATTGACAACACAATATAGCAAAGTATAGCAAAGATAGGACTCCAATAACACTTTCTACATGAATGTCAATACTCATCAAGCATAATAGGAGTAAGAGTCAGTTAAAATCATGCTTAAACTTCAACATTTCAGCTAAGAATGAAAAGGGGCGAATATGAACAGTAAATCTCAGCAAATCCAACTTGTTTGAGCTTAAATCTCTCATGGAAATTGGTCAAAAACTCTAGAAACGGACAAGAATTGGTCGCCTATCATCTAAGAAGTAAATGGAAGTAAGAATCTCTGAAAACGACCAAGAATCGAAGACAAACGATGAAAGGGGTGAAATATGCATGAAAACTCACCAAAATCGAGAAATCGGGCGAAAGAGTACCAGGTCGGCGGCAATAACCAGAAAGGAATGGTCCCCAGCGTGCTATGAAGGTCGGGATTCGAAGGTCGGTGCTCGAACGAGTGAGAATGAGTGAGAAAACTCAAAACACGGCCTAGAAAACCCTAAAAAATGGCACAGGAATCGTGTCTAAAAATAGAATTACGGCCATAATATCCATTATGGCAGTGCCGTAATATGGTGAAATTGAAAAACATGGGCCGTAATGTAAATACGGTAGTACTGTAATGTGGTTCAAGCTCTCGGGTCAAAAAACGTTTCTAATTACGGTACTGTGAAAAAGCTTACGGTACCGCCGTAATTTTTAGAAAACTCTCGGGTCAAAAATAGATCAAATTACGATGCCACAAAATGGTTACGGCAGTGCCGTAAAAATAATCACAGGATTTTTTTTGACGAAAATAAAATAAAAAAATCAACTCAAAAATACGGCACTGTAAATTTCTTTACGGCAGTGCCGTAAAAGCTAAAATAGTCTCGGGTCAATTTTGTACACAAAATATGGTACCGTGAAAATACTTACGACAATACCGTAATTTGTCACAACCTTCTGGTCAAAATTGATAAGAATTACGGTACTGTAATATGCATTACGGTAGTGCCGTAATTTGCTCCAAAACTCGCTTACCTACAAAAATAAAAGAAAAAATTAGTTCTAAGTGCAAACTAAGGAAAAAGTAAATAAAATAAAGTAAACTAAAGTTAGAAAGCTTGGGTTGCCTCCCTAGAAGTGCTAATTTAAAGGTCTTTATCTTGACCCCTTTGCACTCAGTTTTGGTTCTGATTTCCTCAATTTCCACTCTGATTTTTCTTTGATTTGAGCATCTCTTTCAATCACATAAGGCTCAGCCTTGAAACAGTGTCCAAATTTACTCAAGATCTTCTTTCCTTTATCAAACAATCTAGAGCCTCTTCTTCTTCTTCTTCTTCTCTTTTTCTTCTTCTTTTTTGAATTTTGATGTCCTTTCTCCTGTAATCCTTCATCAATATCCTTAGAAAAATTGTCAGTTCCAAAATTAGAGGATTCATCAAATAAATTACAAACATCATAAACAACATCATCAACTATGTCAACACTACAACATGATCCAGAATATGATAGTTTATTCAAAGAATCAGCCAGATCAAATTCAATTACTTTTTCACAAATATCAAAAGTGATTTTTCCTTTTTTAACATCTATGTGTGCTCCAGCAGTAGCTAAAAATGGTCTACCAAGAATTATGAGATTTTTATTATTTTCCTCCATGTCTAAAACTACAAAATCTGCAGGTATGAAAAATTCTCCTACCTTGATCGGAACATTCTCTAGAATACCTATAGGAGACTTTACTGAGCTATCGGCAAGCTGCAAAGATATGGATGTGGGTTTAAGCTCTCCAATGTCCAGCTTCCTGCAAATAGATAAAGACATTAGGCTTACACTGGCTCCTAAATCATATAAGGCTCGGTCAAAAGCCATGCTTCCAATGGAACAAGGTATAGAAAAACTACCTGGATCCTTCAGTTTTGGTGGCAATTTATTTTGAATGATAGCACTACAATCCTCAGTTAAAGCCACAGTACATAGTCATCTAATTTTCTTTTGTTGGATAAAATCTCTTTCAAAAATTTTGCATAAGATGACATTTGAGATATAGCTTCAGTAAAAGGAATATTAATGTAAAGCTTTTTCAACACTTCAAGAAATTTGCCAAATTGTTTATCAAGTTTTGCTTGCACTAACCTTTGTGGAAATGGTATGGGTGGCCTATAAGGTGTAGGTAAATTAGATTTAGAATCATCTTTCTCACCTGACACATCCCCTTTTGGTTCATCACCCTTTTGAGGTGGCAAACTAGCTTGGGTTTGCTCATGCTCAGAAGATTTTTCTAACTCTAATTCATCATCATGATCATCATTAGGCTCTTTTTCATTGTTCACAACTTTCCCTTTGGGTTCTTCTAATTGTTTCCCACTTCTAGTGATAATAGCATTACAGTGCTCCCTAGGGTTCAACTCAGGTTTAGCAAGTAATTTTTCAGGGGGTCTATAAGAACTACTAGCTTGTTGAGCAATTTGATTTTCTAAGATTTTGTTGTGGGCTGCTAAAGATCCTACTTGAGATGCAAGTTGACTAACATTCCCTTAAGGTCTTCAATTCCTTTGCTTTGATTTTGCATGAACTTCTCTAGCATGGATTCAATATTTGAATTCTGATTTGAATTTTGATTTTGATTTGAATTTGGCCTTTGGTATCCTTTGTTTTCAGTTTGTCCCCTTACATTACTATTGTTTTTCCAAGATAAGTTGGGGTGATTCTTCCATCCAGGGTTGTAGGTGCTAGCATAGGGATCATTGTTTCTACCTTGATTATAGTTCCCTAATGCAGTAACATGTTCACTATCCTGACTAGCAATGACTTTACAATCTTCAGAAACATGACCATTGTTACCACATATATCACAAACAAGAGATGAAGAAACAACAGCAGTTTGCATCTTAAATGAATCAAATCTATTGCATAAAGAGTCTACCTTCCCTACCAAGGTACGCCATCCATCACTTTCATTCTTACCTTGAGAAGGTTTATAAAGCACTCCTCTCTCTGAAGTCCACTGGTTATGATTCAAAGCCATCTCTCTAAGCAATTTGAAAGCATTATCAATGGTTTTACTCATCAGAGCTCCTCCTGCAGCAGCATCAATAGTTAGTCTGGTATTATAAAGCAAACCATTATAAAAAGTATGAATTAAAACCCAGTTCTCAATGCCATGGTGAGGACACTTCTGTTGTAAATCATTGAACCGCTCCCATGCCTCACTAAAAGATTCTCCATCCTTTTGTTGAAAGCTTGAAATCTGATTTCTCATTTGGATGGTCTTGCTTGGTGGGAAATATTTCATCAAGAAGGCATTTGACAGTTGCTCCCATGTAGTGAAAGTACCAGTAGGTTGTGCTTGAAGCCAAGATCGCGCTCGGCCCCTAAGAGAAAAAGGAAATAATCTCAATTTTAGTGCATCGTTAGAAACTCCATTAATCTTAATTGTATCACAAAGTTCAAGAAACAAAGAAAGGTGTTGGTTAGGATCTTCAAGAGGAGATCCTCCAAACTGGTTCTGTTGAATCATGGAAAGAAAAGCAGGCTTAATCTCAAAGTTATTAGCCTCTATGACTGGTCTAGCAATGCTAGAATGAATCTCTCATGGATTAGGGGCTGCATAGTCCCTAAGTGATCTTTGTTCTACCATGGTCACTTCTTCAATTTATTCTTGTTGTCTTTCTTCAAATCTCAACTTCCTGCACAGTCTAAGAGTTTTGTTTATCTCAGGATCAAAAGGTACAAGAGGTCCTGATCTAAGATTCCTACGCATGCAAAGTAGATAAATCAAATGATTTCAAGAGAAAAGAAAATAAAAAGAAAATAAAACCTAGTCTAGCAATACTCTCAATATCTTCAATATTGACAAAACCAAGGTCCCCGGCAACGGCGCCAAAAACTTGTTGTATCCCGACAAGTAACTAGACAGAAACTTATCTCTGGCGTTGCCGCCAAAGACTTGTTATGTCCAAAAACTTGTTGTGTCCACAAGTGCATGGATACTCGAAGTAATAAAAAATATCGATCCCACAGAGACCTTGTTTGTCAAGTACCGAATAATTGAGTTCTTACTATCTAGGCAATCGAAACTATGCAAGTGAATTATCGAAAGCTAACGAAAATATCAGAGAGAGAAACTGGGACTAGGGTTTCATCCGCTTTGATTTCTATGACTATATATGAATAGTAATTCATCAGTTTAATTTTATCATGATAAAGACATAATTTACTTCATAAAAGGATTATCTCACTTTCGTGCAGATAACCATGCAGGGACTGATCCTCGCTTTCGCGCAAGATCTATCCCAAGCTAAAAATAAGTAAATCATCCATCGAAGAACTCAAGGATCACTTTCGTGCATCCGAATTCTAAGTGGATCATCTCGAGTGGAATCTCAAGGATCACTTTTGTGCATCCGAGTTTCAACACAAGTTCTACTTAAGGTTTTCCAACGTTCCGATCCTTGCTTTCGCACAAGATCTTCCCATTTGACAAAATAACTCAATCCTAGATTCTTTTTATCAAACATGACAATTATTATTCTAAAATCAGGAAATAAGAACTAACATAATTTCTTACAGTGAGTTCCTATTATCCAATTTTAGGGTTCTAAGTTCTCAAGCAAGTCACTTTTCAGTCTATTGCGAAAACTCTAGAATCATGCATGATAATAAGAAAACTATGGAGAATCATAGAGAAATCTATCACATAAGTAGAATCATCATAATAAAACTATTCTGACGAAAATAAAAGTTATCTAGTCATTAAGAAATCAAAGGGAATTACTCCCCCATGTCCCACAAAAGGTTTAAGCTAGCATGGAAAAAAGATTACAATAAACCATAGTTTCTAGCGATCGAAAATCAAAAAGAAAGGGGAAGAACGAATAACCACACGGCTGTAATGAAAATTACAACCGTAATAATCAAGCGTGAAGAGTGCTGGCGCTGGGTTCTTCGTTGATTTCTCCTTCGATTGAGATCCTTTCGCGTTGAAACTTCTGGGGTATGTTCTCTGGCTCCAGGAGAAGCTTCCCTTCAAATTTCACGGCCGGAGATGTGCTGTACGCTTCCCGGAGGTGAAACCTAGGTCGGTGGCGTGAAAGTCAATTTCTCTTTTGTCAGTGGATGAAATTTAGGGCTTTTGGTGTCTCCTCCTTCCTCTCATCGAAAGCTCCCTTTTTGCTTCTTACAGCTTTTGATTTAATGGCCTGGATCGTCCGCAATCGATCCCGCAAAAATCGGACTCAAATTTGACCGTGAAAATCGCGTCTCCAGGTTATAATTACGATCGTAAAAATGATTACGGCACTACCATAATTACGGTACTGTGAAATCCTTTACGGCAGTGCTGTATTTTCAGCCAAAGTTTCTGGTCGGAAAGCGCTCCAAATTACGGCCCATGAAAATCTTTACGGTAGTGCCATAATTTCCGAAAATCTTTTTGGATGAAAAATCCCCAAATTATGGCAGTGCTATGATATTACGGTAGCTGTCAAAATTACGGTACCTTAATATAGATTACGGCCCTGCCGTAATTTGGTCTGAGGCTCCAATCTTCATGAAATTTATCGTGTAATCTCCTCTTGATGGTGGGAACTCATCCATGCATCTGTATTGCTTGAAAACGCCTTAAAATCGTGCCTTTTTGCCTGAAAATCATCAAAAACTAAAAAGAGTGTAGATTCCGCAGAATTTGATAAAAAAGGCAAGAAAGTGAGCAAAGGTTCATGAATTTGACACAAAAGACATATGAAATGACATGAAATTTACTATAAATTTCAGTGTCATTAGCTTGTCCTCAAGCAAATAAAGAAATCAATATTGATTATGGAAAATAAACTTTCAGATGATGAATAAATTTCTAAAATACAATTATTTATGAAAAATTCTCATCAAATAACAACTTAAAATTTCAAATAAATATATCATCCTCCGAATTCAATCCTTAAGATTCATGACTCAATCAAATAAAATTTTACAATGTGCATAAATAGATCTTTCAATCTCATGAGTTCACCTAGTTTTAGTTTTGATTCCATGATGTCTTTGTTTACAGGAATAGGAACCTCAAAATCTTTTTCCACTCAAATTTTCTCTCTTCTTTTTATGTATCTTTGACATTTTCTAAAATGAATACCACCTTTCTTATGGTGACAAATTTAGAATATATTGGTCACATAACCAACATAATAGAGCTCATATCTCTTTGAGTAGGAAAAAATCTTCTTGAGATAGCGGAGTTAATGTCAAAGAATCTCTCTCATGGCATGTACCCACATAGATATATACTTTTTAATTGAACTTCAACTCTTATCTTCGGTACCATTGCAAATACAATGCCAAGAAAAGGAGTTATTCTTTTCAGACTTCAACCCATGTCTTTAGGTCCCACTGCCAATTTTTCGCAGTGCCAAATAGGGGAGTCACTTTTATTTTTGGATTTTGGATTCTTTATTCCCAAGAAATGACAAGATGGACTTTAATGATCTACTAGGTTTAATCAATTGATATCAATCCAAAAATCATACAACATATGCTCGTTTTATTTAAAGGAGTTATTTCTCTTTCAAATTTCATTCATTAAACAACATATTTACCCAAAACTTCATGTATTAATCAATGGAAAATTTCAACAGATAAATTATATCAAAGAAATAAATTCAGCATATTAGGTCTATTTCCTATTCTCAAGTATTGTCATGTACAGTAATTTATCATCAAGAAAAATTTTGGCATGATAACAACAGTATTTTCATGATTAGAACAAACCACACAGGCATTTATCACATCATTACTAAATCAGAATTAAAAATCTGTTGGTGTATATGCCCTTGGACCCGTTGTTGGTCAAGATTGTACTACTTGATATTGATATTTATATATCATTCTGACATTGTCGTTATTATGCTATGTTTACATCTGCGATTATGTACATGGATAATAATGTCCCTGGAGACAGATTGTATCTGTGCTCAAATGGTGTGTCCCCGGTCGAATACCTGAGTGGATAAGGGACAGCTCTGGTACATGTGAGACTGGTATATGGGCTGGTTACGCACGGGGTGCTAACGCAGGCATATGGGTATATCAGTGGTGGATATACTGGACCGACCCGCTGTGAGGCTTTAACTTGGTGTCATGAGTTAAGCTCACATGTGACAGGAGATGCATTGATCTCTCGACTTGAGGTCATTGACTCTTCTATATGGTTAGGGACATGCTTTGATACAACCTAATGCCTCGCCGTAGCAAGGAGGTCATAACGGTTGTCATTGGGTATGTCACGACCCATATGAGAAGAACAGATATAGGATTTGCCCCTTCCTACGGGAAGCTTGATATCCACGGGGCCCCCCCCTATGGTTGCATGACTGAGAGTGTATGGCCATACCTAGGTGAAAGCCTGATCTAGTCATGACCATGAGATTGGATGAAAACAAAGTGGTGACACACTTTGTCCAATCGGATATCAGTTCGGCAAAGAGACTGTAATGCATCGTTACCTTGTTGCGATGATGGGGATGTCGATGTTGATATCCATTCCGATGACTTGGGTAGCAGCGATGCACTGCTAGGTGCCAATCACTGCTTGTGATGACTCGGTTCATCACTGCCAACGTCTGAGGAACCTACAGGGTCGCACAACTTGAAACTCGGGTTCTCGTATTGATCGGGTAGCCTATTGATTGAGTTATTGGATAACTCAGATCTGTTTGGGAGAATCCATCAGCACCACTATGCTTGATGAGATGAAAGGAATCATTTGGAGCTAACTTGTTTTTTTGGGCCTAGTAGGCCAAATGGGCCCAATAGACCAAGTTGGGCTAATAGGCCAAATGGGCTCAATGAGCCATTTGGGCCAAATGGGCCAAGTGGGATGGGCGCAAGTCACTTGGAGTGAGCTTGGCGCAATTCCATCAATTGGACAAGACCAAGTTGGACTTCTCGCTTAAAGAGAGAAGCTTGGAGCTTCTCACTTGGAATGGGTGAATGAACTTGGGCGCATGGGACTTGGAGTGGGCGAAATGGGTTTTACCTCTTGAAGAGGTGTGTCTCTTCATGAAGAGGTGTGCCTCTTCACTTGTGAAGAGGTGCACCTATTCATGGGTATATAAACCCCCTTCCTCCCCCCCTTGTCGCCTCTAGCACTTGCCCCCTTGTCGCCACTCTTGAGATATCCAGCCATTGAGAGAGTTGGACTCTCTTCCTTGCTTGGTTCGGTTCTTGCAAGCTCCTTGTCGCCCTCCTCCCTAAAGTTGGACTTTGGCTTAGGTTGATTCCTGTTCGGATCGTGGTGGAGTGCTTCAAGAGTTGGACTCCGACGAAGCTCCACCTCCTCTACTTGGCATCTCCTCTGGAGTTGTTGCAAGTGATTGAGGAAGACTCCCAAAGGTGTGGATCTTCTTCCCGAGGCTAGCACCGGGCGTGGAAGAAGAGGACTCGAGGTTCGGCTGTGTGCGAGACTGAAGAGGGCGCACACTTGGGCGCCTGCATCGCATCTCTTGATTTGCATCAAGGTATCATCTCCTACTCACCGTGTCGATTCCCTCGCAAGACTAGATCTTCTGGGTTTTTGGGACTGGCCTGTTTCGGGGATTGCTTCCGCTGTGCTTGTCTGTAAAAATTTAAAATCCCCGAGGTTTCCCAACAAAATCATCATTGCGTTAACCAAGTCATGCACCATACCAATCACAAAGTATCGATCCCAAATATCAAAACATCACATACAACCAAATCGAATGAATATCAGAAATTCATACTCAGAATATATCAATACAATCCAATTGAATCATGAGAGAGTCAAACAAAGGCAAGGTAAGATAGCATCGGCGAAGATAAGATGTTTGAAGGATTTATCCTTCCATATAAACACATGAATCATCAGAAAAATATAAAAGATGAAATGCAAATAAGTAGGAAAAAGATACTCACAGAGCTGTACTCGTCCATGTCAGATCCAATCTCTTCCGTGTCCTCGGGTCCGAATCATTTTTTTTTATGAAAAATTATGGTACCGTGAAAAGAATTATGGTACTACCGTAATATGAGCCAAATCTCAGAAACTTTTTATATGAAAATTTTACGAAATTACGACCCATAAAATTCATCACGGTAGTGCCATAATTTTGTACCAAACTCAATTTTACCTGCAAGAAGAGAAGAAAAATTAACTCTAAAAATAAACTAAAGTTAAAAGAAACTAAGCTAAGTAAGAGTGCTTGGGTTGCCTCCCAAGAAGCTCTAATTTAAAGGTTATTAGTTTGACCATTCTGCACTCAGATTTGATCGTGGTGGTGCCTTCAGTCGCCATTCTGATTTCTCTTTGTTTTGTTCAACGCCTCTGACAACATAAGGCTCATTCAAGAAACAGTGTCCAACTTTTCCCAAGAACCTTTTTCCTTTCTTAAACAGTTTCAGTCTTTCTCTTTTTCTCTGTCTCTTTTTCTTTCTCTTTTCCGAAATTCAATCAGTTTTCTCCTGAAATCCTCTACTCACACACTCAAAAAAAGTGTCAATTTCAATATTAGAGGGTTCATCAAATAAATTATGCATATCACTAACAACATAATCTATTATATCGATACTACAATATGATCCTGAATGTGATGCTTTTTTCAATGAATCTATTAAATCAAACTCTATTATATTTTCACAAATATCAAATGTGAGTTTTCCTTTCCTAACATCAATGACTGCTCCAGCTGTGGCTAAAAAGGGTCTACCAAGAATGATTGGATTTTTGGAACTTTCTTCCATTTCAAGAACTACAAAATCTGCTGGTATGAAATACTTACCTATTTGAACTGGAACATTTTCTAAAATACCAACTGGATACTTTACCGATGAATCAGCGAGCTGCAAAGATATTGAAGTTAGTTTAAGCTCTCCCATGTCCAATTTCCTGCAAATAGATAAAAACATTAGACTTACACTAGCACACCCAGATCACATAAGGCTCGGTCAAAAGCCACACTCCCAATTGAACAAGGTATAGAGAAACTACCTGGATCGTTTAATTTCGGTGGCAACTTATTCTGGATAATATCACTACACTCTTCAGTTAAAGCCACAGTACCATAGTCCTCTATCTTTCTCTTATTAGACAAATTTTCTTTCAAAAATTTAGCATACGAAGGCATTTGAGATAAAGCTTCAGTGAATGGAATATTAATGTAAAACTTTTTTAAGACATCAAGAAATTTCTCAAATTGCTTATCTAACTTGGCTTGCACAATCCTCTGGGGAAAAGGTATAGGTGGCCTATATGGTGCAGGTGAACTTGGCCTAGGAAGATCTGGTTGACATGGCTTATCACCTTTAGGCTCATCACCCTTATGAGGTGGCAAACTAGTTTGGGACTGCTCATGCACAGGAGATTTTTCCAAATATAATTCATTGTTATGTTCAATCTCAGGCTCTTTTTCATTATCCTCAACTCTCCCTTTAGGTTCATCTAATTACCTCCCACTCCTAGTAATGATAGCATTATAGTACTCCCTAGGGTTTGGTTCAGGTTTAGCAGACAATTTCCCTAGGGGTCTATAAGAAGTACTAACTTGTTGTGCTATTTGTGTTTCTAAAATCTTATTATGTGCAACAACACCATCCAATCTAGAGTTGATTTGCTTAAGGCTCTCTGTAACCTCTTCATTTTGTCTCATCTAGGCACCCATGAAATTTTCAAACATGTCCTCTAAGCTAGATTTTTGGGGTTGACTCTGATTTTGTTGTCTCTGTTGGTACCCTCTATTCTCACCTTGCCCCTCAGTGTTATTATTATTTTTCCAAGACAAATTTGGGTGATTTCTCCATCCAGGGTTGTAGGTACTAGAGTAGGGATCATTGTTTCTACCTTGATTATACCCCCCTAACAACATTAACTTACTTAGAACCCTGATGAGTAATAATTTTACACTCCTTAGAATAATGCCCAGAATTTCCACAAATATCACACACAACAGAAGATAAAACTACAGTAGTTTGCATTTGAAAAGAATCAAATCTGTTGCACAAATAATCTACCTTTTCAGCTAAAGTGCGCCAGTTATCACTTTCATTTTTACCATGAGGAGGTCGATATAGCACTCCTCTCTCAGTAGTCCACTGGTTGTGATTCAAAGCCATCTCTTCAATCAGTGTGTAGGCATCTTCAATTATTTTCTTCATCAGTGCTCCTCCTGCAGCAGCATCAATAGTTAGATGAGTATTATAAAGTAAACCATTATAAAAAGTTTGAATTAAAACCCAATCTTCTAATCCATGGTGAGGGCACTTCCGTTGTAACTCATTGAAGCGCTCCCATGCTTCACTAAGTGATTCGCCATCCCTCTGTGCAAATCCCGTGATCTGATTTCTGAACTAAATCATCTTACTAGGTGGAAAGTACTTCAGCAAGAAAGCATTTGACAGTTGTTCCCAAGTGGTGAATGTTCCAGTCGGATGAGAATGTAGCCAGGCTTTTGCTCGGTCCCTAAGGGAAAAAGGAAACAATCTCACTTTAAGAGCATCATCAGATACACCATTAATTTTTATAGTATCACAAAATTCAAGAAAAAGAGATAAGTGTTGATTAGGATCCTCTAGTGGAGATCCTCCAAATTGGTTCTGCTGGATCATTAATAGGAAAGCTGGTTTAATCTCAAAATTATTTGTGTCAATTGTTGGCCTAGTTATACTGGAGCGAATTCCCTGTGCATTCGGGGCTGCATAATATCTAAGTGTTCTCCTTTCAGCCATGATTGATTCTTCTTCTTCTCTATCCTCTGCAAATCTAAGTTTCCTGCGCAACCTAAAAGTTTTATTAATTTCAGGATCAAAAGGGACTAATGATCCTGACCTAAGATTCCTGCGCATGCACAAGTAGATAGATCCAATAACTCAAAATAAGCAGAAAAAGAATAGAAAATAGTAAATAAAACAAAACCTAGTCTAGCAATACTTTCAATATCTTCAATATTGACAAAAACCAAGGTCCCCGGCAACGGTGCCAAAAACTTGTTATATTCCGCAAGTGCACGGATACTCGAAGTAATAATTAAGATATTGAACCACAGAGACCTCGTTTGCTAAGTATCGAATAATCAATTTCTTTCTAGCTAGGCAATCGAAAATGTAAAAGCAAAGTATCGGAAGCTACACGAAAATATCAGAGAGAGAAACTAGGAGTAGGGTTTCATCCGCCTTAATTTCCATGACTAGATATGAATAGATGTTCGTCAATCAAATTTTATTATGATAAAGACATAATTTACTTCATAAAGAAATCATCTCGCTCTCGCGCAGACAATTTACAAAGAACTAATCCTCACTCTCATGCAGGATTTATTCAATGTTAGATATAAGTAAATCATTGACAAAGGACTTCAAGGATCACTCTCATGCATCTGAATTCTAAGTCAATCATCTCAAGTAAAAACTACATATTTTCATACTATAATTTTCACAGGTTCTACTTGTGGTTCTCTAATGATCCGATACTTGATCTCTCACAGTATCATCATGTTTATTTCAATAACTCAATTCTAAGTACAGATTATTAGCATGGCAATATACTTCTAAAATCGAGAAATAAGAACAGACCTAATTTCTTACGATGAGTTCCTAACGTTCAATTTTAGGGTTCCAAGTTTTCACTGTTGGTGTATATGCCCTGAAGACCAATGTATGGACATGGTCAGGGATTGTTTGAATGTACTTTGATAGAACTATTACTCTTTATATAGGCATGGTCGTTATTATGCAGACTTCTCTACCTGCGTTGATGTATTGAGTTGCATAAATAATGTCCCAGGAGTTTGGATTGGATCCATTCTCATAAGCTATCCCTAGACAAGGTACCATAGCAGATATGGGACAGCTTTGGTACATGTGAGACTGGTGTATGGGCTGGTTAAGTGCGGGGCACAGTAACGCAGGCATACAGGTGCATTGGATGCATTGGAGTGATACACCGTGAGGATTGACTTGTCCAGTCAACAAGTCAATCTCACATGCAAGAGGTTTGCATTGATCCTTAGACTTGAGGTATTCATGTCTAGATTTGATGATGTGTATGCTTTGATACAGTCTTACGTCTCTTCGTAATTGGGAGACCAAAACGACTGACATTGGGCATGTCATAAGTCATGTAGAGACATGGATGACCAATAGTAGGATTTGCCCCTTCCTTATTGGAAGCATGATATCCACTCGGGGCGCCCCACCTTATTGGTGCATGACAGGAATGTGTGGCCACACTTGTTGAGTCATGACCAATGCATTGGATTGATAAACTTGAGACTAATCCAATGGCAGGATATCCGTTTAGGCAAAGGGATCTATAATGCAATGGGAATCCTCGTTGCTTGTTAGGAGTTGTTGCCATAATGACTTAAGTCCTATGACATGGGTAGTAGTTATGTGTTGCTAGATACCCCTCACTACTTATGATGCTTACATCATTGCCATCATCATATGGATCCTTCGGGGTCACACGCAATAGACTCTTGACGTTGCTTTAATCAAAAGCCTCTGGATCAAGTTATTGGATAACTTGGATCCATTTGGAAGATTTCATCAGTGCCAATGGGCCTGATGAGTTGGAAGAAAGTTATTCCAGCCAAACTTCAATTTTGGCAGGTTGACCCGATATTGACCTAGATTGGTCACATTTGGATTAAGGTTGTATTGGATTAGATCCAATGGCTTAATCAACCCATGCCATGAAGTTTGGGCTAGATCATTATCCAATGAGGCCCAATAATAAGTTATCATGAAAAGAGAATTGGCTTAAAAGGGTATAATGGGGAGAAACCCAACCCCATTGGCGCCTAGGGGCATAATGGGGTGTGGGTGGCATAAATTGCTTCCTTTGGAAGGAAGTGGCACCTCCCCCTTCATCCTTTGATGGTATCTTGCCTCTATGGTAAGTGTTGGGGCTGATATGGCTTGAGAACTTTTAGGAAAGTCCTTGGGCGCATATGGTTAGGTTGAATGAGGATTATGGCAAGGTCTTGGAGACTTTCCTTACCTCATAAACCCTACATGCACCCAATGTCTTACCCTAGCCGAATTCCTCTTACATATTGCGCCTACCCCTTTCTCCTTTAATGGTAAGAATGCTTTTGTGGCATATCTTGGGCTGATGTATTGCTTGGGGCGCAAGACAAGGTCTTGGCGCATAAGGAAGGGTTGAATGGGTTTAAGGAAATGACTTGGAGACTTTCCTTGCCACAAACCCTTTTCATCCTAGCCATACACTTGGCATGATCCTAGCCCTTGCCCAAACCGCCTCTTGTCCTATTTATAGGACCCCTTGCCGCCCTTCTTGTGGTTGTTGTTCGAGTGGACAACATCTTGGAGGGGTGACATATCTCTTGGAGAGACTTGGAGTGCAAGGGGCGAGAGCAACATAGGCTTGGCGCAATCTTCTTCCTTGGAGCCAAAAGTTCTTCCTCTTCCTCTCTTCTTTGGCGCAAGGATTCTTTGTGCTTGGTGGCGTCTTCTTACCACAAGCCCTCATCGTTCCTTGGCCATAGGCGCACCTTGGAGGTGGCGCAAGCAAAGAAGATGAGGGAAGTCCTTGGCGGCATCTTCCCTATCCCCTCCTTAGCGCAAGTTCTCTTGAAGGTGGCGCAAGTGAGGTGAAGGCTTGATTCTCTTCCCGAGGCTAGCACCAAGCGTGGAAGGGAGCAACGATCAAGGAGTCGACGCGTGGATACTTGTAGAGGGCGAGCACTTGATCGTCTTCAACATGGCTTCGGCAACTAGACAAGCAAAAGAGGTACATCTCTAACACATCCTTGTGTCTTCTCTCTCGCATGGATCCTTGGGACCGGAATATGTTTCGGGTGTAATGCTTCCGTTGCGTCCTGGGACTGCAAAAATTTTAAATTACACCCAGTATTCCCTAACATTTACAAATCACTTTTCAGTGCATAATGTAAAAACTCTAAATCATGCTGATAAATATGAATATATGGAGAATTAAGGGAATCATCAGATAAGTAGAATTATCACAGTAAAATTATTAGGAGGAAAGTAAAATTAATCTAGTCATTAGGAAATTTAAGGGATTACTCCCCCATGTCCCAAAAGAAGGTTTAAGCTAGCATGATTGAAGAATTACAATAAAACATCATTTAGAGTGATTAGAAATTGAAAGAGAAGAGTAAAAGTTACAAAACAGGGCTATAATGAAAATTATAGCCCATAATTTTGCTCCTGGACGCGCTGAACAGTGGCGGCGCCCTTGTTTTTATTGATTTCTCCCTCGATCGATTTCCTTTCACTCTGAAACTTTTGTAGTATGTTCTCCTCCTTTAGGCGAAGCTTCTTTTCAAATTTTGTGGCCGGAGGTGGTCTGTACACTGAGAACTGATGAACCCTAGGGCGGCGGCGATTCTCTGAAATTCGTTGTGAATTCGTGATAAAAATTGGTCCTTTCACTTTTGGCTCGTTCTCCTCTTTATCCTGATCATTCCCCTTTTTATGGATCTTCAATTGGTGCCCTAAAGATCGAGAAATCATCTTTTTAAATTTCCAGCAGAAGAATCGGGAAATTGGGCCGACAATTACGGTACCGTGAATATAATAGTGCCGTAATGTCTTCTAAAGTTACTATAGGGAAACGACCTGCAATTATGGCACTATAAAATTCATTACGGTAGTGCCGTAATCTTCTCGATTGTTTTTGAAAGTCTCTGTATAAAATTTGCCCGAAATTACGATACCATAAAATATATTACGGTAGTGTCATAATTTTCCAAAAAGTTTCTGTGGGAAGCAGCCGTGAAAATCATCATGGTAGTGCCATATTTGCAGATTACGGCCGTAATATTCATTACGACACTACCGTAATTTCGTGATCCGCTAAATTGGTTCTGCTGAACCATATGCATCAGTGTCGGCTTTATCTCGAAATTGTTTGCATAAACTATCGGTCGAGCAATGCTGGAGTGCAATCCATATATGTTCGGTGTAGTAAAGTCCTTTAGTGAACGATTTTGGTCCATTGTAGAGTTGTTTGGATGAGGTTCCTCAAGTTGTTGATCCTTGATTTTTCTTTGAGCTCAAAAAGTCCTTTCGATTTTGGGATCTTCATGTACTAGCTTTCTTGTTCTAATTTTTCTTGGCATACACAAGGTTAGCAAACCAGAGAATAGTACTAGCTTGAAGATAGGAAGAAGACAGAAGTATTAAAAATAAAGCAAACTAAAAAACAAAAATTATCTAGTCTATCAACTCTATGGTTTAGTCGATATTGGCTACGTTTCGTTCTCCAGCAATGACGCCAAAAACTTGATAGGGTGACCACAAATGCACGGTTTCTATCGAAGTAGTATAGTTATTATCCCAAGGGAACAAGGTGTTATGTACCGACTTTTTGCATCATTGATAGATAGACAACTTAAAACAGGAATTGAATAACTACACTAGTCCAAAATTTTGAATCAAGAAATCAGCTACTAAATGAGAAATTATGGTTTAGAAAGGATCAGGACATTGGGTTTCACCTCGTTGAAGGATATAATGTAAAACATTGAACAATCGAATTAAGAAACAGTAAACCGCTCAAGGCGATCAATCCTTTCGTACAGACTACCTTCTCTCGAAATGTAATCCGGTGTCTACCTAAGCTAATCTCCTACTCTCGTGCCTTATTAGCTTAGGAAAGACCCAATGGCCTCTATGACAAATCATTAATCCTTAGGTGACTTTGAACAACTCTCGTAATTTAAGTCACAAGTTTACATTGGGAAAGTCGAGTGTTACGATTCACCTCTCGGCTCTTCTTGTAACACTTAACACATATAAATGTTTGGCCAAAACATAAATACGCAATAAGCTCACCCAAATTAAATAAATAAATTTCTTAAAAATGTCACTGAGATTTATTAAAATATTTTATGGAGAGAATTTGTTCAATGGGCTATGCTCGAGTCCCGAAATAGAGTTTTACGCTAGAATATACATCGTTTCTCAATCGAAACCCTAGAAAATATATACAAAAGATGGAGAAATTACAGTTCTTGGATAGGAGACATCAGATCTTCGGTTTTCTCTTGATAGCCCCAAAGAAAATCGACCAAACAAGCCATCAAATACAGAAATCACCCACTTTTCACCCTAGTCGCCTCTTTCCAAGAATCGAACCTCATAACTGCCCAAAATCCTAACTTTTATACCTCAATCGAATCTGGCGGTTAGGAAGGTTGCATGGCCGTGGCAAGTTCATTGAATTGCAGGTGGGTCTTCATGGCCGTGAAGAGCTCGTAAAAGTTCTCAATGAAGATCACGCCCATGCTCCAAGTCATGACAGCTTCGTCCAATTTTCTAATAAAATACGATCACGGCCGTGAACCCTGTCACGGGCTAGCCGTGATTACTTCACACAACTTTGCATTGAAGGCCGAGACGATCACGATCGTGATGGCTATCACAGCCTAGAACATTCTAAAAAATCCCAAATTTGACCTGTGACCTCCTTGTACTATGATGAATCTTCTCATAACCTGAAATCTTCAAAATCTTCACGAAAATATAAGAAAATGATATGTATTTCACAAATAATAGAAAAATAGTGAAGAATCTATACATTGAGAGAAAAGATGCTAAACTAAGACATAAAATAAGACTTAAGCCTAAAAAGATCGCATGAAAAAGACTTTAAATCCAGTAAAAATAACACTTATCAACATCTCCCCGAGTGACCTCCTCATAGGTCTTTTGCCCAATCGTGACATCCAATATGTTATTGATTTTGTTCTAAGTGCTACTCTTACCAATCAACCCCACCATCATCAGAACACGCTGAGTTATAGTGTCAAGTGGAAGATCTCTTGGCTAAGGGATTAATCTGATAGAATTTAAGCACATGTGCCATTCTAGCTTTGCTCACACCTAAGAAGGATGGGTTGTAGCCCATATGTATTGATTGTAGAGCCATTAATCACATCATAGTTAAATACTAATTTCCCATTCCCAGCTCGATGATATGCTTGACCTTGTCTTTGGTTATCTTGGTTCTCCAAGTTGGATCTCCAGAGCGGATACCAACAAGTACGCATCCGTGAAAGCGATGAGTGGAAAATCGCCTTCAAAACCAAGAATGGCCTCTATGAATAGCTAGTTATGCCATTTAGGGTAGCCAATGCTGTTGGTGTATATGCCCTAGGACCTAGTTTTGGTCTATCTTTGTACTACTTGACTCTGATATTCATATATATATCTTTCTGGCATTGTCGTTATCATTGTTTGTCTACACCTGTGATTGTGTAATTACATGATAATGTCCCTGGAGACAGATTGGATCTATGCTCAAATGATTGTCCCCAGTCGATGTACCTGAGTGGATATGGGACAACTCTGGTACTTGTGAGACTAGTATATGGGCTGGTTAGGCACGAGGTGCTAACGCAGACATATGGGTATATCAGTGGTGGATATACTGGACCGACCCGTTGTGAGGCTATGACTTGGTGTCATGAGTTATCCTCACAAGTGACGGGAGATGCATTGATCCCTTGACTTGAGATCATTGACCATTCTATATGGTTAGGGACTTGCTTTGATACAACCGAACACCTCGCCGTAGTTGGGAGGTAATAACGGTTGTCATTGAGCATGCCACGACCCATATGAGAAGGTCAATGGACAGATACAGGATTTGCCCCTTCCTAAGGGAAGTATGATATCCATGGAGCTCCTCTATAGTTCTTTGACTGAAAGTGTATGGCCATACCCAGGTGAGAACCTGATTTAGTCATAACCATGTGATTGGGTGAAAACAAGTGGTGACACACTTGTCCAATCGGATATCAGTTCGGTAAAGAGACTGTAATGCATCTGTACCTTGTTGCAATGATGGGGATGTCGATGTCGATATCCATTCCGATGACTTGGGTAGCAGCGATGCATTGCTAGGTGCCACTCACTGCTTGTGGTGACATTTGGTCAGCACTGCCAACGTCAGAGGGACCTACAGGGTCGCATACCTTGATACTCGAGTTCTCGTATTGATCGGGAAGCCTTATGATCGAGTTATTGGATAACTCGGATCTATTTTGGAAATTTCATCAGCGCCAATGGGCCTGATGAGATGGAAGGATGTTATTGGAGCCAAACTCCATTTATGGCAGGTTGACCCGAAATTGACCATGGTTGGCCACATTTGGATTAGGGTTGCATTGGATTAGATCCAAGTGCTTAATCAAGCCATGTAATGAAGTTTGGGCTAGCTCATTATCCAATGAGGCCCAATAATAAGTTGTCATGAAGAGGCAATAGGCTAAAAGGGTATAATGGGGAGGAAGCCAAGCCCATTGGCGCCTAAGGGGCATAATGGGGTTTGGATGGCAAATTTGCTTCATTAAGGAAGCTTTATGCGCCTAGCCCTCTCCCATTGATAGTGTGAATGCATTAAGGCATTGCTTGGGGCGCAAGGCTAGGCCTTGGCGCACAAGGCAAGGCTTGGTAGCTTATGGAAAGGTTGAATGAGGTTTATGGTAAAGTCTTGGAGACTTTCCTTACCTCAAACCTTCTCATCCAAGCCATATACTTGTCATGATCTCAACCCTTGCCCTAACTGCCTCTAGCTCTTTATAAGTGACCCTAGCCGCCCCCTCTTGTGATGATGCATAATCCTTAGAGGCGTGACAACAAGAGGAGGGGCGAAAGTAAGGGCTTGAAAGGCGACAACACCACGAAGTGGCGCATCTTCTTCTTCCTTCCAAACCTTAGCCGCAAGCCTCTTCCTTCTCTCTTGACGCAAGGGACTTGATGCTTGGCGGTTTCCCTCTCCCTCATCCTTCTTCATCTTTGGCGCATCTACCTTGGAGGTGGCGCATACTTTGAAGGAGCACAAGGCTTGGATCTTCTTCCCGAGGCTAGCACCGGGTGTGGAAGAAGAGGACTCAAGGGGTCCGTGTGTGTGAGACTGCAGAGGGCGCACGCTTGGGCGCCTATCACGACATCGACCTCATCTTGCTCTAAGGTATTTCCTAACTCATCGTGTCGACTCTCTTGCTTGCGATCTTCACTGGGTTTTTGGGATCGGCCTGTTTCGGGGATATTGCTTCCGCTGTGCAATGTATTTTGTAATCTCTATCTCTGAAAATTGTAAAATATCCCCGGGGTTTCCCAATAGTGGTATCAGAGGGACTTGCAAGACTCGAACAATGTTTTACGCTTTTCTTTCATGCTCACATGCCATATCTCTATTTTCGTTAATAGCATGATGCATGGCAAACAATTTTTCTAAGTAGGAAAAATTAGGGTTTCTTGTTTCTATCATTCTCTCAATCTCTTTTGGATTTTTGGACTATTTTTCTTGTCTGATTTAAAGATCAAAGGCGCACGTAATTTTGGTCAAGTAGGACTGGCATTGTGTCTTCGGACTGGCCAAGTCTCTTGATCTGACAAAATTGCCAGCCGAAAGGATCTCTGAAATCATCATGAAAAATAAATCGCAATTAACCAAAAGATTTGTGAGAAGAAGATGAGAAAAAGAGATTAGTTTTATGAAAAAGTAAAATTTTAGATTTTATGTTTTTCATGAGCATGTAGAATTGCATGAGTAAATACCTTGATTGTGCATAATGTTGTGATCATGAGTCAAGCCCCTTTTGCATGCCTGTGATGTATCCTTGTGCGGCCTGCGAGCCATCTTTTTCATTATTTTTGTAAAAATTAAGATGAAGATTAAGGGCTAGGCGCATCCTTCTTGGACCTTGATGCTCGCATCTTGCTTGATGGCGCAAGCATGCAAAGTGGCTCATGCAAGCTGGTGCTTGGTTGCTTGGTGGTGCAAGAAAGCTTGGCCAAACCTCTTTTGGTTTGAGAGCTAGCTATCTTGGCCCCTTGCATGGTGGCGCACCTTCCTTGGAGGAAGACCATGGCATTGGCCGAACCTATGGGGAACTTTTAAAGTGTACCTCTAGGGTTTGAGAGCTAAACCATGAGAGAAGGACCTTGGAGCCAACCTTGAAGTTCAAGCTAGAGGTCGGCTAGGCTAGGTCTGGTTTCTGGGGCTTAAGTTCTAGGACAAGAGTTGAACCTCTTTCATGGCATGGGTTGGTTCAATGTCTTGAATAGGATATGATCACATCATTCTTTACTGCTTTTATTATTATCTGCAGAAGCATGCCTGTAATGATAGACATAAGATAAAACTGAGATGATGAGACCTTAAACAAAAACCCTTAATTAAAATATCAAGTCTAGTAGCCTTCTAACGCGTAGCCCTCACTAAGCTATCGATCAGTGGAGTTGTTAATTGTTTCCCACCCTCGTGGGACACACCCACTTATCTTTAGAAAGTGCGTGGTGACAATGGTTTCCCCAGTCCAGTTTTAACTTGGGCGTGCCTTCACAAGGAAACTCGTTGGCCCTGGGCAAAACGGTTAGGAATGGACTTGACTAGATTTTCATGTGTGCTAGGCACATGATGAAACTCTAGAGGCATCGTTGAGAGGTTAGGGTTTCATGCTGTATCCAGCCCTTGCTAGACATGAAATGCTTGGACTGTCTCAATAAGGGGAATTGCTTGGAGCAATCGGCCGGCGCGCCCACCTTAGGAAACATGGGTCACTTTGTGCATCTCATCCCACCCTCGTGGGATGCGAAGCCCTGTGTGGAATGAGGATCTCATCTCACTAGGAAATCTTGGATTTCTCGATTGACTTTGTGGGTTTTCAATTCGATTAAAAATAGTGGGAGCCATGGTCATTTAAAACAAGTCCAGTTTAAATGACTCGAAGTAGTACTAATCTGCTGTTTCTTGGTTGTTGTAGAACAATGGCTATGAACAATAGCAGTTGGTCACTGCGATCTACCCTGGAAAGGGATAAGTTGGTTGGATCCAACTTACTAGATTGGTATATGAACTTGAGAATCATGCTCAAGCTCGAAAGGAAGATTTATGTCCTTGAGCGTCCTTTTCCTGAGCCACTTCCATGCTCGGCCTCAGCGGCTGAGAGGGATGCTTATGATAAGCATCAGGTTGATACTTTGGAGGTTGCTAACCAACATGTCACCTGAATTTAGAGGGTGATATGAATCGAAGAGTGCCTCTGAGATTATTTTAATCTAAGGCAGCTCTTTGATGAATTGGTTAAGCTCAATCCTCCTAAAGTTGATATTTAGTGTGTTGAGCCAAAAGGCTTGACCAAGGAACTAAAATTAAAGATGGATATGATCAGGAATAATAGGTGCTATTCATGTGGAGGGCCACCTCACATGTTGAAGGACATGTTGCAACTTCAGAATGAGGAGAAGAAAGGCAAGGCCTTGTCTTCATGCTCAGGTATTTATGTTACCGAAGTCAACCTTTCTACTCCTATGACATGGGTATTGGATACCGCATGTGGAGCTTATATTTGTACAAATATGCAAACGCTCAGAAAGTGTAGATCGGTAAGGCCTAGAGAGATTGACCTACGGATAGGTAACAGGGCACAAGTTGTTGCTGTTGCTGTAGGAGTTTCTCTCCCTGCCTTCTGGACTTCAGTTAAAGCTAGACAATTGCTATTATGTACCTTCCCTTACCAAAACATTGTATCCACTCCTTGCTTGGCAAAGAAAGGATTTAAGTTTGAAATAAAAGAGAACTTATGTTCTTTTTCTTTTGCAAACATGTTTTATGGGAAGGGTACTTTGTGCAATGGTCCGCATGTCTTGGACATGGATAGCTCTATTTGTAATATAAATAATAAAAGGACCAAACTGAGTGGTTCAGTTGGTGCTTTCCTACGGCATTGTCGATTAGCCCATATAAACAAGAATCGCATTCGACAACTCTATGCAAATGGGTTGTTAGATTCGAGTTCCTTGGAGGAACTTGATACATGTGAGACTTGTTTATTAGGGAAAATGACAAAGGCGCCCTTCACCAAGACTGGTGAGAGGGCAAGAGGTTTATTAGATCTCATACATACTGATGTGTGTGGGCCTTTTAATAAACAAGCCAGAGGAGGGTACAACTACTTCATCACGTTTACTGATGACTTTAGTAGATATGGTTATGTCTATCTGATGAGATATAAGTCTGAATCCTTTGAGAAATTTAAGGAGTTTAGACATGAAGTAGAGAACCAGCTTGGTGGATCCATTAAGGCTCTTCGATCAGATCGTGGTGGAGAGTACCTGAGCGGTGAGTTCTTTGACTATCTGAGAGAGTGTGGGATCATATCCCAACTCACTCCTGCTGGAACACCTCAATGGAATGGTGTGTCTGAAAGGAGAAATCGAACTTTGTTGGACATGGTTCGATCTATGATGAGTCATGCAGCTCTACCTCCCTCATTCTGGGAACATGCACTTGAGACAGCTTCTCTAATACTGAATAATGTTCCATCTAAGAGTGTCTCAAAGATTCCATACGAGGTATGGAGTGGGAGACGCCCTAATCTCACTTTTATCAGGATCTGAGGATGTAAGGCTTATGTCAAACGTCAGGATTCTAGCAAGCTAGAACCTAGATCTGATAAGTGTATGTTTGTGGGGTACCCTAAGGAGACTAAGGGCTACTACTTCTATGTTCCCACCGAGAACAAAGTTTTTGTTGCTCGGGGTGCTGTCTTTCTAGAGAAAGAATTTCTCATGAAAGAAGTTAGTGGAGGAAGTTTGACTTGGACGAGGTCCAAGTGCAACCACAAGACATAGAGATGGAACTTGAGCCACCTGCACCGGTTGCTAGGCAAACTGAGGCTCAGACATAGGCCCCATGTAGGTCTGGGAGGATTCGTCGTGCACCTGAGAGGTATGGGTCACTGCCGACCCAACACGATGGGATCTTCATCATTGAGGATGAACCCAGGACTTATGATGAGGCGGTCAGTGGACCGGACTCCGAGAGATGGCTTGAAGCCATGAGATCCGAGATGGATTCCATGTCGGCTAACTAAGTCTAGGATTTGGTTGAGCTACCTGATGGGGTAAAACCCATAGGGTGTAAATAGGTCTTTAAGAGGAAGACAAACATGGATGGCAACATAGTTACCTATAAAGGTGGACTAGTGGCTAAAGGATTCAAACAAGTCCACAGGGTGGATTATGATGAAACCTTCTCGCTAGTTGCCATGATCAAATCCATTTGGATTCTGCTTGCTATAGCTGCATATCATGATTATGAGATATGACAGGTGGACATGGAGACAACGTTCCTTAATGGGAAGCTGACTAAGGATGTGTATATGACACAACCTGATGGCTTCATCCATCCTGTAGATGCTAGTAAGGTCTGCAGGCTAAAGAAATCCATTTATGGATTAAAGCAAGCATCTCGATGTTGGAATCTTCAGTTTGATGAAGCTGTGAGAGATTATGGCTTTATCAAAAGTGAAGATGATGCTTGTGTATACAGAAAATTCAGTGGGAGCTTGGTGACTTTTCTGGTCATGTATGTCGATGACATACTGCTCATCGGAAATGACATCCCTAGTCTTCAAGCTGTGAAGACATGGTTAGGGAAGTGTTTCGAGATGAAGGACTTAGGGGAGGCCGCCTACATTCTAGGCGTGAGGATCTACCGGGATAGATCCAAGAGGCTCTTGGCCCTTAGTCAGAGTACCCACATTGATAAGGTCCTGGAGAGGTTCAACTTGGAGCAATCAAAGAAAGGATACCTTCTAGTGAGACATGACCTTACTCTCTCAAAGAGCCAGTGTCCTACAACACAGGCTGAGAGGGATAACATGAGTCGAATTCCCTATGCTTCGGCAGTGGGATCAATCATGTATGCAATGCTGTGTACTAGACCAGATGTGGCTTATGCTGTAAGCATAACCAGCCGATACCAATCCAAATCCAAGTCTGCAACACTAGGTGGCTGTAAAGAATATCCTTGAGTATCCTGAAAAGGACTAAGGATTTATTCTATGTGGTCTACGGGGGACAGGAAGAGCTCAGTGCGCAGGGCTTCACTGATGAGTCGTTCCAGTCTGATCCTGACGACTTCAGATCGCAAACCGACTATTTGTTTAAGATGGTTGGAGGTGCTGTATGCTGGAAGAGCTTCAAGCAATCCACCATAGCTAATTCTACAACCGAAGCTGAGTATGTGGTTGCTTCTGAGGCAGCCAATGAAGACGTTTGGATCAGGAAGTTCTTTTCTGAACTTCAGGTGGTTCCAGGTGCAATGGATCCCATTGAGCTCTACTATGACAACAATGGGAACTGCACATGCTAAGGAACCACGTTCTCATCAAAGGTCCAAACACATACTCAGGAGATTTCGCCTTATCAGAGAGATCATTGATCGAGGTGATGTCAAGATTAGCAGAGTTGACACAGAGAGTAATCTAGCAGACCCACTGACCAAGGCTTTGGCGCAGCAGAAGCATGATGGTCATACTAGAGATATGGGGTTGAGGTTGCTCAACCTCTAGGTCTTAGTGCAAGTGGGAGATTGTTGGTGTATATGCCCTAGGACCTAGTTTTGGTCCATCTTTGTACTACTTGACTCTGATATTCATATATATATCTTTCTGGTATTGTCGTTATCATTGTTTGTCTACACCTGCGATTGTGTACTTACATGATAATTTCCCTGGAGACAAATTGGATCTATGCTCAAATGATTGTCCCCAGTCGATGTACCTGAGTGGATATGGGACAACTCTGGTACTTGTGAGACTAGTATATGGGCTGGTTAGGCACGAGGTGCTAACGCAGACATATGGGTATATCAGTGGTGGATATACTGGACCGACCCGCTGTGAGGCTATGACTTGGTGTCATGAATTATCCTCACAAGTGACAGGAGATGCATTGATCCCTTGACTTGCGGTCATTGACCATTCTATATGGTTAGGGACTTGCTTTGATACAACCTAACACCTCGCCGTAGTTGGGAGGTAATAACGGTTGTCATTGAGCATGTCACGACCCATATGAGAAGGTCAATGTATAGACACAGGATTTGCCCCTTCCTAAGGGAAGTATGATATCCATGGAGCTCCTCTATGGTTCTATGACTGAAAGTGTATGGCCATACCTAGGTGAGAACCTGATTTAGTCATAACCATGTGATTGGGTGAAAACAAGTGGTGACACACTTGTCCAATCGGATATTAGTTCGGCAAAGAGACTGTAATGCATCTGTACCTTGTTGCAATGATGGGGATGTCGATGTCGATATCCATTCTGATGACTTGGGTAGCAGCGATGCACTGCTAGGTGCCACTCACTGCTTGTGGTGACATTTGGTCAGTACTGCCAACGTCAGAGGGACCTACAGGGTCGCACACCTTGATACTCGAGTTCTCGTATTGATCGGGAAGCCTTATGATCGAGTTATTGGATAACTCGGATCTATTTTGGAAATTTCATCAGCGCCAATGGGCCTGATGAGATGGAAGGATGTTATTGGAGCAAAACTCCATTTATGGCAGGTTGACCCGAAATTGACCATGGTTGGCCACATTTGGATTAGGGTTGCATTGGATTGGATCCAAGTGCTTAATCAAGCCATGTAATGAAGTTTGGGCTAGCTCATTATCCAATGAGGCCCAATAATAAGTTGTCATGAATAGGCAATAGGCTAAAAGGGTATAATGGGGAGGAAGCCAAGCCCATTGGCGCCTAAGGGGCATAATGGGGTTTGGATGGCAAATTTGCTTCATTAAGGAAGCTTTATGCGCCTAGCCCTCTCCCATTGATAGTGTGAATGCATTAAGGCATTGCTTGGGGCGCAAGGCTAGGCCTTGGCGCACAAGGCAAGGCTTGGTAGCTTATGGAAAGGTTGAATGAGGTTTATGGTAAAGTCTTGGAGACTTTCCTTACCTCAAACCTTCTCATCCAAGCCATACACTTGTCATGATCTCAACCCTTGCCCTAACCGCCTCTAGCTCTTTATAAGTGACCCTAGCCGCCCCCTCTTGTGATGATGCATAATCCTTAGAGGCGTGACAACAAGAGGAGGGGCGAAAGCAAGGGCTTGAAAGGCGACAACACCAAGAAGTGGCGCATCTTCTTCTTCCTTCCAAACCCTAGCCGCAAGCCTCTTCCTTCTCTCTTGACGCAAGGGACTTGATGCTTGGCGGTTTCCCTCTCCCTCATCCTTCTTCATCTTTGGCGCATCTACCTTGGAGGTGGCGCATACTTTGAAGAAGGAGCACAAGACTTGGATCTTCTTCCCGAGGCTAGCATCGGGCGTGGAAGAAGAGGACTCGAGGGGTCCGTGTGTGTGAGACTGTAGAGGGCGCACGCTTGAGCGCCTATCATGACATCGACCTCATCTTGCTCTAAGGTATTTCCTAACTCATCGTGTCGACTCTCTTGCTTGCGATCTTCACTAGGTTTTTGGGACCGGCCTGTTTCGGGGATATTGCTTCCGCTATGCAATGTATTTTGTAATCTCTATCTCTAAAAATTGTAAAATATCCCCGGGGTTTCCCAACAAATGCCCCGTCGATGTTTATGCATCTTATGAGCCAAGTGCTCAAGCCCTTGCTAGGCAAATTCCTAGTCATCTACTTCGATGACATTTTGATCTTCAATTGCACTCGCAATGAACACCTTGAGCATCTTCGCTCAATATTTGAAATTTTGTACAAAGAGTACATCTTTCTATTGTGTCCGCAAGTGCACGAATACTCGAAGTAATAAAAAGATATTGAACCACAGAGACCTCGTTTGTTAAGTATCGAATAGTTGATTTTTCACTAGCTAGGCAATCGAATATGATGAAAGCAAACGATCAGAAATTATACGAAATATCAGAGAGAAAAGCTAGGACTAGGATTTCATCCTCCTTAATTTCAATGATTAGATATAATTAAGTGTTCATCAGTTTATTCTTATCATGATAAAGATGTAATTTACTTCATAATGAAATTATCTCGCTTTCGCGCAGATAATTTACAAAGAATAACCCTCACTTTCGCACATGATTTATTCAATGCTAAAGATAAGTAAATCTTGACAAGGAGATTTAAGATCACTTTCATGCATCTAATCTCTATGTCAATATCTCTAGTAAAACTAAATATTTTCATACTTTAGTTTCATAGGTTCCACTTAAGGGTTTCCAATGATCCAATACCTAATTTCTTATGATATCTTCATGTTTAACTCATTAATATCTCCTAGATCATATTATCAACAAAAACAAAAAACTTCTAAAATCTAGAAATAGAACAAGCCTAATTTCTTACGGTAAGTTCCTAAATCTCAATTTTAGGGTTCCGTGTTTTGCAAGTCACTTTTCAGTCCATATCACAAAACTCTAATACATGTTGACTGTATGAAACTAAAAAAGATTAACGACAATCATCACTTAAGTAGAATTATCATAATAAAAGTATCCTGACGAAATAAAGATCATCTAGTCATTATGAAATTAAGGGGATTACACCCCATGTCCGAAAAGATGTTTAAGTTAGCATGAAGGAACAATTACAATATGCCATAGTTTAGAATGATCAAAAATTGAAAAAGAAGAGGAAATTATTAAACACAGGGCTATAATTGCCCTATACTGAAAATTACAGCCCATAATTTAGCACCGTGAAAGCGATGAACAGTGCAGGCGTCCACTCTTTCGTTGATTTCTCTTCCTTTCGATCTCCTTTCACTCTGAATTTTCTGGAAGTCAATTTCTCTTTGAATCGTAGATCAAAATTAGGCCTTTTGGTTTGGTGATCCTCCTCTCCTCCTCTAGAGTTTTCCCTTTTTACGGTTTTTGAAATGGTGGTCTAAATCGTTTGGAATCACTATCACAAGAATCGGGCTAAAGTAACACCGGGAAAATCGGGCGAAGTCGGCTACCTGGGTCATAATTATGGCCCGTGAAAATGATTACGGCAGTACTGTAATTCCTTCTGTGAAGAAACTAAAAAGAAACACGGGCTGTAATATGATTCACGGCAGTGTCGTGTCATACTTCAAACCTTCCTGATAGAATTACGACTGTAACTATAATACGGCAGTGACGTATTTTCCTCTAGACATAAATCGACCCAAATTACGGCATGTCTCAGGAATTATGATAGTGCCATGGTTTATTCTGTAGGTTTAGTAAAACCATGGTACTGTAATATCAATTATAGGCCTGCCGTAATTTGGTCTGAAACTTTAATTTGCGTGAAATTTGACATGTGATCTTCTCTTGATGTTGGGAATTCATCTATGCACTTAAATTGCTCTAAAACTCCTTAAAATAATGCCTTTTTACTTGAAAATGATCAAAAACTAGAAAAGGTGTAGATTCCATAATATTTGATAAATAAGGCATAAAAATAAGCAAAAGAGCATGAATATGACACAAAAAGACCAATTAAGTGACACAAAATATACTATGAATTTTTATGTCATCACTTCCTAAACACAAAGAAATGCTTTTTCTTGGTTAACCAAGTCCACATCTTAGGTTTCATTGTGTCTAACCACAGTCTCATGGTTGACCCAATAAAGGTTGATGCCATTCGCCATTGGCTGGAACCCAGCTCAGCCATTGAAGTTAAGAGTTTCCTCGGGTTGGCTGCTTTCTACTATTAGTTCATCGAGGTGTTCAGCATGATTGCCTCCCCGATGATCAATTGCATCAGTAAGAATGAGTTCGAGTGGACCCAAGCCACATAGCACACATTTCTCACGCTTAAGGATGTTTTGACCTCAACCCCTATACTTTGTTACCCGACTTCTCAAAAGTATTTAAGGTCGCTTGTGATGCCTCCGGCATAGGCATCAGAGGTGCTCTTAGTCAAGAGGGACACCCTATGACCTTATTTAGTAAGAAACTTAACGCGGTCTGTCATCGATACTCCACATATGACAAGCAGTTCTATGTCATCGTCCAATCTCTAAAGCAGTGGAGACACTACCTCCTCCATTGTGAGTTTATAATCTTTAGTGACCATTAGTCCCTATCATTTCTGAGTGCCTAAAAGAAGTTTGGTTCCCAACAAGCCAAATGGGTAGAATACTTGCACCAATACACATTCATAATTAACAATAAGGCCAGAAAAGAGAACATAGTAGCCGATGCCTTGAGTTGCGTATGAAACCTTCTATGCATCTTGTCTACTAGATTATGGCATCGTGTATGCCACACTTGTCGAGTCTTAGCTGTTGGACCTACCCTACCATCTCCATGAGGGTTTTATGTTATACAACAATCATCTATATATCCCTAGGTCATCCCTTAGGGAACACTTGTTGCACAAGCTGCAAGCCGATGGTGTTGTGGGACACACAAGCATGATAAAACCTTTGAGTTGGCTAAAGAATGGTTCTTTTGGCCATCGCTGTGTAAGCATGTGAAATGTGTTGTACATAATTGCGGCACGTGTCATGTTGCGAAACCCTGCCCTTCAAACACTGGCCTATACACCCCACTCCCAATTCCTCAAGGCCCAAGGTATGACTTTAGTATGGACTTTGTACTTGGGTTGCCGAAGACTACATTCCAGCTCAACTCCATCTTTGTGGTAGTCAACCATTTCTCCAAGATGGCACACTTTATTCTGTGTGCCAAGACCTCGGATGCCTCTCATGTGGCAAGTCTGTTTGTTTGAAAGATTGTTCGTCTCCATGGTCTACCCTTGTTGATCCTCTCCGATCGTGACTCATGTTTTGTCGGCTACTTTTGGCGATCATTGTGGTCAATCCTAGGTACTACCCTTAAGTTCTCCACAGTCTACCATCCACATATAGATGGACAAATTGAGGTGGTCAACCAGAGTCTAAGGAACCTACTTAGATATTTAGTGGGTGATTACCTGATGTCACAGAAATTTAAAGTATATTTTGTATCATTTTATTGGTATTTTTGTGTCATATTCATGCTATTTTGCTTATTTTTATGCCTTATTTATCAAATATTATGGAATCTACACCTTTTCTCGTTTTTGATCATTTTCAGGTAAAAAGGCATTATTTTAAGGAGTTTTCGAGCAATTTGAGTGCTTTAACGAATTCCAATCATCAAGAGGAGATCACACATCAAATTTCACATAAATCGGAGCTTCAGACCAAATTATGGCAGGGCCATAATGAATATTACTGTACTGTGGTTTTACTAAACTTACAAAAGAAACTATGGCACTACCGTAATTTATTTGACCTGCCGTAATTTCGGTCGATTTCTGTCCAGCGAAAAATACGGTACTGCCGTATTATATTTACGGCCGTAATTCTGTCGGGAAGAATTTTGAAGCATTACACAGCACTGCCGTGGTTCATATTATAGCCCATGTTTCTTTTCAGATTCTTCACAGAAAGAATTATGGCACTGCCATAAATATTTTCATGCGCTGTAATTATGACCCAGGTTGCTGACTTTGCTTGATTTTCCCGGTGTTATTGTATTCCGATTCTTGCAATGGAAATTCCAAATGATTTAGACTACCACTTCAAAAACCAAAAAAAGAGTAAAACTCTATAAGAAGAGAAGAAGATCACCGAACCAAAAGCCCTAATTTTGATTCACGATTGGAAGAGAAATTGAGCTTTTCGTCACCGCTCTAGGGTTCGTTGTCGGAAAGTGTATAGACCACCATCGGACGTAAAATTTGAGGGAAAGCTACGCCTGAAGGAGGAGAACATACACCAGAAGTTTCAGAGTGAAAGGAAGTTGACAGAAGGAGAAATCAAAGAAATCGCGGGCACCGCCATTGTTCACTACGCTTTCAAGGACAAATTACGGGCTGTAATTTTCATTACAGCCCTGTGTTTAGTAATTTGTTCTTTCTTCTCAATTTTTGATCAATCTAAACAATGTTTTATTATAAATCTTCCATCATACTAGCTTAAACCTTTTATGGGACAGGGGGTGTAATCTCCTTAATTTCTTAATGACTAGATAATCCTTATTTCGTCAAGATATTTTTGTTATGATAATTCTAGTTAAGTGATGATTGTTTTTAATCTTTTCTAGTTTCAATTGTCAACATGTGTTAGAGTTTTGTAATATGGACTAAAAAGTGTTTCGCAAGACTTAGAACCCTAAAATTGAGATTTGGGAACTCATCGTAAGAAATTAAGTTTGTTCTTATTTCTAGATTTTAGAAGTTTATCTTCTTGTTGAAAATCTGATCAAGGAAATATTAATGAGTTAAACATGAAAATATCGTAAGAAATTAGGTATAGGATCGTTAGAAACCCTCAAGTAGAACATGTGAATCTAAAGTATGAAAATATTTAGTATTCACTTGAGATATTGATATTGAGATTCAATGCACAAAAGTGATTCTAAATCTTTTTTTGTCAAGGTTTACTTATCTTTAACACTGAATAATCCTGTGCGAGAGCAAGGGTTGTTCTGTGTAGATTGTCTACGCGAGAGCGAGATAATTTCTTTATGAAGTAAACTACATCTTTATCATAACAAGGATAAACTGATGACCACTTAATTATATCTAGTTATTAGAATTAAGGTGGATGAAACCCTAGTCCCAGCTTTCTTCTCTGATTTTTCGTGCAATTTCCAATTGCTTGCTTACATCTTATTCGATTGCCTAGCTAGTAAGAAATTAATTCTTTGGTACTTAACAAACGAGGTCTCTGTGGTTCGATATCTTTTATTACTTTGAGTATCCATGCACTTGCGGACACAATAAGTTCTTGGAGTCACTGCCGGGGACCTTGGTTTTTATTAATATTGATGTAATTGATAGTATTGCTAGACTAAGCTTGTTTTCTTTTTGTTTTTCACTATTTTCTTATGATTTTTGAAAAGCTGAGATTAATTCTATTTTCTATTATTTTCTATATATTCTAAGTTTATTTGATTTATCTACTTGTGTATGCGCAGGATCCTTAGATCAGGACCTTTTGTTCCTTTATATTATAATATTAACAAAACTCTTAGACTGCGCAGGAAACTTAGATTTGAGGAGATGAAAGAAGAAGTAGTAATCATGGCAAAAAGGAGATCACTTAGGGATTATGCAACTAGGAGATACATTCTAGCATTGCTAGACCAGTGATCGAGGCTAATAATTTTGAAATCAAGCTAGCTTTTCTATCTATGATCCAGTAGAATCAGTTTGGAGGATCTCCACTTGAAGATCCTAATCAACATTTTGCTTTATTTCTTGAATTTTGTGCTACAATTAATTAATGGTGTTTGCAGTGACACCTTGAAAATTAGATTATTTTCTTTTTCTCTCAAGGACCGAGCATGTTCTTGGCTGCAATCTCAACCTGCCGGTACCTTTATTACCTGGGATCAATTGTCTAATACTTTCTTGATGAAGTACTTTCTACCCAGCAAGACAATCCAGTTGAGGAACCAGATTACAAGCTTTGCACAATGGGATGGTGAGTCTTTTAGTGAGGCATGGGAACGTTTCAACGAATTACAACGGAAGTGACCTCACCATGGCTTAGAAAAATGGGTTTTAATTCATACTTTTTATAATGGTTTACTCTATAATACCCGTTTTACTATTGATGCTGCTGCAGGTGGAGCCCTCATGAACAAGACCATTGATGATGCTTTCACTCTGCTCAAGGAAATGGCGCTGAACCACAACCAGTGGACCACTGAGAGAGGAGTGATATATTGTCCTCCACATGGTAAGAATGAGAATGATGATTGGCGCACTATGGTTGAAAAGGTAGATTCTTTGTGCAATAGATTTGATTCTTTTCAAATGCAAACTGCTGTAGTTTCATCTTCTATTATTTGTGAAGTTTATGGTAATTAAGGACACTATTCTGAGGAGGGTAAAGTAATTGTTGATTAGGGTATAGAACATGTGAATGCTATAGGGGGATATAATTAGGGTAGACATAATAATGATCCCTACTGTAGTACATATAACCATGGATGGAGAAATCACCCAAATTTATCTTGGAAAAGTTAAAATAATACAGGGGATAGGCTGAGAATAGAGGATATCAACAGAGACAAAATCAAAATCAAAACTAATTCCAAAATTCTAATGTTGAGTCCATGCTTGAAAAATTTATGGCCAGTAAAAATCAATTCATGATAAATCAAAACCAAATCATGACAAATCAAAATAAGGAAATTGAAGATCTTAAAGGAATAGTTAGTCAATTTACTTCTGAAATAGAATCTTTAGCAGTTTACAATAAAATTTTAGAAAATCAAATAGCACAACAGGTTAGCACTTCTTATAGACCCCCAGGAAAATTGCTTGCTAAACCTGAACCAAACCCTAGGGAACACTGTAATGCTATAACTACTAGGAGTGGGAAGCAATTAGATGAACCTAGAGGTAGATTTGAGGATGAAGAAGAGCCTGAGATTGAACAGAGCAGTGAACCAGTCTTAGAAAAACCTCCTGTACATGTGCAATCCCATACTAGTTCGCCACCTCACCAGGGTGATGAACCTAAAGGAGATGAGCCATGTCACCCTAAAATTTCTAGACCTAGTTCACCTGCACCTTATAGACTACCCATACCTTTTCCCCAGAGACTAGTCCAAGCTAAGTTAGATAAGCAATTTGGGAAATTTCTTGATGTTTTGAAAAGGCTTTATATTAATATTCCATTTACTGATGCTTTATCTCAAATGCCCACTTATGCTAAATGCCTGAAATAAATTTTGTCTAATAAAAGAAAAATAGAGGACTATGACACTGTGGCATTGACTGAGGAATGTAGTGCTAGCATTCAGAACAAACTGCCACCAAAATTAAAGGATCCATGTAGTTTCTCTATTCCTTGTTTGATTGGGAGTATGGCTTTTGACCGAGCCTTATGTGATTTGGGTGCTAGTGTAAGCCTAATGCCTTTATCTGTTTGCAGGAAACTGGACATGAGAGAGCCCAAACCAACTTCTATATCTTTGCAGCTCGCCGATCATTCTATTAAGTATCCTATAGGGATTCTTGAGGATGTTCCTATCCAGGTTGGTAAGTATTTTGTTCCAGTAGATTTTATAGTTCTTGAGATGGAGGAGGATGCAAAGATTCCTATCATATTAGGTAGACTGTTCTTAGCCACAGCAGGAGCAATTATTAAGGTAAAGAACGGTAAACTCACATTGAATATTGGAGATAAAAAAATTGAGTTTGATTTGAATGAATCTATGAAAAAACCATCATATTTTGGATCTTGCTATAGTATACATGATGTAGATGGCACTATCTATGATCTTAGTGATTTATTTGTTGAAACTTCTACATATAATTCTGATTTAGATGATAATTCTCCTTTTGACTCTAGTTTAGATATTAGTTTTGAAATTCATGATCTATTAGAATGCATTGTTCTTGATGATAAAAAGACTGAGGAAGAGAAGATTCCAAAAGTTGAACTTAAGGTTATACCTGATAATCTTCATTATGAATTTCTTAGACTTGATTCTACTTACCCTGTTATTGTTGATGCACAACTTAGTAAAAGGGAGACAAATTTACTTCTCAGGGAATTGAGGATTCATAGGAAGGTAATTGGGTACACAATGGATGACTTAAAGGGAATTAACCCCTCTTTTTGTATGCACATAATTTTGATGGAAGAGGAGCACAAGCCACATGCAAATTTTTAAAGGAGACTTAACACCTCTATGAAGGAAATTGTAAAGAAGGAGGTACTGAAATTACTTGATGCAGGCATTATTTATCCTATCTCTGACAGTAAATGGGTAAGTCCTGTTCATTGTGTTCCAAAGAAGGGAGAAGTAACTGTAATGAAAAACAAGGATAATGAGTTGATTCCTGTTAGGACAGTGATTAGTTGGCACATGTGCATAGATGATAGAAAATTGAATGCTGCCACTCGGAAAGACCACTTTCCTTTACCTTTTATTGTTCAGATGGTTGAGAGACTTGCAAACCATTCTCATTTCTGTTTCTTAGATGGATATTTTGGATTTTTCCAAATTCCTATACATCCTGATGACCAAGATAAGACCACTTTCACTTGCCCATATGGTACTTTTGCATATAGGAGAATGCCTTTTGGATTGTGTAATGCACCTACTATTTTTCAGAGGTGTATGATGGCTATTTTTTTACTTTATTAAGGATTTTATAGATGTTTTTATGGATGACTTTTCTATATATGGTTTTTCTTTTGATGATTGTTTGGCTAACTTATCTCGAGTTTTGTAGAGGTGGGAAGAAACTAATCTTGTGCTTAACTGGGAAAAGTGTCATTTCATGGTTAGGCAGGGGATAGTTTTGGGGCACCTAATTTCAGAAAGAGGAATAGAAGTTGATAAAGCCAAAGTTGAGGTGATAGAAAAATTGGAGCCTCCCACCACAGTAAAAGAAGTCCAAAGCTTCCTAGGACATGCAGGATTCTACCGGCGATTCATCAAAGATTTCTCTAAACTTGCTAGACCTCTTATAAATTTACTTTGTAAAGATGTTAAATTTTCTTTTGATGAAGATTGTTTGTCTGCTTTTCAGAAGTCGAAGAAGGCTTTGATTTCAGCGCCCATCATTCAGCCACCAGATTGGAGTTTGCCCTTTGAGCTCATGTGTGACGCTAGTGATTATGTAGTAGGAGCAGTCCTTGGTTAGAGAAAAGAGAAAAAATTTTATATTATCTATTATGCTAGTAGGACCTTGGATGATACACAGAGAAATTATACCACTACTGAGAAAGAACTTTTGGCTATAATTTTTGCTTTTGATAAATTTAGATCATACTTGATTAACTCTAAGGTTGTGGTATACACTGATCATGCTGCGGTGAAGTATTTGATGCAGAAGAAGGATAGTAAACCGCGCTTGCTTAGATGGATTTTACTCTTGCAAGAGTTTGATTTGGAAACAAGGATAAAAAAGGGATCAAAAAACTTTGTTGCAGATCACCTCTCAAGAATATTGGTAGATGCTGAAAAAGGTGATTTAATCAATGATTCCTTTCCTAAAGAACAACTCTTAGCTATTGAATAGATCAAGGCTCCATGGTATGTTGATATAGTTAATTACTTAGTAGCTAATGCTTTTCCTCTTGATTTGAGTTATCAAAGAAAGAAGAGATTCTTGGCTGAAGTAAAAAACTATTTTTAGGATGAGCCTTATGTATTTAGGAGATGTGTAGATGGAATTTTTAAGATATGTATACCTGAAGAAGAAATCATAGATATATTATTTCAGTATCATGGATCTTCATATGGAGGGCATGCTAGTACTAAGAAAACTGTTTTTAAAGTTCTACAATCTGGATTTTATTGGCCCTCAATTTTTAAAGATGCATGAAATTTTATTTTATCTTGTGATAGATGTCAAAGGATAGGAAACATTAATAGAAGACATGAGATGCCACTGTCCACAATTCTTGAGGTTGAAATATTTGATGTTTGGGGGATAGATTTTATGGGACCTTTTCCATCATCTGGAGGTAACAAATACATACTTGTGGCAGTTGATTATGTTTCTAAGTGGGTAGAGGCCCTTGCTTCTCCTACCAATGATTCTAGGGCTGTTGTTAAATTGTTTAAAAAGATTATCTTTCCACGATTTGGGACACCACGAGTAGTGATTAGTGATGAAGGCGCACATTTTATAGAACATAAGTTCTCAGCTTTGCTTAGAAAGTATGGGGTGAATAATAGAATTGCAACACCTTATCATCCCCAAACAAGTGGACAAGTTGAGATATCAAATAGAGAGATCAAAGAAATTTTGGAAAAGACTATGTCACACATGATAAAGGATTGGGCATTCAAGCTTGATGATGCACTTTGAGCCTATCGAACTGCTTTTAAAACACCAATAGGTATGTCTCCTTTTCAATTAGTTTATGGTAAATCTTGTCAACTACCTATAGAGCTCGAGCATAAGGCGTTCTGGGCAATCAAAGCACTGAACTTCGATTTGAAGAATGCGGGGGAAAAAAGGAGGTTATAATTGAACGAGCTAGATGAGATTAGACTCTCCGCTTACGAAAATGCAAAAATTTATAAAGAGAGGACTAAGAAATGGCATGATCGACATATCCCCAGGAAGGAATTCCAACCAGGTGACTTTGCTCTTTTGTTTAATTCTAGATTGAGACTTTTTCCTAGTAAACTTAAGTCTCGCTGGTCTGGACCTTTTCAGGTTAAGAAAACCTACACCTATGGAGCTGTGGATATATGGAGTGACAAAATGGGGGAGTTCAATGTTAATGGTCAGAGGTTGAAGCATTATTTTCAAGAAGAACAGATTGAGGAAGGAGAAAAGTTTCAACTTGATGAACCATGATGAGTCTGAGTGCAGAACGGTCAAGCTAATGACCTTAAAATTAGTGCTTCTTGAGAGGCAACCCAAGCATTCTTACTTAAGTCTATTTACTAATATTTTGGTTTATTTTTAGAACTAATTTTTCTTTTTTTTAAGGAAAAATTGAGTTTTGCGCAAAATACGACACTACCATAATGCAAATTACGGGCCATAATTTAGGTCCATTTTCGTCTAGAGACTTTTGAGTCTTTTACGGCAGTACCATAAGTGATTTTATGTGCCGTAATTTAGTTTAGTTTTTGACCAAAAAGTTTTATGGTTTTTACGGTGGTACCATAAGTATTTTCATTGGCTATAATTTTGATCAAAATCTTTCCCGATAGTTTTGCGTCTTGATGGAGGCAGTAGCCCTGCTCTGAGGATATCTGCTCGGACTCGTAGGGCACCTAATCGATATGGGTTCCCTTAGAGTCCCCTCTCTCTTGCATTGCATCTTAGGATAAGTTGTTTTCAATAACACCATGCATCATGTAGTCAAATATGGTAAGTCCACTTGTAGTAGGTAGTGCATTGTAATTCATGAAACTTATTGTACTCTTGCATCATGATAGAGTAGTACATGCATATAGTAGGTTCCATTTGGCAGGTCACTCAAGTAAGAAGCAGCTCAAGCTCCAGCTCAACATCACTCAAAGTCCACTCACCAAGTCCAGCTCCAGAAAAGGAAAGAAGACTTCAATGTCCAAGTTCACTTCAAAGCCATGCTATGACTCACTTGCCATCCTTGTTTGGGCGCATATTCAAGAAATCAAATCAGCCACCTCATCATGATATGCGCCAACCTCTATTACACTCAAGAAATGCATTCAATTCCCTCATCCATCAAGATCCAAAATCAAAGGGAACATCCATCAAGATCCACAATCAAAGGAGAGCATTTATGAAGACATTTATGTTGAGTTGCCATCTCTTGTTGCCGCCCAAGCTCTCATGGAAAGGATTCGAAATTTGAAATCCTTGCCCATGCGCCAACAAACATCATGAAGACACTCTCATCGCCCATTTAATGAATTGCCAAGAGAAGATCATCCATAGAAGGAAGCTCTTAAAGAGGATTTGCTCCCACCTCCTCATGATGATTTTGAATTTCAAATTCCATCCATCTTTGTAGAGGGCGCATGGAAGCAAATGACTATCCTGCCCTAGCTCCATCTCGCCTATAAAAGCATAACCTTCCCCCTTGTATTCGATTACCTCTTGATGAAATATATTGTCTATTAGTTGCCTAGCTTAATTAATTGTGTTAGTGATTGAAGTTCTTTAGCCGAGTTCTCCTCTTCCCTCTAGCTCTTCCACCGAAGCTCTAAGAAGTTCTTCCCCTTGCTTGTGTGCGCCATCTCAAGAAGGGTTTCCCTCACTCTCGGTTTGGAGCAAGAAGAAGATCACCACTTGGCTTCAAGGAGCTTCCAACTCAATTAGCTAAGTTTCTTCCTTAACCTTTGCATTAGATTTTAAGAACTCTTCTCTACACTAAACCTTGTTTATTTACATTGTAGCTTGCGCTTGGAGTGGATAAAGAAGGGGCGCCTTCCCCTTCCTTCTCTTTCTCCCCCTCCTTCTCTTTAGTTGCTTAATATTAGCAAGGGAATTTGTGAGGCTTAACCTCACCCCTTGATTTACTCCTGTATTAAAATCCGTGGATTGTACGGATCTTCTGTGTTTGCTTGTAAGCTCCACCCTACACCTTCCATCAGAGTTGGACCGGTGAAGAACGGGAAGCACAGCCCTTCAATTCTCAAGGGTTGCATTGTAAGTTTATTTCCTGCAGTTACTGCTTTCTAGTGTAGAACTTTCTTACTGCTCTTAGTTTAAACTCGGATTTTCTTATCTATTTAAAATACAAAAAAATTAGTTTTCTAAACCTCGTTAGTTTAATCTCGGTTTTCCCTATTATTAAGCTATCTATCAAAATCCGTTTTCAAAAGCGTTGTTTGAATGCTTTAGACCCCCCCGTCCTACATCAGCTTGGTATCAGAGCATAGGCTCTTAGACTAGAATTTTAAGCCTCAAACTTATTTTCTACTTCTAAGCGATCTTTGGATTTAGGTTGTTGAAAGAATTTGACTACCTAGTTATCTATCACTTTGCCTTATTTTTCAAAACTATAGTTTTCAAAACACCCATGCAAACTCGGTCTAAAACCCAACAACAAGAACAAAATCCCACTATGGATCGCAATGCTACAGATGAAAGGTTTGAGTTCTTAACTGAGCAAATAGGGACCCTTACCCGAAGCCTTAACCAACTTACTACTGAATTTCATGATTTTAGGGAGAGGTCTTCTCATCATGCTAGTGAACCGCCTAGCCCTCATCATGTAGAAACCCAACAACCACCTGCGTGGAACGGGCATCAAACCCCAAACCGTGCAGGCGCCCAACCTATGTGGTGTTGGGGTATGCCCTTAAGCCTAATGTTTGAGGCCTTGGGATTGTAACAGTATCATGTAATAAACTCTTGTGTTTATAAAGGCATGGTTATTATTCAGTTTGTTACCTTGTCTGCTGCAATAAGTATACTTCTGAATAATGTCTCAAAGCTGTTCAGCTGGGCTGACATGCTATTATGTCCTTAGTCGATGTATCTTGGTGAACATGAGACAGCCTTGATATGGTTAAGACTAATATGTGTTCTAATCTTATAGGATGCTTCGAGCATGGAATAAGATATAGACTCATGAGTACATTGGATGTACTGGACAGACCCTACTAGGATATTCAGTTGCTTGTCACAATGTGAATAATCCTTGAGTGCAACAAGTGGCACATTTCCTCTGACTTGAGATCACTTGTGTTTTCTAAATGATGATTGTCATTGTTTTGAGGTAGTTCAATATCATTTGAAACATAATGATTATAGACTATCTTGGATGGTGAGCTTGAGTCATGTTAGGGCACTAGTGATAGACATAGGATTGCCGTCTCCTTGTTTAAGGAGTGTGATGTTCTAAAGGGGCCCCCTGGATGAGATGATTGAGAAAGTGTATGGCCATACCCTGGTGACAGTGTTCATCTGATCTAATCATGCTCATCATATTGGAGCTACAAGCTTGACACGCTTGTCCAATAAGAACATCCAGTGGCAAAGGAAGTATGCATGCCTTGTGAATTGGATTCACACTTGTGCTGTGGTTTGGGTGTAGTCTTGGAAGACTCTTTTCTTTATACCGGGAGACAGTGATGTGTTGCTAGATACCCCTCACTGATCGTGATAACGTGGGTTATCGTTACCGACATTTAAAGGAAACCCTCAGGGTCGCACAATTTGATGATATGGCTTACTTAAGTCAGATCGTGTGGACTGAATTGTTCGAGATCAGTTTAAAGGGATTTAATCTCTGATTGTAAGTGAGATCTAGTCTGATCATGTATGATTGATTAGAGCTTGAGATCGGTAAGCTTCGATCGAGAGAATAGATGCTAGATCGGTGAGATCAGAAGCATCAAGAGATCGACGGTTAGATCTGGAGCCTTAGGGTTTAATTTGATCTAGACCATGTCGCTTGGCTTATTTGGTCTTTGAACCAGACCAAGATGAACCGGCTCATGGATGAGCGAGTGGTTCAAAATAAGAGAAGAGATTTGCAACTTGTGAACGTGGAGACGTGTTTGCTATTTTTAGATAGCATGTCTCTTACGTGACCACATCTCACGTTGGCTCTATGGTCGCTCATCACTCTCGCCTCTTGCCTCTTCTTGTGTGGCTTGCTCTCTCGTGAAGAAGAGTTTTGACGAAAAGAAGGAGGAAATCGCTAAGCAAGTTTTTCTCTTCCCTTCATACGATTGTGATACTTGGACGATCCTTGCTAGCACAAGGGACGACAAGAAGAAGCGCATTCTCATCTTGTGTGTGACGATTTGGAGAAGATCTCGTTTGATCTTTGCTTCCAAGGCGCCATCTAGAAATGGCCATGGTATGAATCGCATTCATTCTTGTTTACAAGTTATATCAAAGTTAATCATACTTCATGCACCGATTCTTTGAAACCCTAGTATCCGCTGCCCATGTTTCTGTTTGCGCCAGTTTAGGGTTTTTCCCCCTTAGTCTGGGGACTTTCAATTGGTATCAGAGCAAAGGTTAACGCATGTTTTTATGATTGCTTAATGCTTGGTCTTCATGTTTGATCCATACTTGTGCATATGCTTAGATCTACATGACATGCGAAAGTGTTATGATAGTTTTTATCATCTTGCGAAAATACATCTATTATGTATGTTTCTATCTTTTGCGCATGTTTGATGTGTTGGCGCATCTTAGGTTTTCAAAATCTAAATTACTTGCGCGACCTCACTGATCTAAGGCCTTGCATTAAACCCTTAGACGGGTTATTAGGGTTGAAGTCACCCCCTAGGTTAGATCCAAAAGTCTGATCAGACCATCTGACAGCCTTGATGGGTTGACCAGGTAGCACCTGTGCGCAAGCACGTGGTGGCTACAGGTCGGCTGCAGACAGGCGTGTAGCGATGTCTGATTGAAACAACCGATGAACGCACATGAGTTAGGCCCGGGGTCACACCCGCTTGCCAGACCTCATTGTGGTTGTTCAGCCCTGGCGCATGCATGGTTGACCTTATGGTCGACTCAAGTCAGTTAGGACTTGGTGCATGCAAGGGCAGTGGATCTGACTAGGATGGATGAGTGGATCCCTAGTAATGGACCGTTGTAAGGTTGTAGGGCAAATAAGGAAATTAAAATTGATGCCTATGGGGTTTTCGAAATTTAATTTTCATGATTGGATCACATGTTGAATGATGCCATGTGCTTGTCTATTTATTCTTATGTGGGCTGCCCATGTTAAATGTCTGCTGTGCTGGGGCCTGCGTGCCTGGAAATTAAAGTTATAAATTAATTATTGTGATCTGCGCATCACATTGCTTTAATTTATAAAATGTAATTGACCTGCGTGTCAATCTTGTCTAGATAGTTAAATTTGTAATTTAATTAGACAAGAGCACAGAGCACACATGGCAAAGGCGCATGCAGCAGAGGCTTGACCAGGAGGGAGGTCCAGGGTTCGACTCTGGGACCAGGCGCATTTTCCCTGGTAGGCACACCTGAGCTGCAGATGGCGCTTGGGCCCTGGTTTGGGCCAGATGAGCAGCAAAAGCCCCATGAACAAGAGCAAGTGAAGACTTAAGTTATGATTAAGATCTTACTAGGGCTATGGGCTTTTACCACATAAGATCCATGCTTTCTTTTATTGTTTATATAAGTAGAACAGCATGTTTTAATTTATCTTCTGCTATCACCATAGGAATTGCATGATAGTCAAGAAGATAAAAGACCGTTAAAATCCAACGCTTAAATATCAAGCTCGTAAGCCTTCTGACGCGAAACCTCACTGTTCTGACTATCGTTGGAGCCGTGTTGTACCCACTCAGTGGGCACGTCCATCTATCTTCAGACGGTGCGGGATTACACCTGCGTGTTACAGAGAAGGGATTTATCGCTTCTCGTTGCTCAGCATAGCACGTGGTGGTCCAGGGAGTAGGTCGGGTCAGCTTGACCATGTAGGCTACATATGTGGCGCATATGGTAGCACATGGAGGCAGCCATCTGTGGGGTCAGAGACTATGTTGTACCAACTCAGTTGGCATAGTCTGCTGGATTGCCCAGATGAAGGGGAATCGCACGGGTTGGCGATCGGCAGGGACTGCCTACCAGAAATTAGTGCTTGTACTCTCTGTGCACCTTATCTCGCCTGAGCGGGACGCGGAGACCAAGTATGAAATCTGGATCCCATCTCACTAAAAGAGTGTTTACTCTTTCGGGCTGTTTTGCTGGATTTTTCAGCCAGATAAAATAGTGAGAAAAAGAATCATTCTTAAGTCCTGAATTGATTCTTTACATTGATACTGACCTTGCTGTTCTTGCATTGTTGTAGATTCCTGCAGCAACGAACACCATGAGCTTCAATGTGCGATCCCTACTGGAAAGGGAGAAGTTTGCTGGGCCGAACTTCTCTGACTGGTTTGGACACCTTAAGATCGTTCTTAAGGCTGAGAGGAAACTGTATGTCCTCGAGACGGCGATACCGCCTCAGCCCGCTCCGAACGCCGCAAGGGCGGTTCGGGAAGCTTATGAAAAGCACGTCAATGATAGCATTGATGTCGCTTGCCTAATGCTAGCGTCTATGACGCCACCGCTGCAGCGTCAGCATGAGGATATGTCTGCTATAGACATGATAGCAAACCTCAAGATGCTGTATGCTGCACAGGCGAGGACAGAACGCTATAATCTGACAAAGCTTTTCTTTCAGAGCAAACTGGCTGAAGGGAGCCCAGTGGGAGCTCACGTGCTCAAGATGATTGGGCACAAGGAGGCTCTAGAGAAACTGGGGCATACCATCAACCAGGAGCTTGCTGTAGATATTATTCTGCAGTCTCTCCCGCCCTCTTTCGATGCGTTCATTATTAACTTTAATATGAACAAAATCGATTGTACTCCGGCAGAGCTGCTGAATATGCTCTTGACTACTGAGGAAACTCTAAAGGCTAAGCCTTCGACCTCTGTCTTAATGGTTCCTTCCAGGAACAAGAAGAAGGGGAAGAAGGGCAAGGCCCCTGTCAAGAGCTACAGCAAGGTTCTGAAGCAGAAGGTTAAGCGGTCCAAGGAATACAGGTGTTTCCACTGTAGCCAGCTGGGTCACTGGAAAAAGGACTGTAAAGCGCTCCAAGGAGATAAGAGGGGAAGCTTCGCTTCTGGCTCAGGTATTTACGTGACGGAAGTCATGGTTTCATCTTCTTCTATATCATGGGTGTTGGACACTGCATGTGGAGTTCACATTTGTTCAAATGTACAGGAACTCAAGAGAAGAAGGCAGGTGGGACAGCATGAGGTGGACCTACGCGTTGGAAACGGGGCACGGGTTGCTGCTGTTGCTGTAGGAGACTATTTCATTTATTTACCATCTGGTCTTGTATTAGAACTAAACAGTTGTTACTTTGTTCCCAGTATTACTAAAAATATTATCTCTATTCCTGCTCTTGTTAGGAAGGGATTTTCCTTTGAATGCAATATTTCAAAGTGTGTTTTATCTTTTGATAATATTGTTTATGCAACTGGTTCAATTAACAATGGGTTATTCATGTTGGACATGGAAAGTTCTATACAAAACATTGATATTAAGAAAGCCAAGTATGCTGATGACAGCATCTTGCTATGGCATAGTCGTTTAGGCCATATTAACAAGAAACGCATTAAGCGGTTGCATGATCATGGACTGCTGGGATCATTCTCCTATGAGGAGATTGATACATGCAAGGCTTGTTTAATGGGTAAAATGACGAAGTCACCTTTTCCTAACAAAGGTCAAAGGGCTTCAGGTTTACTTGACCTTATACACAGTGATGTGTGTGGGCCATTTAGTAAACATGCCAGAGGTGGCTATCAGTACTTCATTACCTTTACTGATGATTTCAGTAGGTATGGGTATGTCTATTTAATGAGACATAAAAGTGAATCTTTTGACAAGTTCAATGAGTTCAAGAATGAAGTACAAAATCAGCTAGGCCGAAATATCAAGGCACTTCGTTCTGATCGAGGTGGAGAATACCTAAGTCATGCGTTTACTGACTATCTAAAGGAGTGTGGGAATATCTCACAACTCACTCCGCCAGGAACACCGCAATGGAATGGTGTGTCTGAAAGGAGAAATAGAACGTTACTTGATATGGTTCGTTCTATGATGAGTCAGGCTACTCTTCCATATTCCTTTTGGGGGTTTGCACTGGAAACAGCTGCAAAGGTACTAAACCGAGTGCCATCCAAGGCCGTTTCTAAGACTCCATATGAGTTATGGTATGGGAAACAGCCGAGCTTGACATTTATCAGGATCTGGGGCTGCGAGGCTTATGTCAAAAAGCTCGCCTTTGGGAAACTAGAGAGCAGATCTGACAAATGCATCTTTGTCGGTTACCCTAAGGAAACTAAGGGTTATTATTTCTACGATCCCAAAGAGAACAAGGTTTTTGTTGCTCGGACGGCCATATTTCTTGAGAAGGAATTTCTTCTGCAAGAGGCCAGTGGGAGAGAAATAAAGCTGGATGAGAATCCAGAAGAAGGACAAAGTGCGCAAGCAGAGTTGGATGAGCCTGAGCCGGTAGAACGGGTTTCTGATCAACCTGAGGCTCAGATATCACGGGAACCGCGAAGATCGGGAAGGATCCGTCGACAGCCTGAGCACTATGACGGAGTCTACATCATTGATAATGATGAGCCCCTCTCTTATGCGGATGCGGTCAGTGGACCGGAGTCAGCGAGATGGCTTGAAGCTATGCGCGCCGAGATGGACTCCATGTCAGATAACCAAGTCTGGGATTTGGTTGATCCGCCTCCGGGAGTTATCCCTATAGGCTGTAAATGGATCTTCAAGAAGAAGATTGACATGGATGGTAACGTGGTTACCTATAAAGGTAGGCTAGTTGCGAAAGGTTTCAAACAAATCTACGGGATAGATTATGATGAAACTTTCTCACCTGTAGCTATGTTTAAGTCTATTCGGATTCTTTTCGCGATAGCTGCATATTATGATTATGAGATCTGGCAGATGGATGTGAAAACAGCTTTTCTTAATGGAAATCTGGATGAGGATGTGTATATGACACAACCAGAAGGTTTCACTAATCCATCAGATCGTCATAAGATATGCAAGTTAAAGAAGTCCATTTATGGACTGAAACAAGCATCGAGAAGCTGGAATATTCGTTTTGATGAATCAGTCAGTAAATTTGGTTTCATCAAGAACGAGGATGACCCGTGTGTATATAAGAGGTTTAGTGGGAGCGTGATTACTTTCCTAGTCCTCTACGTCGATGACATCTTGATCATTGGAAATGACATTCCTGAAATGCATGCAGTTAAGGCATGGTTAAGGAAATGTTTCCAGATGAAAGATCTAGGAGAAGCAGCCTATATATTAGGTGTAAAGATCTACAGGGATAGATCTAAGAGGCTTCTCGGGCTATGCCAGAGTACTTACATCGATAAAGTCCTGGAGAGATTTCATTTAGAGAATTCTAAACGAGGATATCTTCCAGTCAGACATGGTCTGAATCTTTCGAAGAGTCAGTGTCCACAAACACAGACTGAGAAAGATGAAATGGACAATACGCCTTATGCTTCGGCTATTGGATCCATTATGTATGCGATGTTGTGTACTCGCCCAGACGTCGCTTACGGGTTAAGAGTGACCAGTCGGTTCCAAAGTAATCCAGGTCAGGCACACTGGATTGCAGTCAAGAACATTTTAAAATATCTGCGGAGGACCAAAGATATGTTCTTGATATATGGTGGTCAGGAAGAACTCAGTATTGAAGGATATACTGACGCTTCGTTCCAGTCTGACCAGGATGATTTCCGATCGCAATCAGGCTATGTTTTTAGCTTGAATGGAGGAGCAGTGGTGTGGAAGAGTTTCAAACAGTCAACTGTTGCTGATTCCACAACAGAAGCCGAGTATGTTGCAGCCTCGGAAGCATCCAAGGAGGCAGTGTGGATTCATAAGTTCGTGAGAGAACTTGGTGTTGTTCCTTCGAGTGCAGATCCTTTGGTTATCTTCTGTGATAACACTGGAGCAATCGCACAAGCAAAGGAACCACGGTCACACCAGAAGTCCAAGCACATACAGAGACGGTTTCATTTGATCAGGGAGATCATAGATCGTGGCGAGATCAAAGTCTGCAAGGTTCATACAGATGACAATCTGGCTGACCCGCTTACAAAGCCTCTGGCGCAGCAGAAGCATGAGAAGCACTGTAATAATATGGGTTTGAGATTTCTCAACCATTAGATTAAGCGCAAGTGGGAGATTGTTGGGGTATGCCCTTAAGCCTAATGTTTGAGGCCTTGGGATTGTAACAGTATCATGTAATAAACTCTTGTGTTTATAAAGGCATGGTTATTATTCAGTTTGTTACCTTGTCTGCTGCAATAAGTATACTTCTGAATAATGTCTCAAAGCTGTTCAGCTGGGCTGACATGCTATTATGTCCTTAGTCGATGTATCTTGGTGAACATGAGACAGCCTTGATATGGTTAAGACTAATATGTGTTCTAATCTTATAGGATGCTTCGAGCATGGAATAAGATATAGACTCATGAGTACATTGGATGTACTGGACAGACCCTACTAGGATATTCAGTTGCTTGTCACAATGTGAATAATCCTTGAGTGCAACAAGTGGCACATTTCCTCTGACTTGAGATCACTTGTGTTTTCTAAATGATGATTGTCATTGTTTTGAGGTAGTTCAATATCATTTAAAACATAATGATTATAGACTATCTTGGATGGTGAGCTTGAGTCATGTTAGGGCACTAGTGATAGACATAGGATTGCCGTCTCCTTGTTTAAGGAGTGTGATGTTCTAAAGGGGCCCCCTGGATGAGATGATTGAGAAAGTGTATGGCCATACCCTGGTGACAGTGTTCATCTGATCTAATCATGCTCATCATATTGGAGCTACAAGCTTGACACGCTTGTCCAATAAGAACATCCAGTGGCAAAGGAAGTATGCATGCCTTGTGAATTGGATTCACACTTGTGCTGTGGTTTGGGTGTAGTCTTGGAAGACTCTTTTCTTTATACCGGGAGACAGTGATGTGTTGCTAGATACCCCTCACTGATCGTGATAACGTGGGTTATCGTTACCGACATTTAAAGGAAACCCTCAGGGTCGCACAATTTGATGATATGGCTTACTTAAGTCAGATCGTGTGGACAGAATTGTTCGAGATCAGTTTAAAGGGATTTAATCTCTGATTGTAAGTGAGATCTAGTCTGATCATGTATGATTGATTAGAGCTTGAGATCGGTAAGCTTCGATCGAGAGAATAGATGCTAGATCGGTGAGATCAGAAGCATCAAGAGATCGACGGTTAGATCTGGAGCCTTAGGGTTTAATTTGATCTAGACCATGTCGCTTGGCTTATTTGGTCTTTGAACCAGACCAAGATGAACCGGCTCATGGATGAGCGAGTGGTTCAAAATAAGAGAAGAGATTTGCGACTTGTGAACGTGGAGACGTGTTTGCTATTTTTAGATAGCATGTCTCTTACGTGACCACATCTCACGTTGGCTCTATGGTCGCTCATCACTCTCGCCTCTTGCCTCTTCTCGTGTGGCTTGCTCTCTCGTGAAGAAGAGTTTTGACGAAAAGAAGGAGGAAATCGCTAAGCAAGTTTTTCTCTTCCCTTCATACGATTGTGATACTTGGACGATCCTTGCTAGCACAAGGGACGACAAGAAGAAGCGCATTCTCATCTTGTGTGTGACGATTTGGAGAAGATCTCGTTTGATCTTTGCTTCCAAGGCGCCATCTAGAAATGGCCATGGTATGAATCGCATTCATTCTTGTTTACAAGTTATATCAAAGTTAATCATACTTCATGCACCGATTCTTTGAAACCCTAGTATCCGCTGCCCATGTTTCTGTTTGCGCCAGTTTAGGGTTTTTCCCCCTTAGTCTGGGGACTTTCATGTGGAATGGATACCCAAATCCAAACCATGAAGGAACCCATCCTCAACCAAATGGATACCCCAATCCAAACCATGTGGGAAACCACCAACCCAATATGTGGAATGGACCTCCTATTCAAACCCCACCTCAACCCAGATTCAGGGAGGATGATGTGCACCGCGCCATCAAACTCAACCCACCAACCTTCAATGGCTCTCTAGAACCCCGAGACTTCTTGGACTGGACAACCAAACTCGAACAATATTTCGAGTGGAGTATGATCCCTGAGCACAGCAAGGTCCGACTTGCAAAGTGCCTTCTTGAGGGAAATGCTAGGTTGTATTGGACCAATGTAGAGAACAACCAACAAAGACTCAACCTTTCTTCCATAGACACCTGGCTAGAAATGCGCCAACAACTTAAACTGAAATATGTTCCCTCATATTTTCAGAGTAAGTTGTTTGACCAAGCCTCTAGCTTAACCCAAGGAGCAATGACCGTTGACCAATACACTGCTAGCTTTGAGGAATTCCTCCTTAGGGGAAACCCAGGAGAAAACCCTCTATTTACCCTTAGCAGGTATAAAAATGGTCTCCGATCTGAGATTAGAAAGGGCCTTACCTACTACCAGATAGATTCCATAGAGGTTGCCCATCTTAGAGCCAAGGAGATTGAACAAGAACTTAAGGTTGCCTATAGGAAAGAGTTTAGTGCCTCTAGACCAAGTCCTAGACCAACCCAACCTCAAAGCTCTCCTAGACCAACCCAACCGCAAAACTCTAACACTCCTAGAACCAATCCCTCGAGTTATCCAGAATCATCTAGGGTCAAGTGCCATGGGTGTCAACAATATGGACACTATATAAAAGACTGTCCCAAACAAGTCTTATACCTAGGTGAGGAAACCCAAACCCCTAGGCTTGAAGATATTAATGATCCAGATACTGACTGCCAAATCCTAGAAGATAACGAGTATGATAGTAGTGAGGAACCTGTCCAAAACACCTTAGGAGTTGTTAGGTGTACCCTGATCAAATCCTCACCCACGGATGATTGGCGAAGAACTAGTATCTTCCATACTTACACGAAATGCAATGGAAACATGTGCAAAGTAGTGATAGATGGGGGTAGTAGTCTCAACGCTGTCTCCCACTCTGATGTCACCAAGTTTAAGCTTAAGATGGAAGCTCACCCAACCCCTTATAACATCTCTTGGGTCAACCAGTCTAGTGTGCCAGTAACCCATAGGAGTCTAGTGCCTTTACAGTTTGGCACCTATGATGGACAAATTTGGTGCGACGTCATCACTATGGATGTCGCTCAAGTCCTTCTAGGCAGACCATGGCTATATGACATGGATGTAGTCCACTACGGTCGGACTAATACCTATGTCTTTAGTCACTCAGGTCAAAAGATCAAACTTAAACCATCTATGCCTAGAGAACTTAAAGTCTCAACCAATAAGGGAAAAATAGAAGAGCCCAAAACCATACAACCAACCCTTCAGCTCATGAGACCCAAGGACTATAGACCTGACCAACCTCTATATACCTTAGTCCTCAAGGAAGTCAACCAAGAAGAAGAGAGTAAGCCACCCCCTGAAGTAGAAGCCCTCTTAGAACATTATAGTGAGCTTACCCCTGAAGAACTACCCACAGGACTCCCACCCCTTAGGGACATTCAACATGCAATAGACCTTGTCCCAGGTTCAACCTTGCCCAATCTGCCCCACTATAGGATGAACCCCACCGAACACCAAGAACTTAAGAGGCAAATAGATGACCTATTAGAGAAAGGGCACATCAGAGAAAGCCTTAGCCCATGCGCCGTGCCTGCTCTGCTCACCCCAAAAAAGGATGGCAGTTGGCGCATGTGTATAGACTGTAGAGCCATAAACAAAATCACAGTCAAGTATAGGTTTCCTATTCCTAGACTTGATGACATGTTAGACATGTTAGACATGTTAGTAGGCTCTAAGTGGTTTAGCAAGTTGGACTTAAGAAGTGGATACCACCAGGTCAGGATAAGGCTAGGTGATGAATGGAAGACAGCCTTCAAGACCAAGGATGGTCTCTATGAATGGTTAGTCATGCCTTTTGGCTTGACTAATGCCCCTTCCACATTCATGAGACTCATGACTCAAGTCTTGAAGCCTTTCATTGGGAAATTCCTGGTAGTCTACTTTGATGATATCCTCATCTATAGTAAGACTAAAGAGGAACACCTAGAGCACCTTAGGAAGACCCTTGACCTTCTTAAGGAAGAGCAACTCTATATCAATCTTAAGAAGTGCGCCTTTTTGTCCCATAGTGTGATCTTCTTAGGATTCATAGTGTCTGAGCATGGCCTTCAAGCCGACCCCTCCAAAATCCAAGCCATCAAAGATTGGCCTGAACCTAAGACCATCACTGAGGTCAGAAGTTTCCATGGCCTAGCTACCTTCTATAGGAGATTCATAAGGAACTTCAGCTCTATAGTGGCACCTATCACTAGTTGCCTGAAACAAGGTGAATTCTCCTGGACAAAATCTGCCAGCAAAGCCTTCCAAGAGCTTAAGGATAAGATGACCACTGCCCCAGTCCTTAGACTTCCTGACTTCAATAAAGTCTTTGAGGTAGATTGTGACGCCTCTGGAGTTGGCATAGGGGGAACTCTAAGCCAAGAAGGCCATCCCATAGCCTTCTTTAGTGAGAAACTCAACGAGGCAAAACAAAAATACTCTACCTATGACAAAGAGTTTTATGCTGTAGTTCAGGCTCTAAGGTATTGGAGACATTACCTCATCCATAGGGAGTTTACCCTTAACAGTGACCACCAGGCCCTCTCCTACCTAAGTGCTCAGAAAAAGTTAAACTCAAGGCATGCTAAGTGGGTCGAATACTTACAACAATACACTTTTGTGCTTAGACATAAATCAGGATCTGAGAATAAAGTAGCAGATGCCCTTAGTAGAGTAACTTTACTTTTGAATAAAATGCATGTTGAAGTTACCTGCTTTGAATCCATGAAAAGTGCTTATCTTGAATGTCCTGATTTTTCTACTTTATATGCTGACCTTAGTCAAGACCCTTTAAGTCACCCCCTCTACACCCTTAGGGATGGATATCTCTTTCTTGGACCAACCCTTTGTGTGCCGAAGACTTCCATCCGAGAATTCCTTGTTTGGGAATTGCACGGAGGCGGGTCTGCCGGGCACCACGGTCGAGATAAGACCCAAGCCCTTGTAAAGGAACGGTTCTACTGGCCGAACCTTTACCAAGATGTAGCCAAGGTTGTGAAACATTGTAGGACTTGTCAGCTCACCAAAGTCCACAAGCATAGTCCCGGCCTGTACACTCCCTTACCTATTCCCCAAGCCCCTTGGCAAGACCTTAGTATGGACTTCATTCTAGGACTACCCCGAACCTCAGCTAAACATGATTCTATATTTGTGGTAGTTGATAGATTTACTAAGATGGCCCATTTCATAGCTTGCACCAAAACCACTGATGCCTCCCATGTTGCTAAACTCTTCTTTAGGGAAGTTGTAAGGCTACGTGGAACACCTTTAACTATAGTGTCTGATAGAGACCCTAGGTTTGTAAGTCATTTTTGGAGAACCCTATGGACCCTTCTAGGAACAAAGCTCAAGTTCTCCACAGCCTACCATCCCCAGACGGATGGGCAGACTGAAGTGGTCAACCGATCACTTGGGAGTATCCTTAGAAGTTTGGTGAGTGAACACCCTGGCAACTGGGATAAACTCTTACCCACTGCCGAATTCTCCTACAACAGTACAGTCAACAACACCACAGGTCTCTCCCCCTTCCAAGCCAAGCTAGGATATCAACCCAACAAACCCATAGATCTCTTCCCTCTACCTAGACACTTTAGGACTTCTTTACCTGCTCGTGACTTTGCTTTGCATACTTCGCAAATGCATGCTGAAATATTCTCTAAAATGCTAGAGTCTGTTAATCACTATCGCGAAGTTGCTAACAAACATCGCCGAGAAAGGTTATTCTCTACAGGCGACAAAGTGATCCTACGAGCACGAGAGGAGCGCATCCACAGGACAGGGCACAAATTGGAAGCAAAAGGATTAGGCCCATTCACCATCATAGACAAAGTCAACGACAATGCCTATATCCTTGACCTGCCACCTGAGCTAGGGATCCCCACCACTGTCAACGTGGAGGATCTAACCCTCTATCATGAGCCCATCGCCATACCCGATCCAGATGACACCAACAAAATGGAGATTGAGGCTATTCTCGAGGACCAAACCAAATTGACCACTAATGAGGTACAAGTGTTTTATCGAGTTAGACTCATTAATGGTGAAGAGGTATGGCTACCTGAGTCAGAGCTAGCTATAGCCGCCCCTGAGTTACTCCAAGGGTACAAAGATAATTCTCCAGAGGAGAATCCTTTCAACCCGGGGAGAGCTGATGGAGGCAGTAGCCCTGCTCTGAGGATATCTGCTCGGACTCGTAGGGCACCTAATCGATATGGGTTCCCTTAGAGTCCCCTCTCTCTTGCATTGCATCTTAGGATAAGTTGTTTTCAATAACACCATGCATCATGTAGTCAAATATGGTAAGTCCACTTGTAGTAGGTAGTGCATTGTAATTCATGAAACTTATTGTACTCTTGCATCATGATAGAGTAGTACATGCATATAGTAGGTTCCATTTGGCAGGTCACTCAAGTAAGAAGCAGCTCAAGCTCCAGCTCAACATCACTCAAAGTCCACTCACCAAGTCCAGCTCCAGAAAAGGAAAGAAGACTTCAATGTCCAAGTTCACTTCAAAGCCATGCTATGACTCACTTGCCATCCTTGTTTGGGCGCATATTCAAGAAATCAAATCAGCCACCTCATCATGATATGCGCCAACCTCTATTACACTTAAGAAATGCATTCAATTCCCTCATCCATCAAGATCCAAAATCAAAGGGAACATCCATCAAGATCCACAATCAAAGGAGAGCATTTATGAAGACATTTATGTTGAGTTGCCATCTCTTGTTGCCGCCCAAGCTCTCATGGAAAGGATTCGAAATTTGAAATCCTTGCCCATGCGCCAACAAACATCATGAAGACACTCTCATCGCCCATTTAATGAATTGCCAAGAGAAGATCATCCATAGAAGGAAGCTCTTAAAGAGGATTTGCGCCCACCTCCTCATGATGATTTTGAATTTCAAATTCCATCCATCTTTGTAGAGGGCGCATGGAAGCAAATGACTATCCTGCCCTAGCTCCATCTCGCCTATAAAAGCATAACCTTCCCCCTTGTATTCGATTACCTCTTGATGAAATATATTGTCTATTAGTTGCCTAGCTTAATTAATTGTGTTAGTGATTGAAGTTCTTTAGCCGAGTTCTCCTCTTCCCTCTAGCTCTTCCACCGAAGCTCTAAGAAGTTCTTCCCCTTGCTTGTGTGCGCCATCTCAAGAAGGGTTTCCCTCACTCTCGGTTTGGAGCAAGAAGAAGATCACCACTTGGCTTCAAGGAGCTTCCAACTCAATTAGCTAAGTTTCTTCCTTAACCTTTGCATTAGATTTTAAGAACTCTTCTCTACACTAAACCTTGTTTATTTACATTGTAGCTTGCGCTTGGAGTGGATAAAGAAGGGGCGCCTTCCCCTTCCTTCTCTTTCTCCCCCTCCTTCTCTTTAGTTGCTTAATATTAGCAAGGGAATTTGTGAGGCTTAACCTCACCCCTTGATTTACTCCTGTATTAAAATCCGTGGATTGTACGGATCTTCTGTGTTTGCTTGTAAGCTCCACCCTACACCTTCCATCAGAGTTGGACCGGTGAAGAACGGGAAGCACAGCCCTTCAATTCTCAAGGGTTGCATTGTAAGTTTATTTCCTGCAGTTACTGCTTTCTAGTGTAGAACTTTCTTACTGCTCTTAGTTTAAACTCGGATTTTCTTATCTATTTAAAATACAAAAAAATTAGTTTTCTAAACCTCGTTAGTTTAATCTCGATTTTCCCTATTATTAAGCTATCTATCAAAATCCGTTTTCAAAAGCGTTGTTTGAATGCTTTAGACCCCCCCGTCCTACATCACTTCTTGCAGAAGAAACTCCTTCTCAAGAAAAATGGCCGTCCAAGCAACAAATACCTTGTTCTCTTTGGGATCGTAGAAATAATAACCCTTAGTTTCCTTAGGGTAACCGACAAAGATGCATTTATCAGATCTGCTCTCCAGTTTCCCAGAGGCGAGCTTTTTGACATAAGCCTCGCAGCCCCAGATCTTGATAAATGTCAAGCTCGGCTGTTTCCCATACCATAACTCATATGGAGTCTTTGAAACTGCCTTGGATGGCACTCGGTTTACTACTTTTGCAGCTGTTTCCAGTGCAAATCCCCAAAAGGAGTAAGGTAGAGTAGCCTGACTCATCATCGAACGAACCATATTCAGTAAGGTTCTATTTCTCCTCTCGGACACACCATTCCATTCCGGTGTTCCTGGCGGAGTGAACTGTGAGATAATCCCACACTCCTTCAGATAGTCAGTAAACTCTCGACTTAGGTATTCTCCACCTCGATCAGAACGAAGTGCCTTGATATTTCGGCCTAGCTGATTCTGTACTTCATTCTTGAACTCTTTGAACTTGTCAAAAGATTCACTCTTATGTCTCATTAGATAGACATACCCATATCTACTGAAATCATCAGTAAAGGTAATGAAGTATGAATAGCCACCTCTGGCATGTTTACTAAATGGCCCACACACATCACTGTGTATAAGGTCAAGTAAACCTGAAGCCCTTTGACCTTTGTGAGGAAAAGGAGCCTTCGTCATTTTACCCATTAAACAAGCTTTGCATGTATCAATCTCCTCACAGGAGAATGATCCCAGCAGTCCATGGTCATGCAACCGCTTAATGCGCTTCTTGTTAATATGGCCTAAACGACTATGCCATAACAAGGTGCTGTCATCAGCATACTTGGCTTTCTTATTATCAATCTTTTGTATAGAACATTCCATGTCCAACATGAATAACCCATTGTTAATTGACCCAGTAGCATAAACAATATTATCATAAGAAATAACACACTTTGAAATATTGCATTCAAAGGAAAATCCTTTCCTGACAAGAGCAGGAATAGAGATAATATTTTTCGTAATGCTTGGTACAAAGTAACAATTGTCTAGTTCCAATACAAGTCCAGATGGTAATGAGATGTAATAAACTCCTACAGCAACAGCAGCAACCCGTGCCCCGTTTCCAACTCGTAGGTCCACCTCATGCTGTCCCACCTGTCTTCTTCTCTTGAGTTCCTGTACATTTGAACAAATGTGAACTCCACATGCAGTGTCCAACACCCATGAAATAGAAGAAGAAGATATCATGACTTCAGTCACAAAAATACCTGAGCCAGAAGCGATGCTTCCCTTCTTGTCTCCTTGGAGCGCTTTACAGTCCTTTTTCCAGTGACCCAGCTGGCCACAATGGAAACATCTGTATTCCTTCGACCGCTTAACCTTTTGTTTCAGAGCCTTGTTGTAGTTCTTGACAGGGGCTTTGCCCTTCTTCCCCTTCTTCTTGTTCCTGGAAGGGAACATCAAGACAGAGGTTGAAGGCTTTCCCTTTAGAGTTTCCTCTGTAGTCAAGAGCATATTCAGCAACTCTGCCGGATTGCAGTCGATCTTGTTCATATTAAAATTAATAATGAACGGATCGAAAGAGGCCGGGAGGGACTGCAGAATAATGTCTACAGCAAGCTCTTGATTGATGGTATGCCCCAGTTTCTCTAGAGCCTCTTTGTGCCCTATCATCTTGAGCACATGAGCTCCCACTGGACTCCCTTCAGTCAGTTTGCTCTGAAAGAAAAGCTTGGTCAAATTATAGCGTTCAGTCCTCGCCTGTGCAGCATATAGCATCTTGAGGTTTGCTATAATTTCTATAGCAGACATATCCTCATGCTGACGCTGCAGCTGTGGCGTCATAGACGCTAGCATCAGGCAAGCGACATCAATGCTATCATTGACATGCTTTTCATAGGCATCCCGAACCGCCCTTGCGGCGTTCGGAGCGGGTTGAGGCGGTATAGCCGTCTCGAGGACATACAGTTTCCTCTCAGCCTTAAGAACAATCTTAAGGTGTCCGTACCAGTCTGAGAAGTTTGGCCCAGCAAACTTCTCCCTTTCCAGTAGGGATCGCACATTGAAGCTCATGGTGTTCGTTGCTGCAGGAATCTACAACAATGCAAGAACAGCAAGGTCAGTATCAATGTTTAGAATCAATCCACAACTTAAGAAAGATTCTTTTCTCACTATTTTATCTGACTGAAAAATCCATAAAAATAGTCCGAAAGAGTAACACTCTTTTAGTGAGATGGGATCCAGATTTCATACTTGGTCTCCGCATCCCGCTCAGGCGAGATAAGATGCACAGAGAGTACAAGCACTAATTTATGGTAGGCAGTCCCTGCCAATCGCCAACCCGTGCGATTCCCCTTCATCTGGGCAATCCAGCCGACTGTGCCAACTGAGTTGGTACAACACAGTCTCTGATCCCACAGATGGCTGCCTCCATATAGCTAACATATGCTCAGTATGTAGCCTACATGGTCAAGCTGACCTGACCTACTCCCTGGACCACCACGTGCTATGCTGAGCAACGAGAAGCGATAAATCCCTTCTCTGTAACACGCAGGTGAAATCACACACCGTCTGAAGATAGATGGGCGTGCCCACTGAGTGGGTACAACACAGCCCCAACGATAGTCAGAACAGTGAGGTTTCGCGTCAGAAGGCTTACGCGCTTGATATTTAGCGTTGGATTTTAACGGTCTTTTATCTTCTTAACTATCATGGAAACCCTATGGTGATAGCAGAGGATTAAATCATGCAATTCTAATTATATAAACAATAAATAGAAAGCATGCTGATCTTATGTGGTAAAAGCCCATTAACCCTAAGTAAGACCTTAATTTAACTTAAGTCTTCACTTGAGCTCTCCATGGGTCTTTTGCATCTCATCTGGCCCAACCCAGGGCCCAAGCGCCCACTGCAGCTCAGGTGCGCCCACCAGGTAAATGCGCTTGTCATAGGGTCGAACCCTAGACCTCCCACCTGGTCAAGCTTCTAGCTGCATGCGCCTCTGCCAAGTGTGCTCTGTGCTCTTGTCTGATTAAAAGTACATTTTAATCTATCTAGACAAGATTGACACGCAGGTCAATTACACAATAAATTAATTAAAATGTGATGCGCAGATCACAAATATAATAATTTGTTGGGGTATGCCCTTAAGGCTAATGTTTGAGGCCTTGGGATTGTATCAGTATCATGTAATAAACTCTTATGTTTATAAAGGCATGGTTGTTATTCAGTTTGTTACATTATCTGCTGCAATAAGTGTACTTCTGAATAATGTCTCAAAGCTGTTCAGCTGGGCTGACATGCTGTGAAGTCCTTAGTCGAGATATCTTGGTGAACATGAGACAGCCTTGATATGATTGAGACTAATATGTGCTCTAATCTTATAGGATGCTTCGAGCATGGAATAAGATGTAGACTCATGGGTACATTGGATGTACTGGACAGACCCTACTAGGATATTCAATTGCTTGTCACAATGTGAATAATCCTTGAATGTAACAAGTGGCACATTTCCTCTGACTTGAGATCACTTGTGTTTCTAAATGATGATTGTCATTGTTTTGAGGTAGTTCAATATCATTTGAAACATAATGGTTATAGACTATCTTGGATGGTGAGCTTGAGTCAGGTTAGGGCATTAGTGATAGACAAAGGATTGCCGTCTCTATAATTGGAGTGTGGTGTTCTAAAGGGGCCTCCTGGATGAGATGATTGAGAAAGTGTATGGCCATACCCAGGTGACTGTGTTCATCTGTTCTAATCATGCTCATCATATTGGAGCTACAAGCTTGACACGCTTGTCCAATAAGAACATCCAGTGGCAAAAGAAATATGCATGCCTTGTGAATTGGATTCACACTTGTGCTGTAGTTTGGGTGTAGTCTTGGAAGACTCTTTCCTTTATATCGGGAGACAGTGATGTGTTGCTAGATACCCCTCACTGATCGTGATAACGTAAGTTGTCGTTACCGACATTTAGAGGAAACCCTTAGGGTCGCACAATTTGATGATATGGCTTACTTAAGTCAGATCGTGTGGACTGAATTGTTTGAGTTCAGTTTAAAGGGATTTACTCTCTGAATAAAAGTGAGATCTGGTCTAATCATGTTTGATTGATTAGGGCTTGAGATCGGTAAGCTTCGTTCGAGAGAGTAGATGCTAGATCGGTCAGATCAAGAGCATTAAGAGATCAACGGTCAGATCTTAGGCCTCAGTGGTTTATTATGATCTGGACTAATTGCTTGGTTTATTTGGTTGTTGAACCAAATCGATTTGAACCAGCTCATTGGATGAGCGCATGGTTCAGGTGGTGAGGCATTTGCGATTGGGGTAATGCATGGTTGCATGAACGTTTGGACTTTGCTATTTTTAGATAGCATGTTCTCAAACGTGTCCATGATCTCACGTCGCCTCTCTCTCGCCTCTTCACGCCTTTGTCGCCTCCTTGGTTTTCTTTGGAGAAGCATTCTCGTGTGAAAAAGCTAAGACGACAAGAGGAGAAAGTTTTCGCCAAGCAAGGAGATCATCTTCCCTCCCATTCGATCAAGACCTCTTGGAACCTTGCTAGCACAAGGAGCACCAAAAGAGAAAGCGACATCATCTTGTGTGTGATGATTTGGAGGAGACCTCTTTTGTTCTCTTGCTTCCAAGGCGACATCCTTCATATGGCTTCGGTATGAATTCCTTTTCTGTTGTTAAAGTTGATCATAATACATGCTATCCGATCTTAGGAAACCCTAGATTCCGCCCATGCAAGTTTTGTTTAGCGCATGTTTTAGGGTTTCGCCCCTTGTAGGGGACCTTCATAATTTACATTTTTAATCCAGGCACGTAGGCCCCAGCACAGCACACATTAACACGGGCAGCCCACATAAGATTAAATAAACAAGCATATGCTTACAATCAACATGTGATCCAATAAGAAAATAAAATTTTGAAAAACCCCATTGGCATCAATTTTATTTGTCTTATGTGCCCTACTACCTTACAACGGTCCATTAATAGGGATCCACTCATCATGTCTAGTCAGATCTACTGCCCTTGCATGCACCAAGTCCTAACTGACTTGAATCGACCAAATGGTCAACCATGCATGCGCCAAGGGCTGAACGTCCTCATGAGTTCTGGCAAGCGGGTGTGACCCCGGGCCTAACTCATGTGCGTTCACTTGTTGTCTCAAACAGACATCGCTACACGCCTGTCTGCAGTCGACCTATAGCCACCTCGTGCTAGCGCACAGGTGCCATCTGGTCGACCCATCTAGGCTGTCAGATGGTCTGATCAGACTCGTTGGATCCTACCTAGAGGATGACTTCAACCCCATCAACCCGTCTAAGGGTTTACAGTAGGCGCATCTTAGATCTAAGTTAGGCGCGCAAGTTAAGTGTTTAACAAACCGAAAACAATAACAAGTCCCAACATCATTATACATGCGCAACTATAAGATAAACATACATGTCATCTTGTCGCATGATGAAACTATTAGATCTAAGTATTTGCGCAAGCATGGATCAAACATGAAGATCAAACATAGCAATCATATTAACATGCAAATAACCTGCTCTGATACCAATTGAAAGGTCCCCTAATTCAAGGGGAGGGGCGAAACCCTAATATAAGGCGCATATAACAAATTTCGAGCGAAAGCAAGGGTTTCTTTTTCCATCTTTTGCATGCCATATGATCAATATATATAAATGCTTGTATAGATCGATAGAGATCATACCATAGCCATGAGGAAGATGGCGACTTGGAAGAGAAAGATGCAAGCGCTTCTTCTCCAAAGGTGCCGCACACAAGAAGAGAGGTGGCTCCTTCTTGGTGATCTTTGTGCTAGCAAAGATCTTCAAGTGCCCTTGTCGTGTGTAGAAGATTGAGATCTCTCTTGCTTGGCCGAGTAACCTCCTTGGCGTGAAGACTCTATCTCTCTTCGAGAGAGGAGACGTCGAGAGGAGATGATAGGCGACGTGAGAAACGTTCCATTTGAACGTTAAGACATGGCTTCTAAAAATAGTAAGCCTTAATGTCTCAAGCGGTTATGCGTTCACTTCAAAGTGAACCAAGCGCTTATCTCACTCCCTTTTGAACCATGCGCTCATACATGAGCCGGTTCAATTGAATTTTGGTCCAAGACCAAATTAAATCAGCCCAAGCGATTTGGTCTAGACCATAGTAAACCCTAAGGTTCCAGATCTAACCGTTCATCTCTGAATGCTCTTGATCTCACCGATCTAGCATCAAATCTCTCGATCGAAGCTTACCGATCTCAAGCCCTAATCAATCAAACATGATCAGACCAGATCTCACTTACAATCAGAGTCTAAATCCCTTTAAACTGAACCCAAACAATTCAGTCCACACGATCTGACTTAAGTAAGCCATATCATCAAATTGTGCGACCCTGAGGGTTTCCTTTAAATGTCGGTAACGATAACTTACGTTATCACGATCAGTGAGGGGTATCTAGCAACACATCACTGTCTCCCGATATAAAGGAAAGAGTCTTCCAAGACTACACCCAAACCACAGCACAAGTGTGAATCCACTTCACTAGGCATACATGTTTCCTTTGCCACTGGATGTTCTTATTGGACAAGCGTGTCAAGCTTGTAACTCCAATATGATGAGCATGATTAGATCAGATGAACATAGTCACCTGGGTATGGCCATACACTTTCTCAATCATCTCATCCAAGGGGGCCCCTTTAGAACATCACACTCCAATCAAGGAGACGGCAATCCTATATCTATCACTAGTGTCCTAACCTGACTCATGATCATTATCCAAGATAGTCTATAACCATTATGTTTCAAATGATATTGAACTACCTCAAAACAATGACAATCATCATTTAGAAACACAAGTGATCTCAAGTCAGAGGACATGTGCCACTTGTTGCAAACAAGGATTATTCACATTGTGACAAGCAATTGAATATCCTAGTAGGGTCTGTCTAGTACATCCAATGTACCCATGCGTGTCACATCCCGTTATCTTAACCCCAAACAAGCAACACAATTCACATAGAAACAGGATGTTATCACACAGGATCGATGCACATGCTAAGTAAAACCAAGTCCAGGAAATCCGATCTGAAAATTTCGAAAATCCATACATACAAATCTCCACAAAAACACAATTTCATAAAGGTACCTGCCACCACGCAATACTTGCACTAGACATATGCAAGTCACATTTATATCAAATCCGATCGCAAAAGTATAAATCGACTCGAACTTAGAAACAAAACCACAATGTCGATTCTATAAATTCATTCAATGATACCACACCGAAACCAGGCCAAAGCCCGCGGTGACACAAAAATCAGAATATCAAACTGCCATAACCGGCAACACAAGTTCACATAGTTTGGCCACAACTGGCAACACAAGTTCATATAATTCGGCCACAACCGGCCCCAGTAATTAAGCACAAAAGTCTTATTCATTCAACTGGCATATCACGATATTCATATAAAATGCTAACTGGAAATGCGCCCCTGCTCTACACCTGAAAATAATGAGGGGTGAGCTACACAGCCCAGTGAGTGGATAGTCTCAAACGACCATCCATAACATACACTCAAAAATACATGCAGATTATTTTAAAAACATTTAACAGAATATCATGTCAACATATGACAAACTTAAAGAACAGAATTCATATAAAACAGTCAGATGTACACTGCTAAGACATCACACAATTATCACTACAGAGTAACCAAGGTTCTAGAGTTATACTCTAAACCAACTAAACACACCAACCACTTAATTAACCTAGTTGTCCAGCATATTCAGTAGTGACCATTATGGTCTAACCCGGCTTTGGCCTAAGCACTGGGAGAAGTCTGCAAATCACATGCAACATATAGATGGACGGTGTGTAGATTCAAGAGGTGGCCCCTGCCAGGTCACGACGTGGCACTTTGCTCTACGATCACCCCATAACACGAAAATCTAAGCGTCTAAGAGTGATGACATCAAGAGGTGGCCCCTGTCCGACCAAGACATGGCACTTTGCGTCTTATATCACTCGTTCCCCCAAAGGGTTCCTACTGGACAACAATAGACACATCTTATATTTTATTTCACAATGGTGGACTCCTAAGTGTCAACTAGACTCTAGGATAGTCATCACAATAATCACAACAGGCAGGCTGAACAACAACCCCCTCTTTTATCACAATAATCACATCAGGCAGGCTGAACAACAACCCCCTCACATATCACAATACAGGGCTGAAATTCAAACCCTTAACATATCACATATAGACTATCCCCTTGAGTACACAGTTACACTTAGCCTTAGTCCTAACCATTCCATGATCACAACACATAATATTCATAATTCACATAACCACATAATATTAAAAAAAATCACATAATCACATAATAAAAATCACATAATCACATGGTAGTGTAGTCCTTAGATTTCATGCTGATTAGTTCAGTCTAACCTTGCTATGTTATCACCCAAATTTCTCAAATAAGATACATGACCATAAAATTATTAACACTACTAGCAATTATCAGGGCATTCAAAAATTTAACATAGGATTAAAATACAACATATATATATAGCCCACGGTTCCACAATGACCAACATACTAACTACTTAAATTTAAACCCTAATTAACCATTTAAGAATACATTATCACAGGACTAAAATACAACACATATAGCCCACGGTTTCTAGCATAATATCTACTTCAAATATTAACCTTAGTTAACAAGATTTTCATGCTACCAAAAATCAATGATTTAATGTTACCAAAATTCCCTATAAAATACCTAGTTAACAAGAATTTCATACTCAAAAATCAATGATTTAATGCTACCAAAATTCCCTATAAAAAACTTAAATTTCATGCTACAAGTTTCGGTTTTCATGAGATATATTCACCTTTGCAAAATTCGGTTTTCAACATGGTATATTCACCTTTGCAAAATTCGGTTTTCAACATGGTAAGGTTTTCAAACAATTACATGTCAAACAATTACATGTATTATCTAACACAACCAAATAGATAGAATCGAATAGACACTCCACTCACCTCTTAACCGTGAACACTAAGGTGAACAATCTTCCACAACAAATCGTTTAAGGGCTTGAAATGCTTCTAGATAGACGCCAACAAGCACCCAAGAAAGCCGACCAAGGAAGAAGGAAGAAGAAGATCGTCCAAGCCTTTAAGGAAATCGCCAAGTTCTTTCAAGCCGTCGCCCAAGGTTCTTCCAAGCCAACAAAAACGCCAACCTCTTTACCCTAGTCGCTAAACCCCTTAAAAATTTAAATTTCGGTTTTTAATATTTAACCCGCTAACCAATTAATTCAAAAGGGTTTAACCCATTTAACTAATAAATTTGAATTTTAAACCCAATTAACGCAAACCCAATAACTCATAATTAACTAATTAATTTAACCATTAACTAACCATTTAACCATTCACTTAACGAAAATCCAATAAGGATTTAATTAATTACAAATTAACAACCAATGAATTCTAATTAATTAATTACAAATTAACAACCAATAAATTATAAATTAACAATCAATTAACTCTAATCAAATAATTATAAATTAACAATCAATAAGCCAGTTAATTAATACTGCTTAACGTAATATTCATAGTCAATGGTTTTATTTAAATCAAGAATAATATATAACTGCCAATGATTTTATTTAAATCAAAAAATAATACTTACCAAGACTTAAGATCCTTGGATCTTACATCCCTCCCTCCTTATAAAGCTTTAGTCCTCTAAAGTTCAGCATTCATATCATCAAAAAGATAAGCATAAAACTTCCTCATATCAGCTTCAGTCTCCCAAGTCGCCTCCTCAACCGACTGATTTCCCCAGATAACCTTTACCAAAGGTATAGACTTATTCCTCAGAACTTTATCCTTTCTATCCACAATCCGGAGAGGTCTTTCCTCAAAAGTCAAATCACTCTGAATCTGAAGAGGTTCCAATTCCAATACATGAGATGGATCAGGATGATATTTCCTCAAAGCAGAAACATGGAACACATTATGCACATGATCCATAGCAGGAGGTAAAGCTAACCGGTAAGCCACTGGACCAATTCTTTCAATAATGTCAAAAGGTCCTACAAACCTAGGGCTCAACTTGCCCTTTCTGCCAAACCTCATAACACCCTTAGTAGGTGACACCTTTAAGAAAACATGATCCCCTACCATAAACTCCAAGGGACGACGACGGTCATCAGCATAACTCTTCTGTCTGTCCCGAGAAATCTTCAGTTTATCCTGGATCTCTCTGACCTTATCAGTAGTCTCCTGAACTGCATCAGATCTCAAAATCATTCTGTCACCAGTTTCCTCCCAACACAAGGGAGTTCTACACCTTCTCCCATATAAAGCCTCATAAGGAGCCATCTGAATACTGGAGTGGAAGCTATTATTATAAGTGAACTCTATCAAAGATAGATCCCGATTCCACTCAGAACTCCAATCAACCACATAAGCTCTCAACAGGTCTTCTAGAGTTTGTATAGTACGCTCCGTCTGGCCATCAGACTGAGGATGGTATGCTGTACTAAAACTCAACTTAGTACCCAAACCCTCCTGTAAGCTCTTCCAAAATCTGGACAAAAATTGAGAGTCCCTATCAGACACAATATCAACAGGCACTCCATGCAGTCTGACTATCTCATCAATATACAATCTAGCCAGTCTCTCTAAAGGATAAGTCATCTTGATCGGAAGAAAATGGGCTGATTTAGTGAGTCTATCAACAATCACCCAAATAGCATCATGACCCAATCTGGTTCTGGGCAAACCACATACAAAGTCCATACTGATGCATTCCCACTTCCACTCAGGAATAGGAAGGGGCTGCAACAAACCACCAGGTTTCTGGTGTTCAGCCTTTACCGCCTGACAGGTTAAACACCTAGAGACAAAATCAAATACTTCTTTCTTCATACCCGGCCACCAAAAGCTTTTCTTGAGGTCCTGATACATCTTAGTTACACCAGGATGTAGAGAATATTTGGAATTATGGCTGTCCTCCAATATTTCTTTCCTCAAGCTCGGTTCCTCAGGGACACACACCCTTCCACGAAACCGAAGAACACCATCATCAGACAAGCTAAAATCCTGAACTGTACCCGCATCTAAACTATTCCTGATCTGAACTAATTTCGGATCCACCGACTGCTGATCTCTGATCTTCTGCAACAAAGCAGACTGTACTCTGAGGAAAGCCACATAACCCGACTGAACTTTAGGAGAAACACTGATCCTGAGATCGCTGAACTCCTGCAGTAACTGCCACTCACTGACCCGTAGTGCCGCTACTGAAGTTACTGGATGTCTGCTCAGTGCATCAGCCACTACATTGGCCTTTCCAGCCTGATACTAAATAGAGAAGTCATAGTCTTTGATCAACTCCATCCATCTTCTTTGTCTCATGTTCAACTCCTTCTGAGTGAAGATGTACTTGAGACTCTGGTGATCAGTGAACAGATCAAACTCCTGACCCAACAAATAGTGACGCCATATTTTCAGAGCAAAGACTACGGCCGCCAACTCTAAGTCATGAGTAGGGTAGTTCAACTCATACTCCTTCAGTTGTCTCGAAGCATAGGCTACCACAGAACCCTTCTGCATCAAGACACAACCCAACCCCTTGCCTGAAGTATCCGTATAGACAGTAAACCTTTCCCCATCACTAGGAATAATGAGGATCGGTGTACTAGTCAACCTTCTCTTCAGCTCCTGAAAGCTTTCTTCACACTTGTCATCCCAAATAAATTTGGCCTCCTTTCTGGTCAATTTAGTTAAAGGACCCGCCAGCTTGGAGAATCCCTCAACAAATCTCCGGTAGTAACCTGCTAATCCCAGGAAACTTCTGATCTCAGTAGCACTAGTCGGTCTTCCCCAATCAAGGATGGCTTGCACTTTAACTGGATCCACAGACACCCCCTGACCAGAAATCACATGCCCAAGGAAGCTGATCTTTTCTAGCCAAAACTCACACTTACTAGCCTTGGCATATAATCAGTTCTTCCTCAGAATCTCTAGCACTCTGCGCAAGTCACTAACATGATCCGAAGTAGTCCGAGAGTATACCAAGATATCATCTATAAAGACTACCACACATGAATCAAGTAATTCATGAAATACCCTGTTCATCAAATCCATGAAGACAGCAGGTGCATTCGTCAGTCCAAAAGGCATAACTAGAAATTCAAAATGCCCATACCTGGTCCTGAAAGCAGTCTTAAATATATCCTCATCCTTGACCCTAAGCTGGTAATACCCTGATCTCAGGTCAATCTTAGAGAACACTGTTGCTCCCTGTAATTGATCAAATAGATCATCAATTCTGGGGAGAGGATACTTATTCTTGATAGTCACTTGGTTCAGTTACCTGTAGTCTATACACATCCTCAGGGTTCCATCTTTCTTCTTTACAAACAGCACTGGCGCTCCCCAGGGAGAAGCACTAGGCCGGATGTAACCTTTTTCCAGCAATTCCTCTAGTTGCTTCTTAAGTTTGGCCAATTCTGATGTAGCCATGCGGTAAGGAGCTCTGGAGATAGGTGCAGTACCTGGCACCAACTCAATGCCAAACTCTACTTCTCGTATTGGTGGCAAGCCTGAAAATTCCTCAGAGAACACATCAGGAAACTCTTTCACCACCACCATCTGAGTCAAATCAGGAGTAGAATCATCCTGCACCTTAACATGTGCAAGGTAACCCTTACACCCACTAGCAAGTAACTTCCTGGCTTGTAGGAAAGATATTACATACGGTCCTTGGTCTGACACTAGACCTCTCACAAAAAGCCGATTCCCATCTAGCAGATTCAAGGTGATTACTTTCTCAAAGCAATCCACAGTGGCATGATGTGAGGATAACCAATCCATACCTAGGATGACATCATAGTCTTGCATGTCTAAGAGAATTAGATCTACAAGAAACTCATAACCCTCTACATGCACTACACAATCAGCACAAACAGTGTCTGTAGATGATGATTTTCCTAAGGGAGTACTTACAGACACAACATAATCCATCACCTTAGGCAATACAGGTAAACATGCAGCAAATTTAACAGATACAAAAGACAAATTTGCACCAGGGTCAAATAAAATGCGAGCTAACTGATCAAATACAAATAAGGTACCTTCCACGACAGATCGGGAAGCTCGTGTATCCTTCTCAGCCACGGCATAAACCCGAGTTTGGACTGTAGGCTTATCTGTGCCTCTCTGCTGCATCTCAGGTTCTTTGCAGTCCTTGACCATGTGCCCAGGTTTCTTACACCTGAAGCAAACACCATTCTTCTTATAACAGTCCTTCATTAGATGTCCCTTGAGCCCACAATAATTACAATTCCGGTCCTCTGTGATACTGTTCTTTACATCCCTGGTATCCCTGAACTGTTGCGGTGCATCCCTGGACTGCTGCGGTGCCTTGTAAGAGTAAGGCTTATACCTGCTCTTCTTGTAGTCCTTATGCCTAGGGTACTTCTTACCCTTGCCGCCATTACCATACTGAGGAGCCGCCGCCTCAACTGCAGGAACCACCGTCACGGCCACACTAGAACTCCTCTCAGATATGTACCTCTCAATGGTGCGTGCTCGCCCAACAGTCTCAACATAAGTCTCCAAGTGCTGAGCACCAACCTGCTCTCGAATGTCCCATCTAAGACCTCTGAGAAACTTAGTAGCCCTCCTCTTTTCAGTGTTTATCAGGTGAGGGGCATACTTTCCCAACTTAGTGAACCGTAACTCATACTGGTCCACAGTCATATCACCCTGCTCCAGATGAATAAATTCCACCTCTCGGTCCTCCACCAAGCTATCGGGGAAGTACTTCTCATTAAATTGAGACAAGAAATAGAGCCAATCTACTGTTTCATGTCTTTCTTCAGCAAGCCTCACCACGCCCTTCCACCACTCATCTGCGTCACCACGCATCATATAGGTGGTCAGACACAGCTTGTCCTCATCCGAGCAACGCATGACTTGGAAAATCTTTTCCAAGACCAACTGCCAGTTTTCTGCAGTACTTGATTCTGAGCCCCCATAAAAAGAGCTGGGACCCAGTTTCTGGAATTCACTCACAAGTGAGGCATAGCGCCTGTGAGCGCCCTCCTGAGAGTCATCCCCCACCGCCCGGGTAGTAGTCTGGGATCTCTCTTGAGTCAACTGCTGCAAGAGCTGCTGTTGCGCCTCTTGATGCTGAGTCTGTTGCTGCTGCAGCATCTGAGCTTGCCTCTCTATCATGGCACCCTGTTGCTGTACCATGCCTGTCAGAGCCTCAATAGCCCTTGAGAAATTCGGGGTCTGCTCATCCTCGCCGCTAGCATTTCCTCTAGTTCGCACCATCTTAAGTTCCTACACACACATACCACAGTAAGGAAATCAAACATAAACCTATCAGGTGTCTAGCAATACACAAACATGTTTTCCCCCGAACTAAGTTTTAGCTAGCCAACTCCTCTGATACCATTCTGTCACATCCCGTTATCTTAACCCCAAACAAGCAACACAATTCACATAGAAACAGGATGTTATCACACAGGATCGATGCACATGCTAAGTAAAACCAAGTCCAGGAAATCCGATCTGAAAATTTCGAAAATCCATACATACAAATCTCCACAAAAACACAATTTCATAAAGGTACCTGCCACCACGCAATACTTGCACTAGACATATGCAAGTCACATTTATATCAAATCCGATCGCAAAAGTATAAATCGACTCGAACTTAGAAACAAAACCACAATGTCGATTCTATAAATTCATTCAATGATACCACACCGAAACCAGGCCAAAGCCCGCGGTGACACAAAAATCAGAATATCAAACTGCCATAACCGGCAACACAAGTTCACATAGTTTGGCCACAACTGGCAACACAAGTTCATATAATTCGGCCACAGCCGGCCCCAGTAATTAAGCACAAAAGTCTTATTCATTCAACTGGCATATCACGATATTCATATAAAATGCTAACTGGAAATGCGCCCCTGCTCTACACCTGAAAATAATGAGGGGTGAGCTACACAGCCCAGTGAGTGGATAGTCTCAAACGACCATCCATAACATACACTCAAAAATACATGCAGATTATTTTAAAAACATTTAACAGAATATCATGTCAACATATGACAAACTTAAAGAACAGAATTCATATAAAACAGTCAGATGTACACTGCTAAGACATCACACAATTATCACTACAGAGTAACCAAGGTTCTAGAGTTATACTCTAAACCAACTAAACACACCAACCACTTAATTAACCTAGTTGTCCAGCATATTCAGTAGTGACCATTATGGTCTAACCCGGCTTTGGCCTAAGCACTGGGAGAAGTCTGCAAATCACATGCAACATATAGATGGACGATGTGTAGATTCAAGAGGTGGCCCCCGCCAGGTCACGACGTGGCACTTTGCTCTACGATCACCCCATAACACGAAAATCTAAGCGTCTAAGAGTGATGACATCAAGAGGTGGCCCCTGTCCGACCAAGACATGGCACTTTGCGTCTTATATCACTCGTTCTCCCAAAGGGTTCCTACTGGACAACAATAGACACATCTTATATTTTATTTCACAACGGTGGACTCCTAAGTGTCAACTAGACTCTAGGATAGTCATCACAATAATCACAACAGGCAGGCTGAACAACAACCCCCTCTTTTATCACAATAATCACATCAGGCAGGCTGAACAACAACCCCCTCACATATCACAATACAGGGCTGAAATTCAAACCCTTAACATATCACATATAGACTATCCCCTTGAGTACACAGTTACACTTAGCCTTAGTCCTAACCATTCCATGATCACAACACATAATATTCATAATTCACATAACCACATAATATTAAAAAAAATCACATAATCACATAATAAAAATCACATAATCACATGGTAGTGTAGTCCTTAGATTTCATGCTGATTAGTTCAGTCTAACCTTGCTATGTTATCACCCAAATTTCTCAAATAAGATACATGACCATAAAATTATTAACACTACTAGCAATTATCAGGGCATTCAAAAATTTAACATAGGATTAAAATACAACATATATATATAGCCCACGGTTCCACAATGACCAACATACTAACTACTTAAATTTAAACCCTAATTAACCATTTAAGAATACATTATCACAGGACTAAAATACAACACATATAGCGCACGGTTTCTAGCATAATATCTACTTCAAATATTAACCTTAGTTAACAAGATTTTCATGCTACCAAAAATCAATGATTTAATGTTACCAAAATTCCCTATAAAATACCTAGTTAACAAGAATTTCATACTCAAAAATCAATGATTTAATGCTACCAAAATTCCCTATAAAAACCTTAAATTTCATGCTACAAGTTTCGGTTTTCATGAGATATATTCACCTTTGCAAAATTCGGTTTTCAACATGGTATATTCACCTTTGCAAAATTCGGTTTTCAACATGGTAAGGTTTTCAAACAATTACATGTCAAACAATTACATGTATTATCTAACACAACCAAATAGATAGAATCGAATAGACACTCCACTCACCTCTTAACCGTGAACACTAAGGTGAACAATCTTCCACAACAAATCATTTAAGGGCTTGAAATGCTTCTAGATAGACGCCAACAAGCACCCAAGAAAGCCGGCCAAGGAAGAAGGAAGAAGAAGATCGTCCAAGCCTTCAAGGAAATCGCCAAGTTCTTTCAAGCCGTCGCCCAAGGTTCTTCCAAGCCAACAAAAACGCCAACCTCTTTACCCTAGTCGCTAAACCCCTTAAAAATTTAAATTTTGGTTTTTAATGTTTAACCCGCTAACCAATTAATTCAAAAGGGTTTAACCCATTTAACTAATAAATTTGAATTTTAAACCCAATTAGCGCAAACCCAATAACTCATAATTAACTAATTAATTTAACCATTAACTAACCATTTAACCATTCACTTAACGAAAATCCAATAAGGATTTAATTAATTACAAATTAACAACCAATGAATTCTAATTAATTAATTACAAATTAACAACCAATAAATTATAAATTAACAATCAATTAACTCTAATCAAATAATTATAAATTAACAATCAATAAGCCAGTTAATTAATACTGCTTAACGTAATATTCATAGTCAATGGTTTTATTTAAATCAAGAATAATATATAACTGCCAATGATTTTATTTAAATCAAAAAATAATACTTACCAAGACTTAAGATCCTTGGATCTTACAATGAGTCTACATCTTATTCCATGCTCGAAGCATCCTATAAGATTAGAACACATATTAGTCTCAATCATATCAAGGCTGTCTCAAGTTCACCAAGATATCTCGACTAAGGACATGACAGCATGTCAGCCAAGCTGAACAGCATTGAGACATTATTCAGAAGCACACTTATTGCAGCAGACAATGTAACAAACTGAATAACAACCATTGCCTTTATAAACATAAGAGTTTATACATGATACTAAAAGAATCCCAAGGCCTCAAACATTAGCCTTAAGGGCATACCCCAACACTTAAGGCTAATGTTTGAGGCCTTGGGTTGTTATCAGTATCATGTATAAACTCTATGTTTATAAAGGCAATGGTTGTTATTCAGGTTGTTACATTATCTGCTGCAATATGTATACTTCTGAATAATGTCTCAATGGTGTTTAGCTTGGCTGACATGCAGTATTGTCCTTAGTCGAGATATCTTGGTGAACATGAGATAGCCTTGATATGATTGAGACTAATATGTGTTCTAATCTTATAGGATGCTTTGAGCATAGAATAAGATGTAGACTCATGGGTACATTGGATGTACTGGACTGACCCTAATTAGGATATTCAATTGCTTGTCACAATGTGAATAATCCTGATATGCAAACAAGTGGCATACTTCCTCTGACTTGAGATCACTTGTGTTTCTAAATGATGATTGGCATTGTTTTGAGGTAGTTCAATATCATTTGAAACATAATGGTTATAGACTATCTTGGATAATGAGCATGAGTCATGTTAGGGCACTAGTGATAGATATAGGATTGCCGTCTCCTTGTTGGAGTGTGATGTTCTGAAGGGGCCCCCTGGATGAGATGATTGAGAAAGTGTATGGCCATACCCAGATGACTATGTTCATCTGATCTAATCATTCTCATCATATTGGAATTACAGGCTTGACACGCTTGTCCAATAAGAACATCCAGTGGCAAAGGAAACACATATGTCAAGTGACTTGGGTTCACACTTGTGCTGTGGTTTGGGTGTAGTCTTGGAAGACTCTTTCCTTTATATCGGGAGACAGTGATGTGTTGCTAGATACCCCTCTCTGTTCGTGATAACGTAAGTTATCATTACCGACATTTAAAGGAAACCCTTAGGGTCGCACAATTTGATGATATGGCTTACTTAAGTCAGATCGTGTGGACTGAATTATTTTGGTTCAGTTTAAAGGGATTTAAACTCTGATTGTAAGTGAGATCTGGTCTGATCATGTTTGATTGATTAGGGCTTGAGATCGGTAAGCTTCGATCGAGAGAAATGATGCTAGATCGGTGAGATCAAGAGCATCAAGAGATGAATGGTTAGATCTTGAGCCTTATGGTTTAATATGATCTAGAGCAATGCTTGGTTTGATTTGGTCTTTAAACCAAATGAGATTGAACCGGTTCATCAAGTGAACGCATGGTTCAAAGGGGAGAACATTGCGATTTGTTCACTAAGCGTGAACACTTGAACGTATGAGGGTTTACTATTTTTGGAAGTCATGCTTTCCAAAATAGGTAGCATGCCTCACGTTCGAGGGATCGCCCCTATTCTCGCCCCTCTTTCTCTCTTGCTCTCGTGTGACTCGAAAAAACGAGTGTGGAGAGAGGTATTCGGCCAAGGAGAGAACTTATCTCGTAATCTCATTCCCTTCAGCGATCAAGAGACTTGGAGATCCTTACTAGCATAAGGAACAACAAGGAGGAAGCGATCTATCACCTTGTGTGCGGTGCCTTTGGAGAAGAAGCACACGCTTCTTTTTGATTCCAAGTCGCCATCCAAGAAATGGCATTGGTATGATCCCCTTCTCGATCTATACATGTTATTAAAGTTGATCATATATTCATCCATGCGATCTTAGAAATCCTAATTTCCTCTTATTGCAAGTTCTGATATGCGCCTATTAGGGTTTCGCCCCCCCTTTAGAAACTTTCAATTGGTATTAGAGCCGAGTTCATGTATGAATCATATGATTGCTTATTGTGATCCTTGTTTGCGCTTATGAATAGATCTAAGGTTATCATCATGCGAAAATACTACATGCATGATGTTTACTTGTTAGCGCATGTTAGAGATTTTTGTCAAAACAAAACTTATCTTGCGCGCATCCACTAGATCTATAAGTGCCTGCTTTAAAAACTTAGACGGGTTATTAGGGTTGAAGTCGTGGTCCTGTCTAGACCCAACAGTCTGATCAGACTATCTGACAGCCTAGATGGGTCGACCAGATGGCACCTATGCGCAAGCATGAGGTGGCTATAGGTCGACTACAGAAAGGCGTGTAGCGATGTCTGATGGAGGCAACCTATGAACGCTCATGATTAAGGCCCGGGGTCACACCTGCTTGCCAGAACTCATGAAGGACGTTCAGCCCTTAATGCATGCATTGTTGACCATGAGGTCAACTCAAGTCGGTTATGACTTGGTGCATGCAAGGGCAGTGGGTCTGACTAGGTCTGATGAGTGGATCCCTATTAATGGACCGTTGTAAGGTAGTAGGGTACATAAGGAAATAAAATTGATGCCAATGGGATTTTCAAAAATTTTATTTTCTTGAATGGATCACATGATGTTTGTATAACATGATTGAGTGTTTATTTAATCTTATGTGGGCTGCCCAAAAATTTAATGTGTGCTGTGCTGGGGCCTGCGTGCCTGGATTATTATTTGTAAATTATTTATTGTGATCTGCGCATCACATTTTAATTAATTTATAAAGTGTAATTGACCTGCGAGTCAATCATGTCTAGATAGATTAAAATGTAATTTAATCAGACATGAGCTCAGAGCACACATGGCAGAGGCGCATGCAGCAAGTGGCTTCACCAGTGGGAGGTCTAGGGTTCGACTCTAGGACAGGTGCATTTTACCTGGTGGACGCATCTCAGCTGCACAGGGCGCTTGGGCCCGGGCTGGGCCAGATGAAGTGCAAAAGACCCATGAAGAGCTCAAGTGAAGACTTAAGTTAAATTAGGGTCTTACTTAGGCTTAATGGGCTTTTACCACATAAGATAATCATGCTTTCAATTTACTGTTTAAGTAATTTAGTAACTGCATGATTTATTCTTCTGCTATCACCATAGGATTTGCATGATAGTAAGAAGATAAAAGGACCGTTAAAATCCAACGTTAAATATCAAGCACGATAGCCTTCTGACGCGAAACCTCACTGTTCTGACTATCGTTGGGGCCGTGTTGTACCCACTCAGTGGGCACGCCCATCTATCTTCAGACGGTGTGTGATTACACCTGCGTGTTACAGAGAAGGGATTTATCGCTTCTCGTTGCTCAGCATAGCACGTGGTGGTCCAGGGAGTAGGTCGGGTCAGCTTGACCATATAGGCTACATATTGAGCATATGGTAGCTATATGGAGGCAGCCATCTGTAGGATCAGAGACTGTGTTGTACCAACTCAGTTGGCACAGTCTGCTAGATTGCCCAGATGAAGGGGAATCGCACGGGTTGGCGATTGGCAGGGATTGCCTACCAGAGATTAGTGCTTGTACTCTCTGTGCATCTTATCTCGCCTGAGCGGGACGCGGAGACCAAGTATGAAATCTGGATCCCATCTCACTAAAAGAGTTTTACTCTTTCGGGCTGTTTTGCTGGATTTTTCAGCCAGAGAAAATAGTGAGAAAAGAATCATTCTTAAGTCCTGGATTGATTCTAACATTGATACTGACCTTGCTGTTCTTGCAATGTTGTAGATTCCTGCAGCAACGAACACCACAAATTTCAATGTGCGATCCCTACTGGAAAGGGAGAAGTTTGCTGGGCCAAACTTCTCAGACTGGTACGGACACCTTAAGATTGTTCTTAAGGCTGAGAGGAAGCTGTATGTCCTCGAGACGGCAATACCGCCTCAACCCGCTGCGAACGCCGCAAGGGCGGTTCGGGAAGTTTATGAGAAGCATGTCAATGATAGCATTGATGTCGCTTGCCTTATGCTTGCGTCTATAACGCCACAGCTGCAGCGTCAGCATGAGGATTTATCTGCTATAGAAATTATAGCAAACCTCAAGATGCTGTATGCTGCACAGGCAAGGACTGAACGCTATAACTTGACGAAACTTTTCTTTCAGAGCAAACTGACTAAAGGGAGTCCAGTGGGAGCTCACGTACTCAAGATGATTGGGTACAAAGAGGCTCTAGAGAAACTGGGACACACCATCAATCAGGAGCTTGTTGTAGACATCATCCTGCAGTCTCTCCCGGCCTCTTTCGATCCATTCATTATTAATTTTAATATGAACAAGATCGACTATACGCCGGCGGAGTTACTGAACATGCTCCTTACTACAGAGCAGACTCTTGAGAAGGGAAAGCCTTCATCCTCTGTCCTAATGGTTCCTTCTAGGAACAAGAAGAAGGGGAAGAAGGGCAAAGCCCCTATCAAGAGCTACAACAAGGCTCTAAAGCAAAAGATAAAGCGGTCAAAGGAATACAGATGTTTCCATTGTGGCCAGCTGGGTCACTGGAAAAAGGACTGTAAAGCGCTCCAAGGAGACAAGAAGGGAAGCAAGCCTTTCGCTTCTGGCTCAGGTATTTACGTGACTGAAGTCATGGTATCTTCTTCTTCTATTTCATGGGTGTTGGACACTGCATGTGAAGTTCACATTTGTTCAAATGTACAGGAACTCAAGAGAAGAAGACAGGTGGGACAGCATGAGGTGGACCTACGAGTAGGAAACGGGGCACGGGTTGCTGCTGTTGCTGTAGGAGAATATTACATCTCTTTACCATCTGGTCTTGTATTAGAACTTGACAATTGTTATTTTGTACCGAGCATAACTAAGAATATTATCTCTATTCCTGCTCTTGTCAGGAAAGGGTTTTCCTTTGAATGCAAAACTTCAAAGTGTTATATTTCTTTTGATAATATTGTTTATGCAACCGGGTCGATTAACAATGGGTTATTCATGTTGGACATGGAATGTTCTATACAACAATTTGATATTAAGAAAGCCAAGTATGCTGATGACAGCACCTTGCTATGGCATAGTCGTTTAGGCCATATTAACAAGAAGCGCATTAAGCGGTTGCATGACCATGGACTGCTGGGATCATTCTCCTATGAGGAGCCGGATACATGCAAAGCTTGTTTAATGGGTAAAACGACGAAGTCCCCTTTTTCTAATAAAGGTCAAAGGGCTTCAGGTTTACTTGACCTCATTCACAGTGATGTGTGTGGGCCATTTAGTAAACATGCCAGAGGTGGCTATTCATACTTCATTACCTTTACTGATGATTTCAGTAGATATGGCTATGTCAATCTTATGAGACATAAGAGTGAATCATTTGACAAGTTCAAAGAGTTCAAAAATGAAGTACAGAATCAGCTGGGCCGAAATATCAAGGCACTTCGATCGGATCGAGGTGGAGAATACTTGAGTCATGAGTTTATTGACTATCTGAAGGAGTGTGGGATTATCTCACAGCTCACTCCGCCAGGAACACCATAATGAAATGGTGTGTCCGAGAGGAGAAATAGAACTTTACTGGATATGGTTCGTTCAATGATGAGTCAGGCTACTCTACCTTACTCCTTTTGGGGATTTGCACTGGAAACAGCTGCAAAGGTACTAAACCGAGTGCCATCCAAGGCCGTTTCAAAGACTCCGTATGAGTTATGGTATGGGAAACAGCCGAGCTTGACATTTATTAAGATCTGGGGTTGCGAAGCTTATGTCAAAAAGCTCGCCTCTGGGAAACTGGAGAGCAGATCTGATAAATGTATCTTTGTCGGTTACCCTAAGGAAACTAAGGGTTATTATTTCTACGATCCCAAAGAGAACAAAGTATTTGTTGCTCGAACGGCTATTTTTCTTGAGAAAGAATTTCTTCTGCAAGAGGCCAGAGGGAGAGAAATAAAGCTGGATGAGAATCCAGAAGAAGGACAAAGTAGTCAAACTCAATTGGATGAGCCTGAGCCAATAGAACAGGTTGATGTTCAACCTGAGGCTCAGATATCACGGGAACCGCGTAGATCGGGAAGGATCCGTCGACAGCCTGAATGCTATGACGGAGTCTACATCATTGATGATGAACCCCTCACTTATGCGGATGCGGTCAGTGGACCGGAATCAGCAAGATGGCTTGAAGCTATACGAGCCGAGATGGACTCCATGTCAGATAACCAAGTCTGGGATTTGGTTGATCCGCCTCTGGGAGTAATCCCTATAGGCTGTAAGTGGATCTTCAAAAAGAAGGTTGACATGGATGGTAACGTGGTTACCTATAAAGGCAGGCTAGTTGCGAAAGGTTTCAAACAAATCTACGGGATAGATTATGATGAAACTTTCTCTCCTGTAGCCATGTTCAAGTCTATTCGGATTATTCTTGCGATAGCAGCATATTATGATTATGAGATCTGGCAAATGGATGTGAAGACCGCTTTCCTTAATGGAAAACTAGAAGAGGATGTGTATATGACACAACCTGAAGGTTTCACCAATCCATCAGATCGTCATAGAATATGCAAATTAAAGAAGTCCATTTATGGACTTAAACAAGCATCAAGAAGCTGGAATATTCGTTTTGATGAATCAATCTGTGAATTTGGTTTCATCAAAAATGAAGATGACCCGTGTGTATATAAGAGGTTTAGTGGGAGCGTGATTACTTTCCTAGTCCTCTACGTCGATGATATCTTGATCATTGGAAACGATATTCCTGAACTACATGCTGTCAAAGCATGGTTAAGAAAATGTTTCCAGATGAAAGATTTAGGAGAAGCAGCCTATGTATTAGGTGTGAAGATCTACAGAGATAGATCTAAGAGGCTTCTCGGGCTGTGCCAGAGTACTTACATCGATAAAGTCTTGGAGAGATTCCATTTAGAAAATTCTAAAAGAGGATATCTTCCAGTCAGACATGGTCTGAATCTTTCGAAGAGTCAGTGTCCACAAACACAGACTGAGAAAGATGAAATGGACAATACGCCTTATGCTTCGGCTATTGGGTCCATTATGTATGCGATGTTGTGTACTCCCCCAGACGTCGCTTACGGGTTAAGCGTGACCAGTCGATTCCAAAGTAATCCAGGGAAGGCACACTGGATTGCGGTCAAGAACATTTTGAAATATCTTCGGAGGACCAAAGATATGTTCTTGATTTATGGAGGTCAGGAAGAACTCAGTATTGAAGGATATACTGATGCTTCGTTCCAATCTGACCAGGATGATTTCCGATCGCAATCAGGCTATGTTTTTAGCTTGAATGGAGGAGCAGTGGTGTGGAAAAGTTTCAAACAATCAATTGTTGCTGATTCCACAACAGAAGCCGAGTATGTTGCAGCCTCAGAAGCATCTAAGGAGGCAGTGTGGATTTGTAAGTTCGTCCAGGAACTTGTTGTTGTTCCTTCGAGTGCAGATCCTTTGGTTATCTTCTGTGATAACACTGGAGCAATAGCACAAGCAAAGGAACCACGGTCGCACCAGAAGTCCAAGCACATATAGAGAAGGTTTCACTTGATCCGGGAGATCATTGATCGTGGTGAGATCAAAATCTGCAAGGTTCATACAGATGACAATCTAGCTGACCCGCTTACAAAGCCTCTGGAGCAGCAGAAGCATGAGAAGCACTGTAATAATATGGGTTTGAGATTTCTCAACCATTAGATTAAGTGCAAGTGGGAGATTGTTGGGGTATGCCCTTAAGGCTAATGTTTGAGGCCTTGGGTTGTTATCAGTATCATGTATAAACTCTATGTTTATAAAGGCAATGGTTGTTATTCAGGTTGTTACATTATCTGCTGCAATATGTATACTTCTGAATAATGTCTCAATGGTGTTTAGCTTGGCTGACATGCAGTATTGTCCTTAGTCGAGATAACTTGGTGAACATGAGACAGCCTTGATATGATTGAGACTAATATGTGTTCTAATCTTATAGGATTCGAGCATGGAATAAGATGTAGACTCATGGGTACATTGGATGTACTGGACTGACCCTAATTAGGATATTCAATTGCTTGTCACAATGTGAATAATCCTGATATGCAAACAAGTGGCATACTTCCTCTGACTTGAGATCACTTGTGTTTCTAAATGATGATTGGCATTGTTTTGAGGTAGTTCAATATCATTTGAAACATAATGGTTATAGACTATCTTGGATAATGAGCATGAGTCATGTTAGGGCACTAGTGATAGATATAGGATTGCCGTCTCCTTGTTGGAGTGTGATGTTCTGAAGGGGCCCCCTGGATGAGATGATTGAGAAAGTGTATGGCCATACCCAGATGACTATGTTCATCTGATCTAATCATTCTCATCATATTGGAATTACAGGCTTGACACGCTTGTCCAATAAGAACATCCAGTGGCAAAGGAAACACATATGTCAAGTGACTTGGGTTCACACTTGTGCTGTGGTTTGGGTGTAGTCTTGGAAGACTCTTTCCTTTATATCGGGAGACAGTGATGTGTTGCTAGATACCCCTCTCTGTTCGTGATAACGTAAGTTATCGTTACCGACATTTAAAGGAAACCCTTAGGGTCGCACAATTTGATGATATGGCTTACTTAAGTCAGATCGTGTGGACTGAATTGTTTTAGTTCAGTTTAAAGGGATTTAAACTCTGATTGTAAGTGAGATCTGGTCTGATCATGTTTGATTGATCAGGGCTTGAGATCGGTAAGCTTCGATCGAGAGAAATGATGCTAGATCGGTGAGATCAAGAGCATCAAGAGATGAATGGTTAGATCTTGAGCCTTATGGTTTAATATGATCTAGACCAATGCTTGGTTTGATTTGGTCTTTAAACCAAATGAGATTGAACCGGTTCATCAAGTGAACGCATGGTTCAAAGGGGAGAACATTGCGATTTGTTCACTAAGCGTGAACACTTGAACATATGAGGGTTTACTATTTTTGGAAGTCATGCTTTCCAAAATAGGTAGCACGCCTCACGTTCGAGGGATCGCCCCTATTCTCGCCCCTCTTTCTCTCTTGCTCTCGTGTGACTCGAAAAAACGAGTGTGGAGAGAGGTATTCGGCCAAGGAGAGAACTTATCTCGTAATCTCATTCCCTTCAGCGATCAGGAGACTTGGAGATCCTTACTAGCATAAGGAACAACAAGGAGGAAGCGATCTATCACCTTGTGTGCGGTGCCTTTGGAGAAGAAGCACACGCTTCTTTTTGATTCCAAGTCGCCATCCAAGAAATGGCATTGGTATGATCCCCTTCTCGATCTATACATGTTATTAAAGTTGATCATATATTCATCCATGCGATCTTAGAAACCCTAATTTCCTCTTATTGCAAGTTCTGATATGCGCCTATTAGGGTTTCGCCCCCCCTTTAGAAACTTTCAGTAAGACTGTATCAAAGCATACCCATCATCAAGTCTGGACATGAATACCTCAAGTCTAAGGATCAATGCAAACCTCTTGCATGTGAGATTGACTTGTTGACTAGACAAGTCAATCCTCACGGTGGATCACTCCAGTGCATCCAATGCACCTGTATGCCTGCATTACTGTACCCCGCACTTAACCAACCCATACACCAGTCTCACATGTACCAAAGCTGTCCCTTATCTGCTAAGGTACCTTGACTAGGGATAGCTTATGAGAATGGATCCAATCCAAACTCCTGGGACATTATTTATGCAACTCAATACATCTACGCAGGTAGAGAAGTCTGCATAATAACGACCATGCCTTTATAGAGAATAATAATTATATCAAAGTACATTTAAACAATGCCCAACCATGTCCAAACATTGGTCTGCAGGGCATAAACACCAACAATCTCCCACTTGTACTAAGACCAAGGGCAACTGATGTTTAGTCAGTTCCAATGTCTCTAGTATGACCCATTTAGCTTCCACTGCGCTAGAGGCTATATCAGTGGGTTTTTCCAGATTGCTATCTGTGTTTATTTTAACAAATTTGATCATCATCCTTATCCATGATCTCTAAGATCAGATGATATGCTACAGTACATACTTGAGCACTAAGTTCCTTCACTTATGCTATGGCCCCAGTAAGAACTATACTGGACCATCAAGCACCATGAACTAAATCAAGTTCAAATGAATGAAGCTGCTTCCTTGGCTGCCATAAGAAGCTGCAATGTACTCAGCCTTATTTGTAGAATTTTGCCACTATGGTTTGCATAATGCTCTTTCAGCACACAACACCACCACAAGGCAAAGCGCAAATCCTGGCTATGGTCATAAGACTGGAACGAAGTATCAGTGTACCCTTGTACACAAAATTCTTCCTGTCTATCATAGACTAGACTTCAATCCTTTATACTTCCCAAGTATATATAAGGATTGCTTTCATAGCTATCAAGTGTCAAACACTAGGATCTGATTGAAACTTACTGGCTATGCTCCAAGCATTTGCCACAAAATGGTCTTGTGTATATTACTCAAAACATGATCCATCCTATACACCATGTATCAGGATTTTAGACCCATGTTATTACTCTCCAGCTGTGTCATATGACACAACATCCTCATGAGAGTCAGACCATATCTCTCTGGAATGTATCAATATTTGGAATCATCCAATATAAACCTTTCCAGAAACTCTTGGATGAACATAGATTGACTAAAGGGCAATGACTTTCTTGGATCTCTATCTATAGATCCTCATGCCTAGGATGTAGACATCATTCCCTAGATCATTCTTCTCGAAATACATCTCAAGCCTTTTCTTCACCATGTGAAGAGCTGAGATGTCATTCCATGTGAGGAGAATATCATCAATCTTCTAGAACAAGAAATACTATTAAGGTGCTCCCACTGATCTTCTTGTAAACACAGGCTCTTTTAAACATGCTTGCATAACACCATGCATATCTTTATGGCCTTGATATGAAAACCTTCTGGCTATTTCTTTATAGATATCTTTTCAGACGTCCATGCAAGAAAGGCAGTTTTCATAACAACACGCCATAACTGATCATGCAATTATAACATGCAGATTCCTAATGGACTTAAAACTCAGCTATTGGTGAAAAATTTCATCATTATCCACCCAGTGGATTTGCCTGAAATTTCTATTCACTAGCTTGCCTTTCAAGGTAACAATGTTACCTTCCATGTCTATCTTCCTAGAAGATTTATTTACAGCCTGTGGGAATTACCCCTTTGGCAGCTCATCCAAGTCCCAGACTTGATTAGCAGACATGGAGTCCATTATGGTTCTCATGGCCCTTAGCCATTTCTTGGAATCTGGTCCACCAACCGCTTCCATTTCCTCATAAGTCTTAGGTTCATCCTTGATGAAAAATTCGTCATGCCCAGCATATCGAATCGATCCAGACTTATGTGGTTCCTGTGTTACTTGAACCTCAGGTTGACTTTCAACCTGTATGTGAGATTTTGCTCTCCATCTGTGTCTAATTATATTGTGGTTGATTCTGGACCTTGTCCCAATCAAATCTACTCCCACTAGCTTCTTTTAAAAGAAATACTTTCTCAAGAGAGACAGCAGTTTGAGCAACAAATATTTTGTTCTCTTTGGGATAGAATTAGCACTCTACAGTGCACCACAAACACATACTTTTGAATCACTGCACATTACATTCCCAATTCCATTGAAGAAATGGGATATTTGCAGTTCGCAACTCAAAAGCTAACTTAGACACTTTCTTATGGAGTGGCAGTGCATCTGTTTGCATGGCATCATAGTAGTATATTTGCATGACTATTCAAAGATGGAACCACATCCAATGTGTTCCTTTTTCTTTCTTTGAAATTCACCACACAGTGGTGTACTAAGTAAGCTGTGAGATAACTCCATACTTCTTAGGACAGTCATCAAATTCTCCACTAATCACCTTGATCCAATCAAAGTGCTTTAATAGATCCTCCAATTTGACTCAATACTTCATTTGTGAACTTCTTGGATTTCTCCAAAGTTCTTAGGTTGAATAAGGCATACCCACACCTGATGAAGCATATAACACCTCTTAGTGCTTGTTTACATGGGTCCACATACATTGTTGTGTAATAGATCCAACAAGCCAATAGTCCTTCCACGCTTTATGGTGAAGGCAGCATTTGTCACATTGTTCCTTTGAACTAGGCTCACATGTATTATAATCCTGAAAGGATAATGATCCCAATAGTCCATGGACCTTTGGATGTGACCATTGTTCTATGGTTCAAGAGACAATGCTATAAGAGGGTGTTTATTGAATCATTGGATCTGATCTTGTGTTACATATAGAACCACAAACTATTATCAACTGTATCACTTCAATAGAACATCTCAGATTTAAAGAAAATATCATTTATTATTTCAAACTGAAATCCTTTCCAAAAAGGAATGATGTTCTAATACATAAGCTGATACATAATAGCAAAGTTCTAGATAAAGTCTTCAAGGCAGTGAGATGATATCAACAACAGCATCCAATGCTCCGTCCCTGACCCGAGAGTCGATCCCACCAAGCCTCATGGTCCTACTTCTTTTGAGCTCCTGCATATGAAAAACATATGTAAGCTTCACATGCGGTACTCAGTACCCATGAATAAGAAGTAGACAAAAGACCTCAGTAACACAATACCTGAAGCGGATGGATTACATCCCTTCTTCTTTGCCATGCTCTTCTTGGCCATCAATCCTCTTCGAAATACCCATGCATTCCCAGTCTTCCGAAATATTAGCTTCGAAGATACAGAACCATGGTCATTCTCAGATTTAGGAATACACTCTGAAGATCCAACAGAACTCTCCTGATCTTTGTCTATAGAGCATGGTGTGAAGAGACCTTTGAGATGTATGATAAGATCATAAATTCCCATCTCATCACACTCAACTTTGACCTCTGGGTGTTGGGGTATGCCCTTAAGGCTAATGTTTGAGGCCTATGGGAATGTATCTGTATCATGTAATAAACTGTTATGTTTATAAAGGCATGGTTGTTATTCAGTTAGCTACATTGTCTGCTGCAATATATGTTCTTCTGAATAATGTCTCAAAGCTGTTCAGCTGGGCTGACAAGCTATTATGTCCTTAGTCGATGTATCTTGGTGAACATGAGACAGCCTCGATATGGTTAAGACTAATATGTGTTCTAATCTTATAGGATGCTTCGAGCATGGAATAAGATGTAGACTCATGGGTGCATGGGATGTACTGGACAGACCCTACTAGGATGTTCAGTTGTTTGTCACAACGTGAATATTCCTTGTATAAGACAAGTGGCACATTTCCTCTGACTTGAGATCACTTGTGTTTCCTAAATGATGATTGTCATTATTTTGAGTTAGTTCAATATCATTTGAAACATAATGATTATAGACTATCTTGGATGGTGAGCTTGAGTCAGGTTAGGGCACTAGTGATAGACACAGGATTGCCGTCTCCTTGTTTAAGGAGTGTGATGTTCTAAAGGGGCCCCCTGGATGAGATGATTGAGAGAGTGTATGGCCATACCCAGGTGACAGTGTTCATCTGATCTAATCATGCTCATCATATTGGAGTTACGAGCTTGACAGGCTTGTCCAATAAGAACATCCAGTGGCAAAGGAAATATGTATGCTTTGTGAAGTCGATTCACACTTGTGCTGTTTTTGGGTGTAGTCTTGGAAGACTCTTTCCTTTATATCGGGAGACAGTGATGTGTTGCTAGATACCCCTCACTGATCGTGATAATGAGAGTTATCGTTACCGACATTTAAAGGAAACCCTCAGGGTCGCACAATTTGATGATATGGCTTACTTAAGTCAGATCGTGTGGACTGAATTGTTCGGGTTCAGTTTAAAGGGATTTAAGCTCTGATTGTGAGTGAGATCTGGTCTGATCATGTTTGATTGATTAGGGCTAGGGATCGGTAAGCTTCGATCGGGAGATTGGATGCTAGATCATTGAGATCAGGAGCATCAAAAGATCAACGGTCAGATCAAGCACCTTAGGGTTTAATGTGATCTGGACTAATTGCTTGGGTTATTTGGTCTTGAACCAAACCAAAATGAACCAGCTCATTGGTTGAGCGTATGGTTCACTTTAAGAGAGATTTGCGATTGGGTAAACCCATGATCGCAAGTGGAAGTATGGTTTTCTATTATTAGAAAACATGTCACTTACGTGACCACGTTCCGTGTGGACTCTCTTCACGCTTCCCTCTCGCCCTATTGTCGCCGCTCGGGGTTGTCCTTGAGACATTCGCTTGTGGAGAAGTGGTGGTCGACATTGGGGAGAGGTTTTCGCCAAGCAAGGAGATCTTCATCCCTTCATACGACAAGCACTTCTTGGAGCCTTGCTAGCACAAGTTGCACCAAGAGAGTAGGCGGCTTCCTCATCTTGTGTGCGAAACTTAGGAGAAGTTCTCGATTGATCTTTCCTTCCAAGGCGCCATCCTCTAATGGCTATGGTATGAATTGCATCTTCTTCTATTATGTTTTAAGGTTGATCACATAATGCATGCGCAATGATTCTTTGAAGCCCTTCCGTCCGCTGCATGTTATAATTTGCGCCACTTTAGGGTTTTCGCTCCCCCTAGAAGGGGACCCCCCTTACATGTTAAGGGGTACTTTCAATTGGTATCAGAGGGAGTTAATCGCATGCTTATTTGATTGCTTTGTTTCGGTGATCCTTGAATGAAGATGCATGCTTAGATCTATCATGCGTAATTTTTCATATTAACTTGTTTCATGCCGAAACCAAAGTTATGTTTTAATTGCGCATATGTGTTGAAATGTTGGCGCTTAATGTATGTTTTTCTTCAAAAATATTACTTGCGCGTTTTCACCTTAGATCTAAGCCGCCTACAGTAAACCCTTAGACGGGTTACTAGGGTTGAAGTCAACCCCTAGGTTAGATCCGACCAGTCTGATCAGTTCATCTGACAGCCTGAATGGGTCGACCAGATAGCACCTTGGCGCAAGCCTATGGTGGCTATAGGTCGACTGCAGACAGGTGTGTAGCGATGTCTGATTGAGACGACCAATGAACGCACCTGAGTTAGGCCCGGGGTCACGCCCGCTTGCCAGATCTCAGTGTGGTCGTTCAGCCCTGTCGCATGCATAGTTGACCTTTTGGTCGACTCGAGTCAGTTACGACTCGGTGCATGTAAGGGCAGAGGATCTGACTAGGGTGGATGAGTGGATCCCTAGTAATGGACCGTTGTAAGGTTGTAAGGCAAATAAGGAAAATTAAAATTGATCCCATGGGGTTTTTTTTTTTTAAAATTTATTTTTCCTGACTGGATCACATGATGGTTGTTGAATCTGCTTGTTTATTTAGTCTTATGTGGGCTGCCTGTTTTTAATGTGTGCTGTGCTGGGGCCTGCGTGCCTGGATTAATTGTTGTAAATTAATTTTATTTATGTGATCTGCGAATCACAATTTAATTAATTTATAATGTGAAAGTGACCTGCGTGTCACTCTTGTCTAGATAGTTAAATTTGTAATTTAATTAGACAAGAGCACAGAGCACACTTGGCAGAGGCGCTTGCAGCAGTGGCTGGACCAGGTGGGAGGTCTAGGGTTCGACCCTAGGACCTGGCGCATTTCCTGGTGGGCGCACCAGAGCTGCTAATTGGCGCTTGGGCCCTGGGTTGGGCCAGATAAGCAGTTAAAGACCCATGAAAAGCAAGTGCAGACTTAAGTTAGGTTAAGGTCTCACTAGGGCTATGGGCTTTTACCACATAAGACACATGCTTTCTTTTATAGCTTTATATTAGAATTGCATGAGTAAATTTATCTTCTGCTATCACCATAGGAATTGCATGATAGGCAAGAAGATAAAAGACCGTTAAAATCCAACGCTTAAATATCAAGCTCGTAAGCCTTCTGACGCGAAACCTCACTGTTCTGATTATCGTTGGAGCCGTGTTGTACCCACTCAGTGGGCACGTCCATCTATCTTCAGACGGTGCGGGATTACACCTGTGTGTTACAGATTGGGGATTTATCCCCTCTCGTTGCTCAGCATAGCACATGGTGGTCCAGGGAGTAGGTCGGGTCAGCTTGACCGTGTAGGCTACATATGTGGCGCATATGGTAGCACATGGAGGCAGCCATCTGTGGGGTCAGAGATTGTGTTGTACCAACTCAGTTGGCACAGTCTGCTGGACTGCCCAGATGAAGGGGAATCGCACGGGTTGGCGATCGGCAGGGACTGCCTACCAGAAACTAATGCTTGTACTCTCTGTGCATCTTATCTCGCCTGAGCGGGACGCGGAGACCAAGTATGAAATCTGGATCCCATCTCACTAAAAGAGTTCTACTCTTTCGGGCTGTTTTGCTGGATTTTTCACGCCTGATAAAATAGTGAGAAAAAGAATCTTTCTTAAGTCCTGATTGATTCTTATACATTGATACTGACCTTGCTGTTCTTGCATTGTTGTAGATACCTGCAGCAACGAACACCATGAACTTCAATGTGCGATCCCTACTGGAAAGGGAGAAGTTTGCTGGGCCAAACTTCTCTGACTGGTTTGGACACCTTAAGATTGTTCTTAAGGCAGAGAGGAAACTGTATGTCCTCGAGACGGCGATACCGCCGCAGCCCGCTCCGAACGCCGCAAGGGCGGTTCGGGAAGCCTATGAAAAGCACGTCAATGATAGCATTGATGTCGCTTGCCTGATGCTAGCGTCTATGACGCCACCGCTGCAGCGTCAGCATGAGGATATGTCTGCTAGAGACATGATTACAAACCTCAAGATGCTGTATGCTGCACAGGCGAGGACAGAACGCTACAATTTGACAAAGCTCTTCTTTCAGAGCAAACTGGCTGAAGGGAGCCCAGTAGGAGCTCACGTGCTCAAGATGATTGGGCACAAGGAGGCTCTAGAGAAACTGGGGCATACCATTAACCAGGAGCTTGCTGTAGACATTATTCTGCAGTCTCTCCCGCCATCATTCGACGCGTTCATTATTAATTTTAATATGAACAAAATCGATTGTACTCCGGCAGAGCTGCTGAATATGCTCTTGACCACTGAGGAGACTCTGAAGGGTAAGCCTTCGACCTCTGTCTTAATGGTTCCTTCCAGGAACAAGAAGAAGGGGAAGAAGGGCAAGGCCCCGGTCAAAAGCTACAGCAAGGCTCTGAAGCAGAAGGTGAAGCGGTCTAAGGAATACAGGTGTTTCCACTGTGGCCAGCTGGGTCACTGGAAAAAGGACTGTAAAGCGCTCCAAGGAGATAAGAGGGGAAGCTTTGCTTCTGGCTCAGGTATATTCGTGACTGAGGTCATGTTTTCTTCTTCTGTATCATGGGTGTTGGACACTGCATGTGGAGTTCACATTTGTTCAAATGTGCAGGAACTCAAGAGAAGAAGGCAGGTGGGACAGCATGAGGTGGACCTACGAGTTGGAAACGGGGCACGGGTTGCTGCTGTTGCTGTAGGAGACTACTTTATTTCTTTACCATCTGGACTTGTATTGGAACTAAACAGTTGTTACTTTGTTCCCAGTATAACTAAAAATATTATCTCCATTCCTGCTCTTGTCAGGAAGGGATTTTCCTTTGAATGCAATATTTCAAAGTGTATTTTATCTTTTGATAATATTGTTTATGCAACTGGTTCAATAAGCAATGTGTTATTCATGTTAGACATGGAAAGTTCTATACATAATGTTGATATTAAGAAAGCCAAGTATGCTGATGACAGCACCTTGCTATGGCATAGTCGTTTAGGCCATATAAACGAGAAACGCATTAAGCGGTTGCATGATCATGGACTGCTGGGATCATTCTCCTACAAGGAGCTTGATACATGCAAAGCTTGTTTAATGGGTAAAATGACGAAGTCACCTTTTCCTCACAAAGGTCAAAGGGCTTCAGGTTTACTTGACCTTATACACAGTGATGTGTGTGGGCCTTTTAGTAAACATGCCAGAGGTGGCTATCAGTACTTCATTACCTTTACTGATGATTTCAGTAGATATGGGTATGTCTATCTGATGAGACATAAGAGTGAATCTTTTGACAAGTTCAAAGAGTTCAAGAATGAAGTTCAAAATCAGCTAGGCCGCAATATCAAGGCACTTCGCTCAGATCGAGGTGGTGAATACCTAAGTCATGCATTTACTGACTATCTAAAAGAGTGTGGGATTATCTCACAGCTCACTCCGCCAGGAACACCGCAATGGAATGGTGTGTCCGAGAGGAGAAATAGAACGTTACTTGATATGGTTCGTTCTATGATGAGTCAGGCTACTCTTCCCTACTCCTTTTGGGGTTTTGGGCTGGAAACAGCTGCAAAAGTACTAAACCGAGTGCCATCCAAGGCAGTTTCAAAGACGCCATATGAGTTATGGTATGGGAAACAGCCAAGCTTGACATTTATCAGGATCTGGGGCTGCGAGGCTTATGTCAAGAAGCTCGCCTCTGGGAAACTAGAGAGCAGATCTGACAAATGTATCTTTGTCGGTTACCCTAAGGAAACTAAGGGTTATTATTTCTACGATCCCAAAGAGAACAAGGTTTTTGTTGCTCGGACGGCCATATTTCTTGAGAAGGAGTTTCTTCTGCAAGAGGCCAGTGGGAGAGAAATAAAGCTGGATGAGATTCCAGAGGAAGGACAAAGTGCTCAAGCAGAGTTGGATGAGCCTGAGCCGGTAGAACAGGTTATTGAACAACCTGAGGCTCAGATATCACGGGAACCGCGAAGATCGGGAAGGATTCGTCGACAGCCTGAGCGCTATGACGGAGTCTATATCATTGGTAATGATGAACCCCTCACTTATGCGGATGCGGTCAGTGGACCGGAGTCAGCGAGATGGCTTGAAGCTATGCGCGCCGAGATGGACTCCATGTCAGATAACCAGGTCTGGGATTTGGTTGATCCGCCTCCGGGAGTTATCCCTATAGGCTGTAAATGGATCTTCAAGAAGAAGATTGACATGGATGGTAACGTCGTTACCTATAAAGGCAGGCTAGTTGCGAAAGGTTTCAAACAAATCTACGGGATAGATTATGATGAAACTTTCTCACCTGTAGCCATGTTTAAGTCTATTCGGATTCTTTTCGCGATAGCTGCATATTATGATTATGAGATTTGGCAGATGGATGTGAAAACAGCTTTCCTTAATGGAAATCTGGATGAGGATGTGTATATGACACAACCAGAAGGTTTCACTAATCCAGCAGATCGTCATAAGATATGCAAGTTAAAGAAGTCTATTTATGGACTTAAACAAGCATCCAGAAGCTGGAATATTCGTTTTGATGAATCAGTTACGGAATTTGGTTTCATCAAGAACGAGGATGACCCGTGTGTATATAAGAGGTTTAGTGGGAGCGTGATTACTTTTCTAGTCCTCTACGTCGATGACATCTTGATCATTGGAAATGATATTCCTGAAATGCATGCTGTTAAGGCATGGCTGAGGAAATGTTTCCAGATGAAAGATCTAGGAGAAGCAGCCTATGTGTTAGGTGTGAAGATCTACAGGGATAGATCTAAGAGGCTTCTCGGGCTGTGCCAGAGTACTTACATCGATAAGGTCCTGGAGAGATTTCATTTAGAGAATTCTAAACGAGGATATCTTCCAGTCAGACATGGTCTGAATCTTTCGAAGAGTCAGTGTCCACAAACACAGACTGAGAAAGATGAAATGAACAATACGCCTTATGCTTCGGCTATTGGTTCTATAATGTATGCGATGTTGTGTACTCGCCCAGACGTCGCTTACGGGTTAAGCGTGACCAGTCGTTACCAGAGTAATCCAGGTATGGCGCACTGGATTGCAGTCAAGAACATTTTAAAATATCTGCGGAGGACCAAAGATATGTTCTTGATATATGGTGGTCAGGAAGAACTCAGTATAGAGGGATATACTGATGCTTCGTTCCAGAGTGACCAGGATGATTTCCGATCGCAATCAGGCTATGTCTTTAGCTTGAATGGAGGTGCAGTGGTGTGGAAAAGTTTCAAACAGTCAACTGTTGCTGATTCCACAACAGAAGCCGAGTATGTTGCAGCCTCGGAAGCATCCAAGGAGGCAGTGTGGATTCGTAAGTTCGTGAGAGAACTTGGTGTCGTTCCTTCGAGTGCAGATCCTTTGGTTATCTTCTGTGATAACACTGGAGCAATCGCACAAGCAAAGGAACCACGGTCGCACCAGAAGTCCAAGCACATACAGAGACGGTTTCATTTGATCAGGGAGATCATAGATCGTGGCGAGATCAAAGTATGCAAGGTTCATACAGATGACAATCTGGCTGACCCGCTTACCAAGCCTCTGGCGCAGCAGAAGCATGAGAAGCACTGTAATAATATGGGTTTGAGATTTCTCAACCATTAGATTAAGTGCAAGTGGGAGATTGTTGGGGTATGCCCTTAAGGCTAATGTTTGAGGCCTATGGGAATGTATCTGTATCATGTAATAAACTGTTATGTTTATAAAGGCATGGTTGTTATTCAGTTAGCTACATTGTCTGCTGCAATATATGTTCTTCTGAATAATGTCTCAAAGCTGTTCAGCTGGGCTGACAAGCAATTATGTCCTTAGTCGATGTATCTTGGTGAACATGAGACAGCCTCGATATGGTTAAGACTAATATGTGTTCTAATCTTATAGGATGCTTCGAGCATGGAATAAGATGTAGACTCATGGGTGCATGGGATGTACTGGACAGACCCTACTAGGATGTTCAGTTGTTTGTCACAACGTGAATATTCCTTGTATAAGACAAGTGGCACATTTCCTCTGACTTGAGATCACTTGTGTTTCCTAAATGATGATTGTCATTATTTTGAGTTAGTTCAATATCATTTGAAACATAATGATTATAGACTATCTTGGATGGTGAGCTTGAGTCAGGTTAGGGCACTAGTGATAGACACAGGATTGCCGTCTCCTTGTTTAAGGAGTGTGATGTTCTAAAGGGGCCCCCTGGATGAGATGATTGAGAGAGTGTATGGCCATACCCAGGTGACAGTGTTCATCTGATCTAATCATGCTCATCATATTGGAGTTACGAGCTTGACAGGCTTGTCCAATAAGAACATCCAGTGGCAAAGGAAATATGTATGCTTTGTGAAGTCGATTCACACTTGTGCTGTTTTTGGGTGTAGTCTTGGAAGACTCTTTCCTTTATATCGGGAGACAGTGATGTGTTGCTAGATACCCCTCACTGATCGTGATAATGAGAGTTATCGTTACCGACATTTAAAGGAAACCCTCAGGGTCGCACAATTTGATGATATGGCTTACTTAAGTCAGATCGTGTGGACTGAATTGTTCGGGTTCAGTTTAAAGGGATTTAAGCTCTGATTGTGAGTGAGATCTGGTCTGATCATGTTTGATTGATTAGGGCTAGGGATCGGTAAGCTTCGATCGGGAGATTGGATGCTAGATCATTGAGATCAGGAGCATCAAAAGATCAACGGTCAGATCAAGCACCTTAGGGTTTAATGTGATCTGGACTAATTGCTTGGGTTATTTGGTCTTGAACCAAACCAAAATGAACCAGCTCATTGGTTGAGCGTATGGTTCACTTTAAGAGAGATTTGCGATTGGGTAAACCCATGATCGCAAGTGGAAGTATGGTTTTCTATTATTAGAAAACATGTCACTTACGTGACCACGTTCCGTGTGGACTCTCTTCACGCTTCCCTCTCGCCCTATTGTCGCCGCTCGGGGTTGTCCTTGAGACATTCGCTTGTGGAGAAGTGGTGGTCGACATTGGGGAGAGGTTTTCGCCAAGCAAGGAGATCTTCATCCCTTCATACGACAAGCACTTCTTGGAGCCTTGCTAGCACAAGTTGCACCAAGAGAGTAGGCGGCTTCCTCATCTTGTGTGCGAAACTTAGGAGAAGTTCTCGATTGATCTTTCCTTCCAAGGCGCCATCCTCTAATGGCTATGGTATGAATTGCATCTTCTTCTATTATGTTTTAAGGTTGATCACATAATGCATGCGCAATGATTCTTTGAAGCCCTTCCGTCCGCTGCATGTTATAATTTGCGCCACTTTAGGGTTTTCGCTCCCCCTAGAAGGGGACCCCCCTTACATGTTAAGGGGTACTTTCACTGGGGTCATGCACTCTAAGACAAGAGCAGTGTACTGTTCGTTATCTTCACAATGTTCATGTTGGGGTATGCCCTTAAGGCTAATGTTTGAGGCCTTGGGATTGTAACAGTATCATGTATAAACTCTTATGTTTATAAAGGCAATGGTTGTTATTCAGTTTGTTATATTATCTGCTGCAATACATATACTTCTGAATAATGTCTCAATGCTGTTCAGCTGGGCTGACATGCAGTAAAGTCCTTAGTCGATATATCTTGGCGAACATGAGACAGCCTTGATATGATTGAGACTAATATGTGTTCTAATCTTATAGGATGCTTCGAGCATGGAATAAGATGTAGACTCATGGGTACATTGGATGTACTGGACAGACCCTACTAGGATATTCAATTGCTTGTCACAATGTGAATAATCCTTGATTGCAACAAGTGGCACATTTCCTCTGACTTGAGATCACTTGTGTTTCTAAATGATGATTGTCATTGTTTTGAGGTAGTTCAATATCATTTGAAACATAATGGTTATAGACTATCTTGGATGGTGAGCTTGAGTCAGGTTAGGGCACTAGTGGTAGATAAAGGATTGCCGTCTCCTTAATTGGAGTGTGATGTTCTAAAGGGGCCCCCCCTCTGTATGAGATGATTGAGAAAGTGTATGGCCATACCCAGGTGACAGTGTTCATCTGATCTAATCATGCTCATCATATTGGAGCTACAAGCTTGACACGCTTGTCCAATAAGAACATCCAGTGGCAAAGGAAATTTGCATGCCTTGTGAATTGGATTCACACTTGTGCTATGGTTTGGGTGTAGTCTTGGAAGACTCTTTCCTTTATATCGGGAGACAGTGATGTGTTGCTAGATACCCCTCACTGATCGTGATAACGTAAGTTATCATTACCGACATTTAAAGGAAACCCTTAGGGTCGCACAATTTGATGATATGGCTTACTTAAGTCAGATCGTGTGGACTGAATTGTTTGGGTTCAGTTTAAAGGGATTTAGTCTCTGATTGTAAGTGAGATCTAGTCTGATCATGTTTGATTGATTAGGGCTTGAGATCGGTAAGCTTCGATTGAGAGAATAGATGCTAGATCAGTGAGATCAGGAGCATCAAGAGATCAATGGTCAGATCTTAAGCCTTAGGGGTTTATTATAATCTGGACTAATTGCTTGGTTTATTTGGTTATTGAACCAAATCGATTTGAACCAGCTCATTGGATGAGCGTATGGTTCAAGTTGGCATTTGCGATTGGGGTCACTTGAATGTTGAGATGGTTTTGCTATTTTTAGATAGCATGTCACAACGTGACCACATCTCTCTCACGTCGCCCCTCTCTCGCCCTCTTGTCGCCGTTTTGCCTTTGGCTCTTCACACATTCGTGTGAGAAAAGGTGGTAGACGAAAGAAGAAAAAAAAATCGCCAAGCAAGGAAAGCTCTCTCTTCCCTTCAAACGATCAAAGACACCTTGGACGATCCTTGCTAGCACAAGGGACGACAAGAAGGAGCAAGCCGTTGATCATCTTGTGTGTGACGATTTGGAGGAGACCTTTTGTTCTCTTGCTTCCAAGGCGCCATCTAGAAATGGCCATGGTATGAATCGCATTCTTTCTTGCATTCAAAAGTTTTAATGTTGATCATAATACATGCATCGATCCCATGAAACCCTAGTATCCGCTGCCCATGTTTTGTATGCGCCACTTTAGGGTTTCGGCCCCCCTTATTGAAAGGGGACTTTCAATTGGTATCAGAGCAGGTTTTATGCATCGTTTTATGATTGCTTAATGCTTGGTCTTCATGTTTGATCCATACTTGCGCATATGCTTAGATCTAGATGACATGCGAAACTAACATACATCTTAGTATATGTTTTTGTTGGCGCATGTATGTTGGCGCATCTATGTTTTCTTCAAAACTTCTTCTCATGCGCGACTCTCATTAGATCTAAGAGGCGCCTGCTTTAAACCCTTAGACGGGTTATTAGGCTTGAAGTCATCCCCTAGGTTAGATCCAAACAGTCTGATCAGATCATCTGACAGCCTTGATGGCGACCAGATAGCATCTGTGCGTAAGCACGAGATGGCTATAGGTCGACTGCAGACAGGCGTGTAGCGATGTCTGATTGAGACGACTAGTGAACACACATGAGTTAGGCCCGGGGTCACACCCGCTTGCCAGAACTCATGAGGGTTGTTCAGCCCTGGCGCATGCATGGTTGACCATTAGGTCGACTCAAGTCAGTTACGACTTGGTGCATGCAAGGGCAATGGATTTGACTAGGTCAGATGAGTGGATCACTTGTAATGGACCGTTGTAAGGTAGTAGGGCCAATAAGGAAAATTAAAATTGATGCCAATGGGGTTTTCAAAATTTTATTTTCTTATGTTGGATCGCATGATGTTTGTAAGCATATGTTTGTTTATTTAATCTTGTGTGGGCTGCCCATGTTTAATGTGTGCTGTGCTGGGGCCTGCGTGCCTGGAATTTAAATGTAAATAAATATTTTTATTGTGATCTGCGCATCACTTTTCATTTAAATTATAAAGTGTAATTGACCTGCGAGTCAATCTTGTCTAGATAGATTAATTTGTAAATTAATCAGACAAGAGCACAGAGCACACATGGCAGAGGCGCATGCAGCAGTGGCTTGACCAGGTGGGAGGTCCAGGGTTCGACTCTGGGACCAGGCGCATTTTCCCTGGTAGGCGCACCTGAGCTGCAGATGGCGCTTGGGCCCTGGTTTGGGCCAGATGAGCAGCAAAAGACCCATGAAGAAAAGCAAGTGAAGACTTAAGTTTAATTTAAGGTCTAACTTAGGCTTAATGGGCTTTTACCACATAAGATCAGCATGCTTTCTATTTATTGCTTTTATAATTAGAATTGCATGAGTTTATCTTCTGCTATCACCATAGGAATTGCATGATAGTCAAGAAGATAAAAGACCGTTAAAATCCAACGCTAAAATATCAAGCTCGTAAGCCTTCTGACGCGAAACCTCACTGTTCTGATTATCGTTGGAGCCGTGTTGTACCCACTCAGTGGGCACATCCATCTATCTTCAGACGGTGCGGGATTACACCTGCGTGTTACAGAGAAGGGATTTATCGCTTCTCGTTGCTCAGCATAGCATGTGGTGGTCCAGGGAGTAGGTCGGGTCAGCTTGACCATGTAGGCTACATATGTGGCGCATATGGTAGCTATATGGAGGCAGCCATCTGTGGGATCAGAGACTGTGTTGTACCAACTCAGTTGGCACAGTCAGCTGGATTGCCCAGATGAAGGGGAATCGCACGGGTTGGCGATTGGCTGGGACAGCCTACCAGAAATTAGTGCTTGTACTCTCTGTGCATCTTATCTCGCCTGAGCGGGACGCGGAGACCAAGTATGAAATCTGGATCCCATCTCACTAAAAGAGTTCTACTCTTTCGGGCTGTTTTTGCTGGATTTTTCAGCCAGATAAAATAGTGAGAAAAGAATCTTTCTTAAGTCCTGGATTGATTCTGAACATTGATACTGACCTTGCTGTTCTTGCATTGTTGTAGATTCCTGCAGCAACGAACACCATGAGCTTCAATGTGCGATCCCTACTGGAAAGGAAGAAGTTTGCTGGGCCGAACTTCTCAGACTGGTACGGACACCTTAAGATTGTTCTTAAGGCAGAGAGGAAACTGTATGTCCTCGAGACGGCTATACCGCCTCAGCCCGCTCCGAACGCCGCAAGGGCGGTTCGGGATGCCTATGACAAGCATGTCAATGATAGCATTGATGTCGCTTGCCTGATGCTAGCGTCTATGACGCCACCGCTGCAGCGTCAGCATGAGGATATGTCTGCTATACAAATTATAGCAAACCTCAAGATGCTGTATGCTGCGCAGGCGAGGACTGAGCGCTATAATTTGACTAAGCTGTTCTTTCAGAGCAAACTGGCTGAAGGGAGCCCAGTGGGAGCTCACGTGCTCAAGATGATTGGGCACAAGGAGGCTCTAGAGAAACTGGGGCATACCATCAATCAGGAGCTTGCTGTAGACATTATTCTGCAGTCTCTCCCGCCCTCTTTCGATGCATTCATCATTAACTTTAATGTGAACAAAATTGATTGTACTCCGGCAGAGCTGCTGAATATGCTCTTGACTACTGAGGAGACTCTGAAGGGAAAGCCTTCAACCTCTGTCTTGATGTTTCCTTCAAGGAACAAGAAGAAGGGGAAGAAGGGCAAGACCCCTGTCAAGAGCAACAGCAAGGCTCTGAAGCAAAAGGTCAAGCGGTCGAAGGAATACAGATGTTTCCACTGTGGCCAGCTGGGTCACTGGAAAAAGGACTGTAAAGCGCTCCAAGGAGACAAGAGGGGAAGCATCGCTTCTGGCTCAGGTATATACGTGACGGAAGTCATGGTTTCATCTTCTTCTATTTCATGGGTGTTGGACACTGCATGTGGAGTTCACATTTGTTCAAATGTACAGGAACTCAAGAGAAGAAGACAGGTGGGACAGCATGAGGTGGACCTACGAGTTGGAAACGGGGCACGGGTTGCTGCTGTTGCTGTAGGAGACTATTTCATCTCTTTACCATCTGGACTTGTATTGGAACTAGACAATTGTTACTTTGTTCCCAGCATTACTAAAAATATTATCTCCATTCCTGCTCTTGTCAGGAAGGGGTTTTCCTTTGAATGCAATATTTCAAAGTGTGTTCTTTCTTTAGATAATATTGTTTATGCTACTGGTTCAATTAACAATGGGTTATTCATGTTGGACATGGAATGTTCTATACACAATATTGATAATAAGAAAGCCAAATATGCTGATGACAGCACCTTGCTATGGCATAGTCGTTTAGGTCATATTAATAAGAAACGCATTAAGCGGTTGCATGATTATGGACTGCTGGGATCATTCTCCTATGAGGAGATTGATACATGCAAAGCTTGTTTGATGGGCAAAATGACGAAGTCGCCTTTTCCTCATAAAGGTCAAAGGACTTCAGGTTTACTTGACCTTATACACAGTGATGTGTGTGGGCCTTTTAGTAAACATGCCACAGGTGGCTATCAGTACTTCATTACCTTCACTGATGATTTCAGTAGATATGGGTATGTCTATCTTATGAGACATAAAAGTGAATCTTTTGACAAGTTCAAAGAGTTCAAGAATGAAGTACAGAATCAGCTTGGCCGAAATATCAAGGCACTTCGTTCTGATCGAGGTGGAGAATACCTAAGTCGAGAGTTTACTGACTATCTGAAGGAGTGTGGGATTATCTCACAGCTCACTCCGCCAGGAACACCGCAATGGAATGGTGTGTCCGAGAGGAGAAATAGAACGTTACTTGATATGGTTCGTTCTATGATGAGTCAGGCTACTCTACCTTACTCCTTTTAGGGATTTGCACTGGAGACAGCTGCAAAGGTACTAAACCGAGTGCCATCCAAGGCAGTTTCAAAGACCCCATATGAATTATGGTATGGGAAACAGCCTAGCTTGACATTTATCAGGATCTGGGGCTGCGAGGCTTATGTCAAAAAGCTCGCCTCTGGAAAACTAGAGAGCAGATCTGAGAAATGTATCTTTGTCGGTTACTCTAAGGAAACTAAGGGTTATTATTTCTACGATCCCAAAGAGAACAAGGTGTTTGTTGCTCGGACGGCCATATTTCTTGAGAAGGAGTTTCTTCTGCAAGAGGCCAGTGGGAGAGAAATAAAGCTGGATGAGAATCCAGAGGAAGGACAAAGTGGTCAAGCACAGTTGGATGAGCCTGAGCCGGTAGAACAGGTTACTGAACAACCTGAGGCTCAGATATCACGGGAACCGCGAAGATCGGGAAGGATCCGTCGACAGCCTGAGCGCTATGACGGAGTCTACATCATTGATAATGATGAACCCCTCACTTATGCGGATGCGGTCAGTGGACCGGATTCAGCGAGATGGCTTGAAGCTATGCGCGCCGAGATGGACTCCATGTCAGATAACCAAGTCTGGGATTTGGTTGATCCGCCTCCGGGAGTTATCCCTATAGGCTGTAAATGGATCTTCAAGAAGAAGATTGACATGGATGGTAACGTGGTTACCTATAAAGGCAGGCTAGTTGCGAAAGGTTTCAAACAAATCTACGGGATAGATTATGATGAAACTTTCTCACCTGTAGCTATGTTTAAGTCTATTCGGATTCTTTTCGCGATAGCAGCATATTATGATTATGAGATCTGGCAAATGGATGTGAAGACAGCTTTCCTTAATGGAAATCTGGATGAGGATGTGTATATGACACAACCAGAAGGTTTCACTAATCCATCAGATCGTCATAAAATATGCAAGTTAAAGAAGTCTATTTATGGACTTAAACAAGCATCGAGAAGCTGGAATATTCGTTTTGATGAATCAATCTCTGAATTTGGTTTCATCAAGAACGAGGATGACCCATGTGTATATAAGAGGTTTAGTGGGAGCGTGATTACTTTCCTAGTCCTCTACGTCGATGATATCTTGATCATTGGAAACGATATTCCTGAAATGCATGCGGTTAAAGCATGGTTAAGAAAATGTTTCCAGATGAAAGATTTAGGAGAAGCAGCCTATGTATTAGGTGTGAAGATCTACAGGGATAGATCTAAGAGGCTTCTCGGGCTATGCCAGAGTACTTACATCGATAAAGTCCTGGAGAGATTTCATTTAGAGAATTCTAAAAGAGGATATCTTCCAGTCAGACATGGTCTGAATCTTTCGAAGAGTCAGTGTCCACAAACACAGACTGAGAAAGATGAAATGGACAATACGCCTTATGCTTCGGCTATTGGATCCATTATGTATGCGATGTTGTGTACTCGCCCAGACGTCGCTTACGGGTTAAGCGTGACCAGTCGGTTCCAAAGTAATCCAGGTATGGCGCACTGGATTGCAGTCAAGAACATTTTAAAATATCTTCGGAGGACCAAAGATATGTTCTTGGTGTATGGTGGTCAGGAAGAACTCAGTATAGAAGGATATACTGACGCTTCGTTCCAGTCTGACCAGGATGATTTCCGATCGCAATCAGGCTATGTTTTTAGCTTGAATGGAGGAGCAGTGGTGTGGAAAAGTTTCAAACAGTCAATCGTTGCTGATTCCACAACAGAAGCCGAGTATGTTGCAGCCTCGGAAGCATCCAAGGAGGCAGTGTGGATTTGTAAGTTCGTTCAAGAACTTGGTGTTGTTCCTTCGAGTGCAGATCCTTTGGTTATCTTCTGTGATAACACTGGAGCAATTGCACAAGCAAAGGAACCACGGTCGCACCAGAAGTCCAAGCACATACAGAGACGGTTTCACTTGATCAGGGAGATCATAGATCGTGGCGAGATCAAAGTCTGCATGGTTCATACAGATGACAATCTGGCAGACCCGCTTACCAAGCCTCTGGCGCAGCAGAAGCATGAGAAGCACTGTAATAATATGGGTTTGAGATTTCTCAACCATTAGATTAAGTGCAAGTGGGAGATTGTTGGGGTATGCCCTTAAGGCTAATGTTTGAGGCCTTGGGATTGTAACAGTATCATGTATAAACTCTTATGTTTATAAAGGCAATGGTTGTTATTCAGTTTGTTATATTATCTGCTGCAATACATATACTTCTGAATAATGTCTCAATGCTGTTCAGCTGGGCTGACATGCAGTAAAGTCCTTAGTCGATATATCTTGGCGAACATGAGACAGCCTTGATATGATTGAGACTAATATGTGTTCTAATCTTATAGGATGCTTCGAGCATGGAATAAGATGTAGACTCATGGGTACATTGGGTGTACTGGACAGACCCTACTAGGATATTCAATTGCTTGTCACAATGTGAATAATCCTTGATTGCAACAAGTGGCACATTTCCTCTGACTTGAGATCACTTGTGTTTCTAAATGATGATTGTCATTGTTTTGAGGTAGTTCAATATCATTTGAAACATAATGGTTATAGACTATCTTGGATGGTGAGCTTGAGTCAGGTTAGGGCACTAGTGGTAGACGCGAAACCTCACTGTTCTGACTATCGTTGGAGCCGTGTTGTACCCACTCAGTGGGCACGTCCATCTATCTTCAGACAGTGTGTGATTTCACCTGCGTGTTACAGAGAAGGGATTTATCACTTCTCGTTGCTCAGCATAGCACGTGGTGGTCCAGGGAGTAGGTCGGGTTAGCTTGACCATGTAGGCTACATATGTGGCGCATATGGTAGCTATATGGAGGCAGCCATCTGTGGGATCAGAGACTGTGTTGTACCAACTCAGTTGGCACAGTCTGCTGGATTGCCCAGATGAAGGGGAATCGCACGGGTTGGTGATTGGCAGGGACTGCCTACCAGAAATTAGTGCTTGTACTCTCTGTGCATCTTATCTCGCCTGAGCGGGACGCAGAGACCAAGTATGAAATCTGGATCCCATCTCACTAAAAGAGTGTTACTCTTTCGGGCTGTTTTGCTGGATTTTTCAGCCAGATAAAATAGTGAGAAAAGAATCTTTCTTAAGTCCTGGATTGATTCTAAACATTGATACTAACCTTGCTGTTCTTGCATTGTTGTAGATTCCTGCAGCAACGAACACCATGAGCTTCAATGTGCGATCCCTACTGGAAAGGGAGAAGTTTGCTGGGCCAAACTTCTCAGACTGGTACGGACACCTTAAGATTGTTCTTAAGGCTGAGAGGAAACTGTATGTCCTCGAGACGGCTGTACCGCCTCAACCCGCTGCGAACACCGCAAGGGCGGTTCGCGATGCCTATGAAAAGCATGTCAATGATAGCATTGATGTTGCTTGCCTGATGCTTGCGTCTATGACGCCACAGCTGCAGCGTCAGCATGAGGATATGTCTGCTATAGAAATTATAGCAAACCTCAAGATGCTGTATGCTGCACAGGCGAGGACTGAACGCTATAATCTGACCAAGCTTTTCTTTCAGAGCAAACTGGCTGAAGGGAGTCCAGTGGGAGCTCATGTGCTCAAGATGATTGGGCACAAAGAGGCTCTTGAGAAACTGGGGCATACCATCAATCAGGAGCTTGCTGTAGACATTATTCTGCAGTCTCTCCCGGCCTCCTTCGATGCGTTCATTATTAATTTTAATATGAACAAGATCGACTGTACTCCGGCAGAGTTGCTGAATATGCTCTTGACTACGGAGGAGACTCTGAAGGGAAAGCCTTCAACCTCTATCTTGATGTTCCCTTCCAGGAACAAGAAGAAGGGGAAGAAGGGCAAAGCCCCTGTCAAGAACTACAGCAAGGCTCTGAAACAAAAGGTGAAGAGGCCGAAGGACAACAGATGTTTCCATTGTGGCCAGCTGGGTCACTGGAAAAAGGACTGTAAAGCGCTCCAAGGAGACAAGAAGGGAAGCATCGCTTCTGGCTCAGGTATTTTTGTGACTGAGGTCATGTTTTCTTCTTCTATTTCATGGGTGTTGGACACTGCATGTGGAGTTCACATTTGTTCAAATGTACAGGAACTCAAGAGAAGAAGACAGGTGGGACAGCATGAGGTGGACCTACGAGTTGGGAACGGGGCACGGGTTGCTGCTGTTGCTGTAGGGATCTATTACATCTCATTACCATCTGGACTTGTATTAGAACTGGACAATTGTTATTTTGTTCTGAGTATTACGAAAAATATTATCTCTATTCCTGCTCTTGTCAGGAAAGGATTTTCCTTTGAATGCAATATTTCAAAGTGTGTTATATCTTATGATAATATTGTTTATGCTTCTGGATCAATTAACAATGGGTTATTCATGTTGGACATGGAATGTTCTATACAAAATATTGATAATAAGAAAGCCAAGTATGCTGATGACAGCACCTTGTTATGGCATAGTCGTTTAGGCCATATTAACAAGAAACGCATTAAGCGGTTGCATGACCATGGACTGCTGGGGTCATTCTCCTATGAGGAGATTGATACATGCAAAGCTTGTTTAATGGGAAAAATGACGAAGTCTCCTTTTCCTCACAAAGGTCAAAGGGCTTCAGGTTTACTTGACCTTATACACAGTGATGTGTGTGGGCCATTTAGTAAACATGCCAGAGGTGGCTATTCATACTTCATTACCTTTACTGATGATTTCAGTAGATATGGGTATGTCTATCTGATGAGACATAAGAGTGAATCTTTTGACAAGTTCAAAGAGTTCAAAAATGAAGTACAGAATCAGCTAGGCCGAAATATCAAGGCACTTCGCTCAGATCGAGGTGGTGAATACCTAAGTCGAGAGTTTACTGACTATCTGAAGGAGTGTGGGATTATCTCATAGCTCACTCCGCCAGGAACACCGCAATGGAATGGTGTGTCCGAGAGGAGGAACAGAACCTTACTGGATATGGTTCGTTCAATGATGAGTCAGGCTACTCTACCTTACTCCTTTTGGGGATTTGCACTGGAAACAGCTACAAAGGTACTAAACCGAGTGCCATCCAAGGCAGTTTCAAAGACTCCATATGAGTTATGGTATGGGAAACAGCCTAGCTTGACATTTATTAAGATATGGGGTTGTGAGGCTTATGTCAAAAAGCTCGCCTCTGGGAAACTAGAGAGCAGATCTGAGAAATGTATCTTTGTCGGTTACCCTAAGGAAACTAAGGGTTATTATTTCTACGATCCCAAAGAGAACAAAGTATTTGTTGCTCGGACGGTAATTTTTCTTGAGAAGGAGTTTCTTCTGCAAGAGGCCAGTGGGAGAGAAATAAAGCTGGATGAGAATCCAGAGGAAGAACAAAGTAGTCAAGCACAGTTGGATGAGCCTGAGCCGGTAGAACAGGTTATTGAACAACCTAAGGCTCAGATATCACAGGAACCGCGAAGATCGGGAAGGATCCGTCGACAGCCTGAGCGCTATGATGGAGTCTACATCATTGATAATGATGAACCCCTAACTTATGCGGATGCGGTCAGTGGACCGGAGTCAGCTAGGTGGCTTGAAGCTATGCGAGCCGAGATGGACTCCATGTCAGATAACCAAGTCTGGGATTTGGTTGATCCGCCTCCGGGAGTAATCCCTATAGGCTGTAAATGGATCTTCAAGAAGAAGATTGACATGGATGGTAACGTGGTTACCTATAAAGGCAGGCTAGTTGCGAAAGGTTTCAAACAAATCTACGGGATAGATTATGATGAAACTTTCTCTCCTGTAGCCATGTTCAAGTCTATTCGGATTCTTCTCGCGATAGCAGCATATTACGATTATGAGATCTGGCAGATGGATGTGAAGACTGCTTTCCTTAATGGAAAACTGGATGAGGATGTGTTTATGACACAACCTGAAGGTTTCACTAATCCATCGGATCGTCATAAAATATGCAAGTTAAAGAAGTCCATTTATGGACTTAAACAAGCATCTAGAAGCTGGAATATTCGTTTTGATGAATCGATCAGTGAATTTGGTTTCATCAAGAACGAAGATGACCCGTGTGTATATAAGAGGTTTAGTGGGAGCGTGATTACTTTCCTAGTCCTCTACGTCGATGATATCTTAATCTTTGGAAACGATATTCCTGAACTGCATGCTGTTAAAGCATGGTTAAGAAAATGTTTCCAGATGAAAGATCTAGGAGAAGCAGCCTATGTGTTAGGTGTGAAGATCTACAGGGATAGATCTAAGAGGCTTCTCGGGCTGTGCCAGAGTACTTACATCGATAAAGTCCTGGAGAGATTTCATTTAGAGAATTCTAAAAGAGGATATCTTCCAGTCAGACATGGTCTGAATCTTTCAAAGAGTCAGTGTCCACAAACACAGACTGAGAAAGATGAAATGGACAATACGCCTTATGCTTCGGCTATTGGGTCCATTATGTATGCGATGTTGTGTACTCGCCCAGACGTCGCTTACGGGTTAAGCGTAACCAGTCGATTCCAAAGTAATCCAGGTCAGGCACACTGGATTGCGGTCAAGAACATTTTAAAATATCTGCGGAGGACCAAAGATATGTTCTTGATATATGGTGGTCAGGAAGAACTCAGTATAGAAGGATATACTGACGCTTCGTTCCAATCGGACCAGGATGATTTCCGATCGCAATCAGGCTATGTTTTTAGCTTGAATGGTGGAGCAGTTGTGTGGAAAAGTTTCAAACAGTCTATCGTTGATGATTCCACAACAGAAGCCGAGTATGTTGCAGCCTCGGAAGCATCCAAGGAGGCAGTGTGGATTCGTAAGTTCGTTCAGGAACTTGGTGTCGTTCCTTCGAGTGCAGATCCTTTGGTTATCTTCTGTGATAACACTGGAGCAATCGCACAAGCAAAGAAACCACGGTCGCACCAGAAGTCCAAGCACATACAGAGACGGTTTCACTTGATCTGGGAGATCATTGATCGTGGCGAGATCAAAATCTGCAAGGTTCATACAGATGACAATCTAGCTGACCCGCTTACCAAGCCTCTGGCGCAGCAGAAGCATGAGAAGCACTGTAATAATATGGGTTTGAGATTCCTCATCCATTAGATTAAGTGCAAGTGGGAGATTGTTGGGGTATGCCCTTAAGGCTAATGTTTGAGGCCTTGGGATTCTATCAGTATCATGTATATAAACTCTTATGTTTATAAAGGCAATGGTTGTTATTCAGTATGTTACATTGTCTGCTGCAATAAGTGTGCTTCTGAATAATGTCTCAATGCTGTTCAGCTTGGCTGACATGCTATAATGTCCTTAGTCGAGATATCTTGGTGAACATGAGACAGCCTTGATATGATTTAGACTAATATGTGTTCTAATCTTATAGGATGCTTCGAGCATGGAATAAGATGTAGACTCATGGGTACATTGGATGTACTGGACAGACCCTACTAGGATATTCAATTGCTTGTCACAATGTGAATAATCCTTGTTTGCATCAAGTGGCACATGTCCTCTGACTTGAGATCACTTGTGTTTCTAAATGATGATTGTCATTGTTTTGAGGTAGTTCAATATCATTTGAAATATAATGGTTATAGATTATCTTGGATAATGATCATGAGTCAGGTTAGGACACTAGTGATAGATATAGGATTGCCGTCTTCTTGTTCAAGGAGTGTGATGTTCTAAAGGGCCCCCCCCCGAATGAGATGATTGAGAAAGTGTATGGCCATACCCAGGTGACTATGTTCATCTGGTCTAATCATGCTCATCATATTGGAGCTACAGGCTTGACATGCTTGTCCAATAAGAACATCCAGTGGCAAAGGAAACATGTATGCCTAGTGAAGTGGATTCACACTTGTGCTGTGGTTGGGGAGTAGTCTTGGAAGACTCTTTCCTTTATATCGGGAGACAGTGATGTGTTGCTAGATACCCCTCACTGATCGTGATAACGTAAGTTATCGTTACCGACATTTAAAGGAAACCCTCAGGGTCGCACAATTTGATGATATGGCTTCTTTAAGTCAGATCGTGTGGACTGAATTGTTTGGGTTCAGTTTAAAGGGATTTAAACTCTGATTGTAAGTGAGATCTGGTCTGATCATGTTTGATTGATTAGAGCTTGAGATCGGTAAGCTTCGATCGAGAGAGATGATGCTAGATCGGTGAGATCAGGAGCATCAAGAGATGAACGGTTAGATCTGGAGCCTTAGGGTTTAATATGATCTAGACCATGGCTTGGGCTTATTTGATTTGGTTTTTTGAACCAAATGCAATTGAACCAAAAAGAGAACCGGTTCACTTATGTGAACGCATGGTTCGAAAGGGTGAAGACGTTTTGGTCGTTTATGAGAGCATGTCTTCTATTTATGGTAAGTCATGAATGCCTCTTCCAAAAACGCCATAACGCCAATACGTTCACCACTTCACTTCACTTGATGCTTCTTGCACTTTACGTGTGGAGGAGAGGTTGACGAGAAGGAAGAGCTCTCGGCCAAGCAAGCAAACATCTCCTCATCCCTACCACTCGACAAGGATACTTGTAGATCCTTGCTAGCACAAGGAGATTCAAGGAGAAGCCATCTTCATCTTGTGTGCGTTGCCTTTGGAGAAGAACCATTTGATTCTTTCTCTTCCAAGCCGCCTCCTATCTCATGGCCATGGTAACGCATCTATCTTCTATTGCTCTAAGTTGATCATATGACACATACATGCGATTCATGAAACCCTTGCTTCCGCTGCCGAAATGAACTATATGCGCCACTTAGGGTTTCGCTCCCCCTTGAAGGGGACCCTTTCACTCACAAGTGATAGGAGATGCATTGATCCCTTGACTTGAGGTCATTAACCATTCTATATGGTTAGGGATATGCTTTGATACAACCTAACACCTCACGATAGTTGGGAGGTCATAACGGTTGTCATTGAGTATGTCACGACCCATATGAGAAGGTTAAATGGACAGACAGAGGATTTGCCACTTCCTGAGGGATGACTGATATCCATGGAGCTCCTCTATGGTTGTATGACTGAAAGTATATGGCCATACCTAGGTGAGAACCTGATTTAGTCATGACCATGTGATTGGGTGAAAACAAGTGGTGACACACTTTTCCAATCAGATATCAGTTCGGCAAAGAGACTGTAATACATCAGTACCTAGTTGCGATGATGGGGATGTCGATGTCGATATCCATTCCAATGATCTGGGTAGCAGCGATGCATTGCTAGGTGTCATTCACTGCTTGTGGTGATTTTTGGTTAGCACTGCCAGCGTCAGAGGAACCTACAGGGTCGCACACCTTGATACTCGAGTTCTCGTATTGATCGAGAAGCCTTATGATCGAGTTATTGGATAGCTCAGATCCATTTGGGAGATTTCATCAGCGCCAATGGGTCTGATGAGATGGAAGAATGTTATTGGAGCCAAACTTATTTGACCATGGTTGGTCACATTTGGATTAGGGTTGCATTCGATTGGATCCATGTGCTTAATCAACCCATGTAATGAAGTTTGGGCTAGCTCATTATCCAATGAGGCCCAATAACAAGTTGTCATGAAGAGGCAATGGGCTAAAACGGCATAATGAGGAGAAACCCAACCCCATTGGCGCCTAAGGGGCATAGTGGGGTTTGGGTGGCAAAAATTGCTTCATTAAGAAGGAATTTTTGCCTAGCCCTTCTCCTTTGATGGTATGAATGCCTTTATGGCATGTCTTGGGCTGATATGATGCTTGGGCAATTATGGATAGGTTGAATGAGGTTTATGGTAAAGTCTTCGAGACTTTCTTTGCCTCAAGCCCACTCATCCTAGCCACACACTTGTCATAATCCTAGCCCTTGCCCAAACCGCCTCTTGCCCTATTTATTGGACCCTAGCCGTCCCTCTCTTGTGTTCAATTCCTTGGAGGCGTGAGAACACATCTAAGAGGCAAGAGCAAGGGCTTTGGCACAACTTCCATCTTCCAACAAGAGGGCCGCTAGCTTCTTCCCTTCTTCCTCCTCTTTTGGCGCAAGAGAAGCAAAGGCTTGGCGGCGTTCTCCCTTTTCCTCTCTCCTTCTTCAATCGGTGCTTCTACCTTGGAGGTGGCGCAAGCATTGGAGAAGGTGACTAAGGCTTGGATCTTCTTCCCGAGGCTAGCACCGGGCGTGGAAGAAGAGGACTCGAGGCATCCATGTGTGTGAGACTGCAGAGGGCGCATGCTTGGGCGCCTACCTCGACATCGGCCTCATCTTGCTTTGAGGTATTTTCTATCTCATCGTGTCGACTCTCTCGCATGCGATCTTCACTGGGTTTTTGGGACTGGCTCGTTTGGGTGATATTGCTTCCACTATGTAATGTATTTGTGTAATCTCTATCTCTGAAAATTGTAAAATATCCCCGGGATTTCCCAACAATGTATCAGAGGGACTTGTGAGACTTAAATGATGTAATTTCATGCTTTTCATGCTCACATACCATATCTCAATTTTCAAAAAATTGCATGATCATATGGCAAACGATTTTTCTATGTAGGAATAATTAGGGTTTCTTGTTCCTATCATCTTGTCAATCTCTTTTGGATTTTTGGGTTATTTTTCTTGCTTGATTTAAAGATCAAAGGCGCACGTAGTTTTGTCAATTAGGACGGGCATTGTGTCTTCGGACTGGCTGAGCCTCTTGATCTGACAAAATTGCCAACCGAAAGCATCTATGAAATCATCATGAAAAATTAATCACGAATAACTAAAAGATTTGTGATAAGAAGATGAGGAAAAGATACTTGTTTTATGAAAAAGTAAAATTTCAGATTTTATGTTTTTCATGAGCATGTAGAATTGCATGAGTAAATACCTTGGTTGTGCATAATATTGTGGTCATGAGTCAAGCCCCTTTGCATGCCTGTGATGTATCCTTGTGAGGCCTGCGTGCCGCTTTTCTTTATTAAGAAGAAGATTAGGGTGGCGCATGTACTTGGAGATTGGCGCATGCATGCTTGCTTGCGCACCTTGCTTGGTGGCACAAGAAGGACTCTTCCTTGTTGGCGGATGGTGAGTGGCGCAAGTTTGACTTGGCCGAGCCTTAGCGCTTGTGTGCTATGTCTCTTGGCCCTTACATGGTGGCGCATCACCCTTGGAGTAAGCCCATGGCATTGGCCGAACCTATGAGGGTGCTTCTAGGTTTTCCCTAGAACTACCTCTAGGGTTTGTGAGCTAAACCATGGTGAGAAGGACCTTGGAGCCAACCTTGAAGACCAAGCTAGAGGTCGGCTAGGTTAGGTTTTGTCTTTGGGGCATGAGTCCTAGGTCAAGAGTTGAACCTCCTTTTGGCATGGGTTGGTTCAATGTCTTGAATAGACTATGATCACATCATTTTTTTACTGCTTTCAATATCTGCTAAAGCATGCATGTGATGTTTTATTGTTATGTTATCACTATAGGATTACATGCCTGTATTGTTAGACATAAGATAAACTGATGAGACCTCAAAAACCCTCATTCAAAATATCAAGTATAGTAGCCATCTAACGCATAGCCATCACTAAGCTATCGATCAGTGGTGTTGTGAACTGTTTCCCACCCTCGTGGGACACACCCACTTATCTTTAGAAAGTGCGTGGTGGCAATGGTTTCCCCAGTCCAGTTTCAACCTAGGCGTGCCTTCGCAAGGAGACTCGTTGGCCCTGGGCATAATAGTTAGGAATGGACTTGACTAGATTTTCATATGTGCTGGGCGCATGATGAAACTCTAGAGGCATCATTGAGAGGTTAGGGTTTCATACTGCATCTAGCCCTCACTGGACATGAAATGCCTAGGCTGTCTCAACAAGGGGAGTTGCTTGGAGCAACCTATTGTATCCCAACAAGTAGGTGCAACTTATTCATGGCTTTTCTATTTTCTATTGGCGCACCTAGAAACTTATTGTCCTAGACTCGTTGTGTCCGCAAGTGCACGGATACTCGAAGTTTTAGTATAAAAAGTATCGAATCCACAGAGACCTTATTGTTAAGTACCAAATAGTTGTATTCTTACAAGCTAAGCAACCGATTTTAATGCAAGTAATGATAGGAGGAGCGTTAAGATAAATAGAGAGAAACTGGGACTAGGGTTTCATCCGTTTTAATTTCAATGACTAGATATAAATAAAAGATCGTCAGACTAATTTCATCATGATAAAGACATAATTTACTTCATAAAAGGATCATCTCACTTTCGTGCAGACGATCATGCAGGGACCAATCCTCGCTTTCGCGCAAGATCTGTCCCGATGCTGAAAATAAGTAAATCATCTAACAAAGAACTCAAGGATCACTTTTGTGCATCCGAATTCTAAGTTGATCGTCTCGAGTGGAATCTCAAGGATCACTTTCGTGCATCCGAGTCTCAACACAAGTCTTACTTATGGTTTTCCAACGTTCTGATCCTTGCTTTCGCACAAGATCTTCCCGTTTGACAAAATAACTCAATCCTAGGTTCTTTTTATCAAACATGGCAATAAATTCACTAACAATTAGAATTCAAAGAACAAACCTAATTTCTTACGATAAGTTCCAAACTCAATGATTTTTTAGGGTTCCAAATTTCACAATCAACCTTTCAGTCTATTTCGCAAAATTCTCAAACATGCATGACAATAAGAAACTACAGAGAGTTATAGACAATCGTCACATAAGTAAAATTATCACAACGAAATTATACTGATGAAATAAAAGTCATCTAGTCATATAAAATCAAGATGAATTACTCCCCCATGTCCCATAAAAGTTTAAACTAACATAGTGAAGGAGTTACAATAATCCATGGTTTCAAAAGATCAAAAATCAAAGAGAAAAGAGAGTTTAAGAAAACACACCACGGCTGCAATATAAATTACAGCCGTAATTTGCATAAGGGCGTCGATGAACAGTGTCGGCGCCTCCCCTTTCTTTGGTTTCTCCTCCGATTGATATCCTTTTGCTCTGAAACTTTTGGCAAGTGTTCTCCTCCTCCAAGCATAGGTTCCCCTCAAATTTCAAGACCGGAGATGCACTATGTGCTTCACGGCGGTGAAACCCTTGGTGGCGGTGTGGAAGGCGATTTCTCCCTCTGTGGTGGATGAAAATTAGGGCTTTCTCCCTTGGCATGTTCTCCTCCTCGCCGGCCCTCATTCTTCTTCTCACGGCTTTGAATTTGACGGCCGGGATCATCCGCAATCATCTTCGCAAAAATCGGGCTTCAAATTTGACCGTGGAAGTCGCGTTTAAGATTAGAATTACAGCAATGTAATATGTTACGGCATTGCCGTAATTTCAGTCGCGTTCTCTGATCCAAAATTTCTGGCAATTACAGCACCGTAGTATATGTTACGGTAGTGCCGTAAAATCGTCTGAATTCTCTGGTCAGAATTGTCTGGAAATTACGACCTGTAAAATGGTTTACAACAGTACCGTAATTTCAGTGAATGTCTCTAGTCTGAAAGCGCTCCAGATTACGGCCTGTGTAAATTCTTACGGCAGTGCCATAATTTTTATAAAATCTTATGATGAAAAATTAGCCAAAATACGGCAGTGCTCTGATATTATGGCAGCGTACGAAAATATGGTACCGTAATATATATTACGGCCCTGCCGTATTTTGATTCGTGGCTCTATTTTGCTTGAAATTTGACATGTATCCTCTTCTTGATGATGACTACTCTTCCATGCATTTGATTTTGCTTGAAAACACCTAAAAATACTGCCTTTTTACCTAAAAATCATCAAAAACCAAAATAGAAGTAGATTTTGCAATACTTGATAAATTTGGCACAAAAATAAGCAAAAGAGCTTCAATTTAGCATGAAAAGATATATAAAATGATACAAAATATACTATATATTTTGGTGTCATCACAACCGGCCAGCGTGCCCACCTTAAGAAGCATGGGTCATTTTGTGCATCTCATCCCACCCTCGTGGGACGCAAAGCCTCATGTCGAATAAGGATCCCATCTCACTAGGACCTCTTAAATTTCCCGATTGACTTTGTGGGTTGTCAATTCGATTAAAATAGTGGGAGTCATGATCATTTAAAACAAGTTCAGTTTAAATGATTCGAAGTAGTACTAATCTGCTGATTCTTGGTTGTTGTAGAACAATGGCTGTGAACAATGGCAGATGGTCACTGCGATCTACCCTGGAAAGGGATAAGTTAGTTGGATCCAACTTACTGGATTGGTATATGATCTTGAGAAATGTGCTCAAGCTCAAGAGGAAGCTCTATGTCCTTGAGTAGCCAATTCCTGAGCCACTTCCATGCTCGGCCTCAGTGGCTGAGAAGGATGCTTATGATAAGCATCAGGCTAATACTTTGGAGGTTGCACAATTGATGCTAACCAACATGTCGCCCGAGCTTCAAGGGCAATATGAATTGAAGAGTGCCTCTGAGATTATTACTAATCTAAGACAGCTCTTTAATGAATTGGTTAGGCTCAATCCTCCTAAAGTTGATATTCAGTGTGTTGAGCCGAAAGGCTTGACCAAGGAACTAAAATTAAAGATGGAATGGATCAAGAATAATAAGTGCCATTCATGTGGAGGGTCACCTCACATGTTGAAGTACATGGTGCGACTTCAGAATGAGAAGAAGAGAGGCAAGGCTTCGTCTTCAAGCTCAGGTATTTATGTTACAGAAGTCAACCTTTCTACTTCTATGTCATGGGTATTGGATACCGCATGTGGAGCTCATATTTGTACAAATATACAAGGGGTTCAAGAAAATTAGATCGGTGCAGGCTGGAGAGATTGACCTACGAGTTGGAAACGGGGCACAGGTTGCTACTGTTGCTATAGGAGTTTTGACTCTCTCCCTGCCTTCTGGACTTCAATTAGAGTTAGATAATTGCTATTATGTACCTTCACTTACTAAGAACATTGTATCCATTCCTTGCTTGACAAAGAAGGGATTTAAGTTTGAAATAAATAAGAATTCTTGTTCTTTTTCATTTGCAAATATGTTCTATTAGAAGGGTACTTTGTGCAATGGTCTATATGTGTTGGACATGGATAACTCTATTTGTAACATAAATAATAAAAGGACCAAACTGAGTGGTTCAGTTGGTGCTTTCCTATGGTATTGTCGATTAGCCCATATAAACAAGAATCGCATCCAACAGCTCCATGCAAATGGGTTGTTAGACTCAAGTTCCTTGGAGGAATTTGAAACATGTGAGCCTTGTTCATTAGGGAAAATAACAAAAGCACCCTTCACAAAGACTGGTGAGAGGGCAGGAGGTTTATTGGATCTCATACATACTGATGTGTGTGGGCCATTCAATAAACAAGCTAGAGGAGGGTACAACTACTTCATCACATTTACTAATGACTTCAGTAGATATAGTTATGTCTACTTGATGAGACATAAATCTGAATCCTTTGAGAAATTTAAGGAGTTCAGACATGAAGTAGAGAACCAGCTTGGTAGATCCATTAAGGCTCTTTGATCATATCGTGGTGGAGAGTACCTGAGCGGTGAGTTCTTTGACTATCTGAGAGAGTGTGGGATTTTATCCCAACTCACTCCTCCTAGTACACCTCAATGGAATGGTGTATCTGAAAGTAGAAATCAAACCTTGTTGGACATGGTTTGGTCTATGATGAGTCATGCAACTCTACCTCCCTCATTCTAGGGGCATGCACTTGAGACAACTTCTTTGATACTGAATAACGTTCCATCTAAGAGTGTCTCCAAGATACCATACGAGGTATGGAGGGGGAGACGCCCTAATCTCTCTTTTATTAGGATCTGGGGATGTGAGGCTTATGTCAAACGTCAGGATTCTAGCAAGCTAGAACCTAGATCTGATAAATGCGTGTTTGTGGGGTACCCTATGGAAACTAAGTGTTACTACTTCTATATTCCCACGGAGAACAAAGTTTTTGTTACTCGGGTTGCTGTCTTTCTAGAGAAAGAATTTCTCATGAAAGAAGTCAGTGGGAGGAAGTTTGACTTGGACGAGGTCCAAGTGCAACCACAAGACAAAGAGATGGAACCTGAGCCACCTGCACCGGTTGCTAAGCAACCTGAGGCTCAGACATAGGCCCCCACATAGGTCTGGGAGGATTCGTCATGCACCTGAGAGGTATGGGTCGCTGCCGACCCAACACAATGGGATCTTCATCATTGAGGATGAACCCAGGACTTATGATGAGGCGGTCAGTGGACCGGACTCCGAGAGATGGATTGAAGCCATGCGATCTGAGATAGATTCCATGTCAGCTAACCAAGTCTGGGATTTGGTTGAGTTGCCTGATGGGGTAAAACCCATACGGTGTAAATGGGTCTTCAAGAGGAAGATAGACATGGATGGCAACATAGTTACCTATAAAGGTAGACTAGTGGCTAAGGGATTCAAACAAGTCCACGGGGTGGACGATGATGAAACCTTCTCGCCGGTTGCCATGATCAAATCCATTCGGATTCTACTTGCTATAGCTGCATATCATGACTATGAGATATGGCAGATGGATGTGAAGACATCATTCCTTAATGGGAAGCTGATTGAGGATGTGTACATGACACAACCTGATGGCTTCATCCATCCTGCAGATGCCAGTAAGGACTGCGGGCTAAAGAAATCTATTTATGGATTAAAGCAAGCATCTCGAAGTTGGAATCTTCGGTTTGATGAAGCTGTGAGAGATTATGACTTTATCAAAAGCGAAGATGACGCCTGTGTATGCAGAAAATTCATTGGGAGCTTGGTGACTTTTCTGGTCTAGTATGTCGATCACATACTACTCATCGGAAACGACATCCCTAGTCTTCAGTCAATGAAGACATGGTTAAGGAAGTGTTTCAAGATGAAGGACTTAGGGGAGGCCACCTACATCCTAGGCATGAGGATCTACCAGGATAGATCCAAGAGGCTCCTGGCCCTTAGTCAGAGTACCTACATTGATAAGGTCCTAGAGAGGTTCAACTTGGAGCAATCCAGAAGGGATACCTTCCAGTGGGACATGACCTTACTCTCTCAAAGAACCAGTGTCCCACCACACAGGCAGAGAAGGCTGACATGAGTCGAGTGCCCTATGCTTCGGTAGTGGGATCGATTATGTATGCAATGTTGTGTACTGTGAGCATAACCAGCCGATACCAATCCAATCCTAGTTTGCAGTACTGGGTGGCTGTAAAGAATATCCTTAAGTATCTGAGAAGAACTAAGAATTTATTCTTAGTCTATGGGGGACAGGAATAGCTCAGTATGCAGGCCTACACTGATGCGTCGTTCCAGTCTGACCCTGATGACTTCAGATCGCAGGCTGGCTATGTGTTCAAGTTGAATGGAGGCACTGTATGCTGGAAGAGCTTCAAGCAATCCACCATAGCTAATTCTACAACCGAGGCTGAGTATGTGGCCGCTTCTGAGGCAGCCAAAGAAGCTGTTTGGATCAGGAAGATCATTTCTGAACTTTAGGTGGTTCCAAGTGCATTTGATCCCATTGAGCTCTACTTTGATAACAATGGAGCAATTGCACAAGCCAAGGAACCACAGTCTCGTCAAAGGTCCAAACACATACTCAGGAGATTTCACTTGATTAGAGAGATCATTGACAGAGGTGATGTCAAGATTAGCAGAGTTGACACGGAGAACAATCTGGCAGACCCATTGACCAAAGCTTTGGCGCAGCAGAAGCATGATGGTCACGCTAGAGATATGGGGTTGAGATTCCTCAACCTCTAGGTCTTAGTGCAAGTGGGAGATTGTTAGTGTATATGCCCTAGGACCTAGTATTGGTCCATTATTGTACTACATGACATTGATATTTATATCATTCTAGCATTGTCATTATCTATGTTTGTCTACTTCTGCGATTATATTCTTACATGATAATGTCTCTGGAGACAGATTGGATCTGTTCACAAATGATTGTCCCCAGTCGATGTACCTGAGTGGATATGGGATAGCTCTGGTACTTGAGAGACTGGTAGATGGGCTGGTTAGGCACGAGGTGCTAACGCAGACATATGGGTATATCAGTGGTAGATATACTAGATAGACCCTCTCTGAGGCAATGACTTGGTGTCATGAGTTATCCTCACAAGTGATAGGAGATGTATTGATCCCTTGACTTGAGGTCATTGGCCATTCTATATGGTTAGAGATATGCTTTGATACAACCTAACACCTCACCATAGTTGGGATGTCATAATGGTTGTCATTGAGCACGTCACGACCCATATGAGAAGGTCAAATAGACAGATAGAGGATTTGCCACTTCTTGAGGAAACCTTGATATCTATGGAGCTCCTCTATGGCTCTATGACTGAAAGTGTATGGCCATACCCAGGTGAGAACCTGATTTAGTCATGACCATGTGATTGCGTGAAAGCAAGTGATGACACACTTGTCCAATCGGATATCAGTTCGGCAAAGAGAATGTAATGCATTAGTACCTAGTCGCGATGATGGGGATGTCGATGTCGATATCTATTCTAATGATCTGGGTAGCAGCGATGCACTGCTAGGTGTCATTCACTGCTTGTGGTGACTTTTGGTTAGCACTGCCAGCGTCAGAGGAACCTATAGGGTTGCACACCTAAATACTCGAGTTCTCGTATTGATCGGGAAGCCTTATGATCGAGTTATTGGATAGCTCGGATCCATTTGGGAGATTTCATCAGCGCCAATGGGCCTGATGAGATGGAAGAATGTTATTGGAGCCAAACTTCATTTTTGGCAGGTTGACCTGTATTTGACCATGGTTGGTCACATTTGGATTAGGGTTGCATTGGATTAGATCCAAGTGCTTAATCAACCCATGTAATGAAGTTTGTGCTAGCTCATTATCCAATGAAGCCCAATAACAAGTTGTCATGAAGAGGCAATGGGCTAAAAGGGCATAATGGGGAGAAACCCAACCCCATTGGCGCCTAAGGGGCATAATGGGGTTTGGGTGGCAAAAATTGCTTCATTAAGAAGGAATTTTTGCCAAGCCCTTCTCCTTTGATGGTAAGAATGCCATCAATCCCCCTCATCCTAGCCACACACTTATCATAATCCTAGCCCTTGCCCAAACCGCCTCTTGCCCTATTTATTGGACCCTAGCTGCCCCTCTCTTGTGTTCAATTCCTTGGAGGAGTGAGAACACATCTAAGAGGCGAGAGCAAGGGCTTTGGCGCAACTTCCATCTTCCAACAAGAGGGCCGCAAGCTTCTTCCCTTCTTCCTCCTCCTTTGGCGCAAGAGAAGCAAAGGCTTGGCGGTGTTCTCCCTTCTCCTCTCTTCTTCTTCAATTGGCGCTTCTACCTTGGAGGTGGCGCAAGCATTGGAGAAGGTGACTAAGGCTTGGATCTTCTTCCCGAGGCTAGCATCGGGTGTGGAAGAAGAGGACTCAAGGCATCCGTATGTGTGAGACTGCAGAGGGCGCACGCTTGGGGGCCTACGTCGACATGGGCCTCATCTTGCTTTGAGGTATTTTCTATCTCATCGTGTCGACTCTCTCACATGCGATCTTCAGTAGGTTTTTGGGACTGACTCGTTTCGGGGATATTGCTTCCGCTGTGTAATGTATTTGTGTAATCTTTATCTCTGAAAATTATAAAAATATCCCCGAGGTTTCCCAACAGGCATTGCCGTAATGGATATCATGGCCATAATTCTATCGGCCCATCACGACTCTACAGCCGTATTTCTAGGGTTTTCGGCTGTTTTTTGGGTTTTTTCACGTGTGTTTCACTCGTTCTTGCGCCCGACCAGCTTGCCATTGCTCTCAGGATTCTCCGGCAATCCTTCCTGTTCATCTCTGACCGTCGATTTGGTGTTTTCCAGCCAGATCTAGGTATTTTCGAAACTTACGCATGAGATTTTTGCCTTTTCCATTTTTCCTTCGATTTGGCGTCGAATCTCGAAATCTTTAGTTGTATTTGTTGCTTGGATCACCGGCGACCCTTCCTGATTCATTTCTAGAGATTTTCAACTAATATTTAAGTGATTTGGGGCTTTAAATGAGTTCAGTTGCTATTCTTCCTTCGATTTTCCACCTGCAGAAGTTTGGTTTGAGCAAGTTTGGTTAAGTTGATTCTCAGCTTCCAGAGAGCTTTGTGGAAAAGGGTTATTTTGTTATGAAAACTTTGTTCTCAGCCCGAACGTTCAGACTTGAAGCTACATTTGAAGACTATTCCACATTCTGTTGATTGGTAACACCTTTGTTTTACCAACCTTTCAAGACATTTTACATTACCCTCTTCCAAATGGCACCAAAGAAAATTGTGGTTTCAAAGAGGAATGGCAAAGGACATGCTGAATCTTCAATACCAGCACCACCCCTAACCCTTGGAATAATTTTCAGGGATAGAATTCAAGAAACTTGGTATAATCAGTTGATAGCCCGGAGAGTAGTAAACACGAAGTATGCTGATCGGTGAACATTGGAAGCCTTGGGACTTTATGAGGATGTCTTCTGGATGTTTGACCAAATCAGAGCAAAGAAGTTCTTCCAAATGACACTACCGACATACCTGCCTTTGGTGTTAGAGTTTCTCAGTAGCATGGACATGGAGCTCCATGAGTTCACTGACAGCCATGCCGAGGGTGAGATTACCTTCCGCATGGCTAATATCGAGAGGAGTCTCACTCTTAGAGACATTACGTCCATCTTTCATTTAGCATCTGGAGGTCACACCCTCATACCTGTCGATTTCATTGAGAATGTGTTTTGGAACCAAATCACAGTAGAATCTCATTTTTCAGCAGTAGCAGCTAGATCCTCTAAGATCACAAATCCCTACATCAAATATGTTCACCGAGTTCTATCCCACACGGTGTTCTGATGAGGAGATAGTGATGGTATGGTCCATTAGTCTGAGCTCTATTTCTTGTGGGGTATGCTTCATGTGTACCCCGTAGATGTTGCCTTCTTTCTGATTAAGCACATGGATAAGGTGGCTAGAGCTAAGAAAGCTAAGAAAGGAGCCATAGTGATAGGAGGATTCATTACCCCCATAGCTCTTGCCTTGAATGTTGAACCTTATGGAGTTGAATTGGCCAGGGGGAACGCGAGATTAGATATAGAATCCTGCATAGCTATGAAGATGATTGTAAGAGAAGGGGATGTATTTTGTTTGGTTCTTGGACTGGGGGCTCCTACACTACCACTGCACAACAAGGAAAAGACAAGAGTCCAAAATCGAGCAAATTGGAAACTTTCCCCATCTGATGCAGATGCTGCTTTTACTCCACCTTTGGATTCAGTACCACCACCCACTTGGGGTGGAAGAGATGACCCATTTGATATGGGATTGGATTCACCATCTCATCAAGCTGCAGATTCTTCTCACCGAGCTGGAGGTTCCTCACACCAAGCTGAGAGAGGATGGGCTAGTGCCTATGACCCAGGTTTTCAGGCTCTCTTTGCTGAGGTGTACCGGCAGGGACGCATCATGGAGAGAATGCTTGACTCCATGGGGCATATACCCCAGGATGTTGAGGACCTTGGAAACTATATGGAGGAAATGGGTAATTTCTTCTATGACCGGTTCGGCTTTGAAGATACCAGGGGAGGTAGTGGAGATGATGATGGAGACCAAGGAGGGGAGCACGATGATCCCATGGATGCAGCCCTAGAGGACACCGAGGAAATAGGATCTGATGAAGATAATTTGAGCTCTGTGAGTATTTTCTTCCCAGCTTGTTCCTTATTCATCTTATATTTCTATTAATGATTCATGTTTTTATAGGGAAGCATGACTTGATCAAACTTCTTGTGTCCACTTCTATCTTACATTGCTTTTTCATTGCTTTGAACTATAATTTGATTTGGTTGTATTAAAATATCTTGAACTTGTGATTCTGATATTGAATTCAATATGGTTGTATAATGTTTTGATATTATGATGATTTTGAGCGCCTTGTGCAGGTGCATCTTGACACATGTTGATTGTATAATGTTGATGATGAACTTGATATCCAATTTCCTTTTGTTTTGGTCATATGCTATAGTGTGGTCTATCCTTGAGAAATTTCTTTTGATATTTTGATCTTCTTGGTAATGAACATATCAATGCCTGAGATTAGGGATGAACTTATTGTGATGAATCTATTTCTTTAATATATATCTGCCTGTGGAATTTTTCATTGATTGATGCATGAGATTTTGGGTAGATTGTTGGTGTATATGCCCTAGGACCTAGTTTTGGTCCATCTTTGTACTACTTGACACTGATATTCATATATATATATATATATATATATATCTTTCTGGCATTGTCGTTATCATTGTTTGTCTACACCTGCGATTGTGTACTTACATGATAATGCCCCTGGAGACAGATTGGATCTGTGCTCAAATGATTGTCCCCAGTCGATGTACCTGAGTGGATATGGGACAGCTCTGGTACTTGTGAGACTAGTGTATGGGCTGGTTAGGCACGAAGTGCTAACGCAGACATATGGGTATATCAGTGGTGGATATACTAGACCGACCCGCTGTGAGGCTATGACTTGGTGTCATGAGTTATCCTCACAAGTGATAGGAGATGCATTGATCCTTTGACTTGAGGTCATTGACCATTCTATATGGTTAGGGACTTGCTTTAATACAACCTAACACCTCGTCGTAGTTGGGAGGTAATAACGGTTGTCATTGAGCGTGTCACGACCCATATGAGAAGGTCAATGGACAGACACAGGATTTGCCCCTTCCTAAGGGAAGTATGATATCCATGGACCTCCTCTATGGTTCTATGACTGAAAGTGTATGGCCATACCCAGGTGAGAACCTGATTTAGTCATAACCATGTGATTGGGTGAAAATAAGTGGTGACACACTTGTCCAATCGGATATGAGTTCGGCAAAGAGACTGTAATGCATCTGTACCTTGTTGCAATGATGGGGATGTCGATGTCGATATCCATTCTGATGACTTAGGTAGCAGCGATTCACTGCTAGGTGCCACTCACTACTTGTGGTGACATTTGGTCAGCACTGCCAACGTCAGAGGGACCTACAGGGTCGCACACCTTGATACTCGAGTTCTCATATTGATCGGGAAGCCTTATGATCGAGTTATTGGATAACTCGGATCTATTTTGGAGATTTCATCAGCGTCAATGGGCCTGATGAGATGGAAGGATGTTATTGGAGCCAAACTCCATTTATGGCAGGTTGACCCAAAATTGACCATGGTTGGCCACATTTGGATTAGGCTTGCATTGGATTGGATCCAAGTGCTTAATCAAGCCAAGTAATGAAGTTTGAGCTAGCTCATTATCCAATGAGGCCCAATAATAAGTTGTCATGAAGAGGCAATAGGCTAAAAGGGTATAATGGGGAGGAAGCCAAGCCCATTGGTGCCTAAGGGGCATAATGGGGTTTGGATGGCAAATTTGCTTCATTAAGGAAGCTTTATGCGCCTAGCCCTCTCCCATTGATAGTGTGAATGCATTAAGGCATTGCTTGGGGCGCAAGGCTAGGCCTTGGCGCACAAGGCAAGGCTTGGTAGCTTATGGAAAGGTTGAATGAGGTTTATGGTAAAGTCTTGGAGACTTTCCTTACCTCAAACCTTCTCATCCAAGCCATACACTTGTCATGATCTCAACCCTTGCCCTAACCGCCTCTAGATCTTTATAAGTGACCCTAGCCACCCCCTCTTGTGATGTTACAATCCTTAGAGGCGTGACAAAAAGAGGAGGGGCAAAAGCAAGGGCTTGAAAGGCGACAACACCAAGAAGTGGCGCATCTTCTTCTTCCTTCCAAACCCTAGCCGCAAGCCTCTTCCTTCTCTCTTGACGCAAGGAACTTGATGCTTGGTGGTTTCCCTCTCCCTCATCCTTCTTCATCTTTGGCGCATCTACCTTGGAGGTGGCGCATACTTTGAAGAAGGAGCACAAGGCTTGGATCTTCTTCCCGAGGCTAGCACCGGGCGTGGAAGAAGAGGACTCGAGGGGTCCGTGTGTGTGAGACTGCAGAGGGCGCACGCTTGGGCGCCTATCATGACATCGACCTCATGTTTCTCTAAGGTATTTCCTAACTCATCATGTCAACTCTCTTGCTTGCGATCTTCACTAGGTTTTTGGGACCGGCCTGTTTCGGGGATATTGCTTCCGCTGTGCAATGTATTTTGTAATCTCTATCTCTGAAAATTGTAAAATATCCCCGGGGCTTCCCAACAGTGGTATCAGAGGGAGTTGCAAGACTCGAACGATGTTTTACGCTTTTCTTTCATGCTCACATGTCATATCTCTATTTTCGTCAATAGCATGATGCATGGCAAACGATTTTTTTCTAAGTAGGAAAAATTAGGGTTTCTTGTTTCTATCATCCTCTCAATCTCTTTTGGATTTTTGGACTATTTTTCTTGTCTGATTTAAAGATCAAAGGCGCACGTAATTTTGTCAAGTAGGACGGGCATTGTGTCTTCGGACTGGCCAAGTCTCTGGATCTGACAAAATTACCAGCCGAAAGGATCTCTGAAATCATCATGAAAAATAAATCGCAATTAACTAAAAGATTTGTGAGAAGAAGATGAGAAAAAGAGACTAGTTTTATGAAAAAGTAAAATTTCAGATTTTACGTTTTTCATGAGCATGTAGAATTGCATGAGTAAATACCTTGATTGTGCATAATGTTGTGATCATGAGTCAAGCCCGTTTTGCATGCCTGTGATGTATCCTTGTGCGGCCTGCGTGCCATCTTTTTCATTATTTTTGTAAAAATTAAGATGAAGATTAAGGGCTAGGCGCATCCTTCTTAGACCTTGATGCTCGCATCTTGCTTGATGGCGCAAGCATGCAAGGTGGCGCATGCAAGCTGGTGCTTGGTTGCTTGGTGGCGCAAGAAAGCTTGGCCAAACCTCTTTTGGTTTGAGAGCTAGCTATCTTGGCCCCTTGCATGGTGGCGCACCTTCCTTGGAGGAAGACCATGGCATTGGCCGAACCTATGGGGAACTTTTAAAGTGTACCTCTAGGGTTTGAGAGCTAAACCATGAGAGAAGGACCTTGGAGCCAACCTTGAAGTTCAAGCTAGAGGTCGGCTAGGCTAGGTCTAGTTTTTGGGGCTTGAGTTCTAGGACAAGAGTTGAACCTCTTTCATGGCATGGGTTGGTTCAATGTCTTGAATAGGATATGATCACATCATTCTTTACTGCTTTTATTATTATCTGCAAAAGCATGCCTGTAATGTTTTATCGTTATGTTATCACCATAGGATTGCATGCCTGTAATGATAGACATAAGATAAAACTGAGATGATGAGACCTTAAACAAAAACCCTCAATTAAAATATCAAGTCTAGTAGCCTTCTAACGCGTAGCCCTCACTAAGCTATCGATCAGTGGAGTTGTGAATTGTTTCCCACCCTCGTGGGACACACCCACTTATCTTTAGAAAGTGCGTGGTGACAATGGTTTCCCCAGTCCAGTTTTAACCTGGGCGTGCCTTCGCAAGGAAACTCGTTGGCCCTGGGCATAACGGTTAGGAATGGATTTGACTAGATTTTCATGTGTGCTAGGCACATGATGAAACTCTAGAGGCATCGTTGAGAGGTTAGGGTTTCATGCTGTATCCAGCCCTCGCTAGACATGAAATGCTTGGACTGTCTCAATAAGGGGAATTGCTTGGAGCAATCGGCCAGCGCACCCACCTTAGGAAACATGGGTCACTTTGTGCATCTCATCCCACCCTCGTGGGACGCGAAGCCCTGTGTGGAATGAGGATCTCATCTCACTAGGAAATCTTGGATTTCTCGATTGACTTTGTGGGTTGTCAATTCGATTAAAAATAGTGGGAGCCATGGTCATTTAAAACAAGTCCAGTTTAAATGACTCGAAGTAGTACTAATCTGCTGTTTCTTGGTTGTTGTAGAACAATGGCTATGAACAATAGCAGTTGGTCACTGCGATCTACCCTGGAAAGGGATAAGTTGGTTGGATCCAACTTACTAGATTGGTATATGAACTTGAGAATCATGCTCAAGCTCGAAAGGAAGCTTTATGTCCTTGAGCGTCCTTTTCCTGAGCCACTTCCATGCTCGGCCTCAGCGACTGAGAGGGATGCTTATGATAAGCATCAGGTTGATACTTTGGAGGTTGCTAACCAACATGTCACCTGAATTTAGAGGGTGATATGAATCGAAGAGTGCCTCTGAGATTATTTTTAATCTAAGGCAGCTCTTTGATGAATTGGTTGAGCTCAATCCTCCTAAAGTTGATATTCAGTGTGTTGAGCCGAAAGGCTTGACCAAGGAACTGAAATTAAAGATGGATATGATCAGGAATAATAGGTGCTATTCATGTGGAGGGCCACCTCACATGTTGAAGGACATGTTGCAACTTCAGAATGAGGAGAAGAAAGGCAAGGCCTTGTCTTCATGCTCAGGTATTTATGTTACCGAAGTCAACCTTTCTACTCCTATGACATAGGTATTGGATACCGCATGTGGAGCTCATATTTGTACAAATATGCAAACGCTCAGAAAGGTAGATCGGTAAGGCCTAGAGAGATTGAACTACGGATAGGTAACAGGGCACAAGTTGCTGCTGTTGCTGTAGGAGTTTCTCTCCCTGCCTTCTGGACTTCAGTTAAAGCTAAACAATTGCTATTATGTACCTTCCCTTACCAAAACATTGTATCCACTCCTTGCTTGGCAAAGAAAGGATTTAAGTTTGAAATAAAAGAGAACTTATGTTCTTTTTCTTTTGCAAACATGTTTTATGGGAAGGGTACTTTGTGCAATGGTCCGCATGTCTTGGACATGGATAGCTCTATTTGTAACATAAATAATAAAAGGAGCAAACTGAGTGGTTCAGTTGGTGCTTTCCTACGGCATTGTCGATTAGCCCATATAAACAAGAATCGCATTCGACAACTCCATGCAAATGGGTTGTTAGATTCGAGTTCCTTGGAGGAACTTGATACATGTGAGACTTGTTTATTAGGGAAAATGACAAAGGCGCCCTTCACCAAGACTGGTGAGAGGGCCGAGGTTTATTAGATCTCATACATACTGATGTGTGTGGGCCTTTCAATAAACAAGCCAGAGGAGGGTACAACTACTTCATCGCGTTTACTGATGACTTCAGTAGATATGGTTATGTCTATCTGATGAGACATAAGTCTGAATCCTTTGAGAAATTTAAGGAGTTTAGACATGAAGTAGAGAACCAGCTTGGTAGATCCATTAAGGCTCTTCGATCAGATCGTTGTGGAGAGTACCTGAGCGGTGAGTTCTTTGACTATCTCAGAGAGTGTGGGATCATATCCCAACTCACTCCTGCTGGAACACCTCAATGCAATGGTGTGTCTGAAAGGAGAAATCGAACTTTGTTGGACATGGTTCGATCTATGATGAGTCATGCAACTCTACCTCCCTCATTCTGGGGACATGCACTTGAGACAGCTTCTCTAATACTAAATAATGTTCCATCTAAGAGTGTCTCAAAGATTCCATACGAGGTATGGAGCGGGAGACGCCCTAATCTCACTTTTATCAGGATCTGGGGATGTAAGGCTTATGTCAAACGTCAGGATTCTAGCAAGCAAGAACCTAGATCTGATAAGTGTATGTTTGTGGGGTACCCTAAGGAGACTAAGGGTTACTACTTCTATGTTCCCACCGAGAACAAAGTTTTTGTTGCTCGGGGTGCTGTCTTTCTAGAGAAAGAATTTCTCATGAAAGAAGTTAGTGGAGGAAGTTTGACTTGGATGAGGTCCAAGTGCAACCACAAGACATAAAGATGGAACTTGAGCCACCTGCACCGGTTGCTAGGCAACCTGAGGCTCAGACACAGGCCCCATGTAGGTCTGGGAGGATTCGTCGTGCACCTGAGAGGTATGGGTCGCTGCCGACCCAACACGACGGGATCTTCATCATTGAGGATGAACCTAGGACTTATGATGAGGCGGTTAGTGGACCGGACTCCAAGAGATGTCTTAAGGCCATGAGATCCGAGATGGATTGCATGTCGGCTAACCAAGTCTGAGATTTGGTTGAGCTACCTGATGGGGTAAAACCCATAGGGTGTAAATAGGTCTTTAAGAGGAAGATAGACATGGATGGCAACATAGTTACCTATAAAGGTGGACTAGTGGCAAAAGGATTCAAACAAGTCCACAGGGTGGACTATGATGAAACCTTCTCGCTAGTTGCCATGATCAAATCCATTCGGATTCTGCTTGCTATAGCTGCATATCATGATTATGAGATATGACAGATGGACATGGAGACAGCGTTCCTTAATGGGAAACTGACTAAGGATGTGTATATGACACAACCTGATGGCTTCATCCATCCTGCAGATGCTAGTAAGGTCTGCAGGCTAAAGAAATCCATTTATGGATTAAAGCAAGCATCTCGAAGTTGGAATCTTCAGTTTGATGAAGCTGTGAGAGATTATGGCTTTATCAAAAGTGAAGATGACGCCTGTGTATACAGAAAATTCAGTGGGAGCTTGGTGACTTTTTTGGTCATGTATGTCGATGACATACTGCTCATCGGAACGACATCCCTAGTCTTCAAGCTGTGAAGACATGGTTAGGGAAGTGTTTCGAGATGAAGGACTTAGGGGAGGCCGCCTACATTCTAGGCGTGAGGATCTACCGGGATAGATCCAAGAGGCTCTTGGCCCTTAGTCAGAGTACCCACATTGATAAGGTCCTAGAGAGGTTCAACTTGGAGCAATCCAAAAAAGGATACCTTCCAGTGAGACATGGCCTTACTCTCTCAAAGAGCCAGTGTCCTACAACACAGGCTGAGAGGGATAACATGAGTCGAATTCCCTATGCTTCGACAGTGGGATCAATCATGTATGCAATGTTGTGTACTAGACCAGATGTGGCTTATGCTGTAAGCATAACCAGCCGATACCAATCCAATCTAGGTCTGCAGCACTGGGTGGCTGTAAAGAATATCCTTGAGTATCCTAAAAAGGACTAAGGATTTATTCTATATGGTCTACGGGGGATAGGAAGAGCTCAGTGTGATGTAGGACAGAGGTCTAAAACATTCAAACAACGATTTTCAAAATCCGTTTTGATAGATAAGGAGATAATAAGGTAAAACTAGATTTAAACTAACGATATTTTGAGAAACTAATTTTTTTTGTATTTTATAATAGTAAAGGAAAACCCGGGATTACAACTACTGAAAGCAGTAAATGCTGAAATTAAACTTATAGAGCGACCCTTGAGAATTGAAGGATCGTATCACCCCGTTCTTCACCGGTCCAACTCTGATGGTAGGTGTAGAAATGGTTGAGCATTACACACAAACACAGAAAGGGATCCGAACAAGTCTCGGATTCATATTACACACTTAAATCAAGGGGGAGGCTAGTCCTCGCAAGTTCCCTTGCTAATATGAAATCTAACTAGAAGAGGGGGGGAAAGAGAAGAGGAGATGTGCCACCAATTTGCTTGTCCTCCTTGCGCCAACTACAAAATTAAAGAATAGTGTAGATGCTATTCGGATCACAAGAGGAAACAAAACAAAGGAAAAGGGGGAAACTTAGCTTGCTTAGTTTGAAGATCCCTCCTTCTTGTTCCTTGCGCATCATGTCCTCTTGGAGAGTTCTTGGCATCAAGATGGAAGTTATGAGATGAAGAGCTCTCGGCTAGAAGATGCAAGGGAGGAGTCTTCTTACAATTTTGGTGGAGAAGATGGAAGAAGAAGGGCTCGGCCCTTGGAAGAACACTACTACTACTACTAATGGCGACACTAATGTTTACCTAGGAAACTAGTAGACAATTCTCATTTCATCCAAGCTACGAAAATACATGAGGAAGGCTACATTTATAGGCAAGGTAGAGGGTGGGCAAGGTGGTCATTTGCCCCTTAGGCGCCACTTACAAAATTGGAGAGAAAAATTCAGCATTTAATTCAAGGTGTGAATGCAATTAAGAGTGTGGATTCTTTCCTTCTTTGGTGAAGCTTCTTTGGAAGTTCTTTGAAATTTGAATGGCTCCTTGTTGTTGACGAGATGGCCTCCTTCCTTGTTGGTTGTGGGCGCATGAATGAAGAATTCAAAATTTGAATTCCTTCCACAAAAGCTTGGGCGGCAATATAAGATGGTAAGTCTTCATAAATGACTTCCTTTGATTTTGGATCTTGATGGATGATGGATTCGAATTCTTCCCTTGCTTGGGCTGGTGTGTTGGCGCCTATTCCTTGGATGGATAGTTGAGGTGGCTGATTATATCAAGGAGGGGGCGCCCAACAAAGATAGAAGCTGAGTTGGCAAGTGAGCTCATCAACACTTTGAGTTGCACTTTGAGTTGAAGGGGTTGAAGTCTTCTTTCCTTTCTTGAGCTGAACTTGTTGAGTGGAACTTGAGCTGACCTTGGAGTGGAGCTTGAGCTGACCTTTAGATTGAATGACCTGCCAAAAATATAACCAATCCAAGGATGCACTATCCTACCATGATGCAAAGTACATAAGAGCTACATGCATTAC